>CM008233.1:4191859-4217097 GCA_002278615.1 Pogonus chalceus | reverse complement strand
GCCCCCCCCCCCCCTTATTTTTTTTTTTTTTTTTTTTTTTTTTTTTTTTTTTATAGCCTATTTATTCAGCTTGATTTTCTTTTTTTTAATTTTTCACTACAATAATTTGTTCCGAAAATATCTGATTTTGAATGCAAAAGGCTTTAACCATCGATATCTCAGCAACCAATCATTGAAGATAAAAAATATAACGTATGTCGAAGTAAAATCTTATTATTATGCAATTGCACTGTTTTGTGGCCCCGACTATATGGTAAGCAATACTATTGAATATCAAAACTTTAATTACACAAAAAATTAAATTATTTTGCGTATAAATTGATTTAAAAAAATAGATCAATTTCATTTTCTCAAAAATGGACTTACCCCACTTTCAAAATATATGACTATTATCGTCAAAATAAATTAAATGAAAAGCATAAATTCTATTTTTCATAATATATACAAGTTGTTTCTTTAACAACATAACAATTATCTTGATTTTTTTAAATTTGTTTTAAAATCAAATATCAAATCGATTAAATAAATTGAAACTGATAGCCGTGAGAAAAGTTTTATACACACCTCGAGAGTAAAGTGCAATAATCCCTCCATAAAATATTTAAGAATTAGCTCATAATTTTACTCCCTAGATGCATAAATAACCATTAATAATATTTTCTGGAGAAAATCTATAAAGCTGAAATATAAATTGTAAAATTTCCTACATTTTTAAAATCTATTTAATATCGCAATTTATTTCTTTGTAAAAGAAAATAGAACTTCAGTAAAGCTTATATTTTATTTAAGGAATGTGTATAATGTCACTACAATATATAATATAAATATATCAAATAATTCAAATACACAATAAATGATCACAATACAGTGTTTTGTCAAGTCAGAACGTTCGCATCAATATACGCCACTAAAGCTACCTAATATTCTTAAACAGTACGTTTCATGAGTAATAATAATAAAAAAATAAAAAATAAAATAAAATAGTTGGCTTCCTAAGCATGCATCACTGCTAAGCCAATTTGTTCCTTATACTTTTTTTCTTTTAAATAAGCGATACATGTGCGCAGGTGACAAATAAAGTACCATAGACAGCATGCAAAGTTCCAGAAATTTTGTTGTGAAGAACTACCATTTTTTCAAATTTAGAAATAAAGATAATACGTTAGCACAGGTTTAATAAACAATTTCACAACAATTTAAAAACTAATTTTGCGAAATAAAGACAATATCACATCAAAATGAGTTAAAACTTAACCTAAACTGGAAGATAAATATATGAATTATAAAATTTTGTGATTCTTTGGTGTATAATAATACATATAAATATAATCACAAATGTTAAAGACGCACCTAATTACGCAACATATTTCAGGAACTAATAAAACCATTCAGTAAAATTAAACATTAAGTAATCAAATTTTTTCTGTGCTAACGTTCATACAACCCTCAAACATTTCAACAACAAAAATTAACGATAAAATTTAACTTCAGTTTCAACACAATCTTTAAAAAGCTCATCTAACTCAGAAAGACTATCTGCTGGTGGATTATCCCCTAAACGTGCTAGAAGTTGAGACAATTCTTCGACGCAATCAGCTTCCATTGAGCGCAAGAGTTCACCTACTTGGCCATTTCCCGCAGATTTCTCATGTAGACCATACAAAGTATGCGCTCCATTTGCCTAAGGAAATTTTCTTTCAAAAATATAACATATTCGAAAACAAAATAAAACCATAAAGCAAATTTTTGAAAAAGCATCTTTGAATATTTTTAATTTCGATCAGAATAAATAGTGTAAAAATAAAACCATTAACCAATTTTATCGAAAAAAAGCATCTTTGACTATTTTAAATTTTGATCATAATAAATAGCGCAAAAACATTTTAAATTAAAAAAAAAAATTAATTTTAAAAATATAACTGACCTGATCTTCTGGGCAACGTGTATGTTTCGAAACAACTGCACCAGAAGTGAACACGAATGGTTTGAAAACAGATCTAGAGGGATCTGGTGTTGCAGTGAACCAATGTACGCTAGGTCTTGTAGAACTTAATACCGACACCTAATTCATAAAACGAATTAAAAAAAAATCAAATACATTTTATTGATTTATAATTACTTGACTTCCTTGCGTAGGAAATCCAGCATCAGTAGTGCAACAAATTCCAGAATCTTTATTTCTAAGCACATTAAACATACTTGTTTCGCGAAAATCGTTAGAAGCTGTTAACTCTTCTAATAATTTTTTTCCTGCATCAAATCGACCACTATCTGGACTTTCTTGTCCACTAAATACTTGAGCGAAATTAAAATCACCCTAAAAAATTTATATTTTAATTTAATTTCATAAATTTATTTGAATTTAAGAATACTTCTCCATCCCACAATCCTTTAGATTTTGCGTAATCTATGATACCGTCTGATTTTTTATCTATTTTTGTTGTTATTGTTAAAATATTAGAAATATTTCTATAACCAGCTATAAAATAATATGATTTAATTATAAAATTTATTAATTTTATAATAAATATTTAAAGTATTACATGTAACTTGTTCGGCTACCCAATGTTTTCCAGAAGTTTCTAAAATCCAAGCAGTTTTTGGATCAGCTATTAAAAAGGAATTATGATAAGTTAATGATTCATCTGTTTCGGAACATGGTCCCCCTTGACCATATTTTTCCAACAGACCACATATAACATCAAGTGCCTCATCTGCTGAAGAACTACGCTCTAAACCTAATCTACAATTAAAATTACATAAAAATAAATTAAATACATTAAACGAAGTTTTGAATTAAATACCGAACAAGATCCATGCCTAAAAGTCTCTTAACAGAAGTGTCCGAGTCTCCATCATTATCTTTCGTCCATACAGCTTCATTACCAATAACAACCCCACATTCATTCGCCCCCATTTCCGCACCCCACATCCAACCAGGTTTACTTAAAATTACTGCTTTTGTTGAACCACTAGATTCAACTTCTATATAAGTACACTGTAAAAATAATTATTATAAATTGTACATACATTTTTATTAAAATTATTTACTTTAATGTTTCCTGATGGATTGCTTGCTGGAATATAAACAACTTCCTGTACCTCACCTTGAGGTCTATCGGAATTTTTACCAAATATAATGCCATGATTTGTTAAAGGAGGCAATACAACAAAAGTATCACAGGACTGTGGTCCAACCATCTGAAAATTACATCATTGCTCGAAACATGTTATAATCNAAATATATTTAATTAATTATTTCGTAGTATTTTATATAGAATAATTAATAAAATAAGACAAAAACAATTGATAATATTTAATTAGATTATAATCTGCGGAATCGCCTACTTTATATCACGAATTTATTTTTTAAATATATATGATATATCAGATATAAGTAATAATTGATAAACATATGTAAAAATACGAATTAGTATCGTACTTACCATTATTAATTTATCTTAAATTTTAGTAAAAATGTTCTGTCAAACGTCAAGTGTCATTCACTATCGACTACCTCACTCACTCCCAGCTGGTTATGGGATCCCCAATCTATGCAAGCTAAAGACCCTAGCACAGACATGAAATTGATACTATACACCAATAGGCTTACGTATGAAATTCATATCATAAATCGAGACGTACGTCGTAGATAAAATGATATAGTTAATTCTGAATACTTGCAAAAAACCTGGATGGAATTTCTACTAACTGTTCTTTTGTCAAATTACTAGAGAAAGCATAACTTTCTAGTTCATTACTTACTTTTTATGAAATTCTAAAGTAAATAATTAATTATTTTTTAATGTTTTAATTAAATTATAAAAACGAATTATAATGAATGATATAAAATTTTATGAAGCATATGTGTTATTAGGCAATTGTTATATAGTTTTTCAGAAATTAAAGTTACGCCTATTTTATATACGACTCATATATCATAGATGTCAGGATTATGTCATAAAAGAAAATGAATTCGCAATAATCAGCAAACTTTTCTTAGAATACATTTAGTTATTAAGGCCTTAAACAAACTCTAGCAATTGTTAATAGAATTATTTTATAATAAAGTATTAAGTAATACGTATAATTTTGTTTTTCTGATCATATTTCCAATGTCAATACCGGCTTTTATAACAATTGCAAGGTGCACTGCTCATGCGCAAGATTAAAGACTACTAGACGGGAAAACTCGTATAGCGCGTCCCATGCTGTTTTAGAATCTTTAAGCTTGAGCTACGTTAGTGAAGGGACACAGTTGTATCTCTGTGGTGATTTGTACTTTTTGAATACAAGAATGGCACTGTTTCGCATTTCTTCATTACGGATTTTGGAAACTCATCAGGTGAGTTTAAAATTTTTCCATTAAACTATTATTTATTTACAATATTAGTCATTACTTGCAAACAAGGAGATTGCAGTTTAACCCCGTGGTAACTCGAAACCGGATATTCTAAAAATTGCAATTGCATACGAGGAAAATCTATAAAAATCATTATTATTTATTTAAATTTACCGCGTTATTCTCAATTATTTTAAAGCACACTTAAAATTTCTTTTATTTTTTTGAGCTTGGAAAAATATTTTGTTTTAAAATAATATTACGGTGCATTTAGAATGTGTTTTGAGTCCAAAGAATCTCTATACGACCTGCAGTGACATTGTTCTCAACACATTACGTAAAGGATCGCATCTCAGAGTCTACTGACGTTATATTTTTGGCGCCCAACACAGCCCACTCCATATAAAATATAATTCTAATTGTATTTTTAGAATCATTGAATATTTTAAACATAAAATAGAATTTCAAAACACTAATCTTTAAACTCTAATAAACCTAAGTAAAAAATGACTTGAAATTTATTTTATGGGTAACTTTTCTACCTGACTAAGATCTAAGATACCTTTTTTTATTAGGTAAAATTCCATTTATATATAAATTTGTTATTCCCGTTTTTTTCTGAATTTTTTGAATATATTATAAATTTTAATTATGTATAAAATTGAAATAAATTTATATCAGTTAAAAACAAAAAAAAAACTGACTTACTTGATAGTTATTCCAAATTTCGGAGTCAAAAAAAGGTTAGGCTGATCGTATTTTGAAAAGGACACACCGGCAAGATCGAAGGTCAGCCAGTTGTGAGTTCAAATTCCGATTCCTGTCTTGGCTAACATTTGACTATTAAATATTTCAATAAAGTATTGTGCGTCATCTCATTTTTATTCACAAATATGTTTAATCATGTCGTATATTCCCTGGATTGAACTGTCATGTCAATACTTAACGGTGAATATAGCGCCACTTATTATCAGGGATGTACAAAATTACTTTTCGAATTTCTTTCACTGAAACAAAAATTTCTGATTACATAACTAAGTTTACAGCTAACTCAGCGAAATGAGTAATTTTCTTCGCGCCTCATTAAATGCCATTTAAAAAAACCAACACCTTTCTTTACTATGAATATATAAATAGTAAATGAAAATAATACTTTAAAATAAGTTCATACTTTATTGAACAAAAGTTATGATTTCATAAAAAAAAAATTCCATTTTGCAATATAGACGATAATTATTAATAATTTGATAAAATATTTAAGATTGTCTGATACTTATAAAACTTATCAGATCTTTAAAAAAAATTTAAATTATCAATTTCTTTTTATCTTTGATTGCGTAAGCAACAATGTTCAGAATTATTATTATATATTTTTTTTAACAACCAAGGTTACTGTCAGGTAAATTGAACAATTCAAAGCCCCCTCCATATTTTATACTAGCATTTGTTTTTTAAACAATTTGTTACAGTAACTATGATCCAAAATAAATATATTACCACCATGACCTATATTGATAGAGATGTAAAAATATTACTTGTTCCAATATATTATTTTAATAAAAATACAAAAAAATTAAAAGTCACCTTGATTTTATTTTTTTCGTAATAAAACTTTGATAATGACACTGAATAACCAAGATACATGCAAGGTTATAAAAAATGAGAAAATTTTATTATATGAGTTATAATTAAACATAATAAAATTTTCTCAATTATTCTGTATTCGATGTTAATAAGGCAATTGAAATATATAGAACATGTATACACAAGAATAATCATTGTTAATTCATCATTTTACCAAATTAAATAGCGTGATGTTTGGAATTATGTCCCACGTCCTTGCTGCAATAAAAAGAACCCGCAAGCAATACATTTTTAGTTATTGTTCTTTACCTGTGCTAGTCAAACATCCCGCATTTTAAGTTTATTTCAAAACTTCCTATTGGAAGTTTTTCGAATATATCTAAATGCTAATGTTTATTATTAGTTTTATTTTTACTTTAATACATAATAAAAGAAAAAATAAAAAGGTATTTTCGTGAAATACATGTTTAAAATTCGTTTAATTAGTTTCATAATTTTAGGGGAAATTAATAAACAATAATAATGGATGTGCTAATTCTAAACATTTAATGGATTATACAGATTTTGGTCCTGAGGTATTTCTGTTATATTTTAGCACATTTTGCCCTATCCAAATAAATAAATAAATGCACTTCGCACATGTTGATACTAGTTAGTAATGGTGTTTAGATTTTGTTTTATTTCTAAGATATTTTGATTTTTGTTAATTTAAAATAAGTTTATTTTGATATTAATCTTGTATTTATATCCTTTTATTTAATAATCTGTTGAATTTTTTTTTTATTGCCTGATAATGTTATTTATATAAATTAAGTTTATTTTATAAATTTAATTAAAATTGTTATTTATAAATATTCTTAATAATTACACAATTATTATTTATAGCTTCTATAATATTTATTGGGTTTTAAAATTTTATCGTAAGTGCAATTATCGGTAAAGAAATTTTTATATATCAAAATGGCTTCCATTAGACAATTCTAGTACTGACAGTTAGTTTTTAACACATGTTTGGTAGGAAGATATAAACAAACATGGCTTCTATAAGAATTATTTTAATAATTCGTGGTTGTTGACAGAAGATCTAAAATTATATTTAAAGCTGAGATTTCAAAATATTTATGTAAAATTGTTACAAAATTAAAATTTTATAGGCGGCTTTTTAATGTCATTTTCTAATAACCATAATATTTTAAAAGTTATCAAGCTTAACTCTGAAATATATTGTAAAAAAAGTTAAAACAAAATTTGCATCTTTATTTTATATGTCCTGTTGACAGAATAATCTTTCAAATAGAAGCTAAAAATATTGCAAATAAATACTATTAAAATGTAAACCGTAGGTGTGTATTACTTACGCCAATAAAATAAAAATTAAAATGCCATCAGCTGAAATCAAGGTATGTTTTACTTACAATAAGTAAATAAATTTATAGAGTGCATAACAATGCGTATGACAGGATAATGACCTCTTGTTTGTGATTTCAGTATAAATTTTACGACTTTACTTTTAGTGTTTCAGATTTTGTAAATAAAATTGTTATTTTGTCATGCTTTTAGGTGCATGCCAAATGTTCTATTGTATTTATTTGATTTTTAAATTGAAAATAACTTCGCAAACATCTGGTGAATCTATTTTCTGTCAGTTTTATTTTTAATATTTATTTTTTAAATTATATTATAATTGAAAATATGATAACTTTTATTTAAAATAAAATTTTATATATTTAAAATAATACACCGCAAAAATTTCATAGCGGAACCAAATAATTAATAGTTATTGGCCAATAGAAGAACTAACCGACCACGAAATAAATAAAATTGACTTAATTTTACTTTCCGTTAAGTTATTTAATTATTCGATAATAGTTACTTTAATTATATGTTTAAAAATACTGTGCCAAGTATATAGTACATGTTACCAGAAAATGAAATTAATTTTTTATTTTTGACTATTACAAATTGTGCAATTTGCAGATTCATATAACTTATATTTAATATTTTAAATAATGTGCCAAAATGAGTTTAATAATTAATTTAATAAATTTAAATATTTTTCTCTAATACTATCACAGAATTTATACCATTCTTGTATAATTTTCAATCATAGAAATGATTTTCTTCGCAATAATGAGATATTATTATGCACAAGTGTTTAATAAGATAGTACATATAAAGTTTAAATTAACCCCAGAGTGGTGACGTTAAATAGTTATTTTTTAATTATTAAAATACGTATCTTGTAAAAATTTATTCCAATTTTTAAATTTATATATTAGAGAAAGTATAGTCAGCAACATGTTTGGAATGATAATTCCAAACTTATTGTAAAATATACTATAATATATTTAAATCTATTAATTTTGCATAGAGGTCCGTAGTTCTCTTTTTTTTATTATTTGGAAGTTTAGGTTTTATTTTTCTAATTAAAACTGATAATAATTTTTATATTTTGTTACCAAATTTTATTATCAATATAAACTACTTCTATTTCTTATCTTACCATTAAGTTAGGAGTGCTTCTAAAGTTCGCAAAATAAATTTAAATAAATATGTAAATGAATTACTCCTTTTAGTTTCATAAAATTCAATTATAATTGGATAATTTTACAAATTTTATTTATTTATTATAACAATTTTATGTAATCAGTTCATTTCAATTCTCTCATCAGTTCTTGCTTAATTATTATAATAACTTTGTCAATTTTGAGATATAATAAATAAAATAAAATTTCATTAATAAAATATCTTATTTTGTATAATATAAATAAATTCATTATAATAAGATTAAGGGAAACAGCCGTAGGCACTTGGTAAAACATTTAAAAAAAATTAAAATAAAAACACTTGATTTAGTTTCACAAATTTATTTTATTAAAAGTATAATCGATTTCGGCTTATTAGGCCATCATCAGATGCAAACAACAACAGTTGTTAACCTCAACAAAAATTTGTAGAAGTACATCAAAACGGAAATATTCATAAAATAATTAAAGATATATAAAAATATACTCTTCATAGGTTATTAAAATAAAATAAATTACATCCTTATACATAATTTGTTTATTTTTTAAATTTAATGATATAAAAACTTATGTTTTTTGCTTAAAAAACGCATAATAAAATCATGAATAATTACGTACTTACTTTAAAATTTAATGAATTATATAATTTATAATTATACGAAGGTCATTTAGATAAACGAATATGCATTAACTTAAATCAGTATGGGAAACCCTGCCAACTTAAGTACAAAGAATAATATTTTTTACACCCTTTTTTTACTTAATAATATTTGAATATATACATAAATTAAATATTTAATTTATATAAAAAAAAAATTTTTAACTTGATAATTAGAAAAGTATATTTGTCTGCAACTCATTCCGTAAAGTGATAATTAAGTATTTAAAATATATTTATACCTAACCTCAATTTCGCAAATATACAATTTCGGTTACTACTTTTATATCTTATCACACTTATCAGTTTAATAAACCTTTACATATTGTTAAGCAACTTCTGCTATACAAATAAATAATTTTAAACGGAATATTTTTATTTTATTTTACATTATCTTTCGCTAGTTCATTACACGATTGTTAAATTTGTATAATTTAACATGTATATTCATGATTTTTACGTCATCTGACCTTGGCCATAAACTAATATAAATTTATGATTTGTTGTAAAATGCTAAATTTGTTGTGTAGTATCAATAAACAAAAAAAATATTTGTTCAAGTGAGATTATTAAAAATAGATTTTTCAAAAATAAGTCTCATGATGCTAATATGATAAGAAAATAGATAAAATTAAATACATTGTTTTACTTTTTAACAAATCTAATATAACATCGAAATTTTTAATATTATATCATTAAATGTTAATTACGAATTAAAGATTACGATCGTAATATAATAAACTTGACCCAAATAAAAATATTAAATGTTACAAAAATACGCATTTTATATTTCTCTTATCAATAAATTGGTGCTATCACAAAAATTATTATAATATTTAAGACTTTAGTGTGTCAATTACGAAAAATTCAAGTACAATTATAAATTTTTAAGCAATTTAACTTATAATCGCGGTAAACGTTAGAAATAAATTATAATTAGTGATAAAATTGATATTAATGTATTACACACGTGTTTTAAATACTTCTAATCAGACTATGTAAGCAGTTTTTTATATTTAAATTAAATGGAATAAATATTTATTGTTTAATAGAATTAATGAAAATATTGTATTAATAAATAACTGAAATACATATATTTTTTTTTTTTTAATAACGTTGCGAACAAGATTATACCAGAAATTTAGTTCACATCGAGATAAAACAACTAGTTTTTGTGATAAATTTTCGTCTGTAACTTGAATGAACACGACCTTGAGTGTATAAAAAAAATCGGACGCCATGTTATTAAATTAAGTCATCGTGTTAACTTAATTTTAAGATTACGGAATCGCGTAAAATGTATATTTATTGTTGGTGGTTTGTGGAGACAGCCACAATTATACCGTGTTGGCGTAACATCTGACTGTCAGCTGTGAATACGTCATATGACGTCAGGAAGTATTGGTAGTTCAAATTTCATAAAATGATTTACTATTGTTTAAACAAAGATTTGGAAATTTACAAAATAAATATTTTTCTGATAAGAACAAATATAGTTACAGATTAATTCAAATTTATGCAAATTTTGTTTTTAGATGAAAATATTTAGAATTATTACGTCGTGTTTCCACAAAACAACAATATTAAATTTAATTTATATGTTTACTAATTTTGAAACGAAATAATAATAAAATTCAAACAAATACGAAAATATTTACATATTTTTTATTGAGGTTAGGTGTACAAATTATGTAGGTATTATTTATTTTAATTTAATTTTAAAAATCAATTAAGTAATCCTAAGTTCTGTAATTATACTATATTTATGTACAATTATTTATTTTATTACTTTTTTTTTAATATATATTATTTGAAGGCCAATAAAATCATCATTACGATATACTGTCATTTATTTCAACTTTATAATCGTGGAAAAATGTTACAATCCTTGACCATTCCAAAAACTACACGCACTACGGTCTGTATATCCATTTTATATAACTGTACTTAACAGCTTTACATACATTTATATTTACTGCATCTGTTTATAGACATTAAATACTATAGACCTATAGACACAACACTCTTTACTAAGAAACAAATCTAAATATTTTGTATAAATTAAAATTATTATTACGACATCCTTGAAAAGATAAATTTATTTCATTTGATGTGGAATATTAAAAAACCAATTTAATAAATATCATATTTATTTAAATCTATAATTTGAAATAATTATCATATTGAATTACACGAAAACATTAAAAATACATCGTAAAATAAAAAAAATATTGTGGTTTTGGAAAATACATATCCATGTTTGTATATATGTACATATGTATTTAATTCTAGCGTGACTTGAAATCGTTGAAACATGTTTGTTATTTCATAAATTTTTCTTTATAAATACGTGGAAATGTCTATTATTACCTTGTTCTATTATTTATTAAACTATTATCTATCTCAGTTATTTGTTTAAGTTTATTCTTAAATTTGAAACAAACAAAAGTTCGATTCAAAATAAATTATTTAGACAAACATCAATTTTTATTTTTACTTATTTATACTACCTATTATTGACTGTAACTAAGTTATTTAAATTTTAAAAAGTAGGTTATTTGATAAATTGTATAAATTATTTTAATTTAATAGTTATGTTTCAAAATACGTCGTTAAACAAAAAGTATAATTACCATTCAATACAAATATATATATATATTAAACTAAAATTTAAATACAAAACAAATACTTATAAATATTCATTATTATAATAACTAAATAGGTTTTTGGTTAAATACTAAAATTAAGTAGTTTATTATTTTAATAATCAGTTTAAAATTAATTTTAAAAATACCTTTTGATTTGATTTAATGTAATTTTTGTGTTATTTGAAAGGTAAAAACATTCCATTTATAGGCGCATGACTAGTCCGCCATATTATGATTTGTCTGTCTTTTATATCGTTTTCCTTTTCGTAGTAAAAAATGAAGGAAGATAGATAGATAAACAAAAACATTGAATATAGTTCTCAAAAACAATAATTTTCCTTATAAAAATTTAAATTATCTTAGCAATAATATTACTGTTGAAATTGCAATAAATAATATTATTATTATTTTATATTTTAAATTTAATTATATGTTTACTGCAAATATTATTAGTTTTGAGAAATTTATTGATGAATAAATATATTGCAGATTTTGTTTTTTATTATTTAAATTGCATATAACTTTGTAAAATTAACACTGTTAATAGAAGTGTTAACAGAAAGTAATAAGCACTTACATTTGAAATAATATTATAATGATTATATTAAATATTTTCATAATACGCTAAATGTTAAACATCCGAAAAAAACATGTCTGGATTTTAGGGTGACCTTACATGAATGTAACACGATACGAATTAAAATTTCCTGTCGTACAAATAAACTTTTATCTAGTTTCTACGTTGATGTCAAATTTAATAAATGTTGCATAAAATTTGTAAAATAACGCGTGTCTTGATTAAAATTCACTCACTAGTCACTCGTTTTAAAACTGATTTTAATCATGTAACCGAGTGTATTTCAAAACAATCAATTTTATTCGTTTTGTGTTTTTTAAAAAACGTACAAGTTGTGATATGTTGTTCATAGCATGCTAAAGTTTTTATACATTTTGTTTTGTAAACATTCATAGTGAAACATAGATAAATGAGACACTAAATGTAAACGTAATATTTTATGACCTACAACCTGTTGCATAGAATGAAATTATTTATTTCTATTCAAAATAAATAAATACAATCCAATGCTCGTTAGTGGCTATTTATAATCAATAAAATAGTCACCTCCAAAACATTGGTACAGAAAAATCAGTTTTAATTTATCATATGGTTTGGAAAATTTTCTATCTAATATTGTTAAATTAAAATACAAATATATTTGATTTAAAGATAACAATTAATATTTGTTACAAAATTCTAATCACTTTATTAAATATGTACTTTGCAAGGCATTTAATTATTTGTTTTGAAATTTTGTGCCTAACGTAAAATATATTTTCTTCGTGTTGAAACACGATCCTTTGTTTTTAAAATAATAATTTTTATCCCACGAGCTTCACATTGTAATTTTTCTTTCGTTTATTTGTTAAACCAAGAAACAATTATTTAATTTTACGCAATGCCTTTTATTTTATTTAAACAAAACACTTACTGCTAATTCTTTAGAAAATTCAGTCTTTTATTTGGTTTATTCATAGATTAAATTATTAAAACTAACGCGTATAACAGTGGCTCACACTAAAAGTCGAACAAGGCTTTCTCAAAAGATTTAGTTTAAATAATTTAAACTTAGTGAAATATTTTTAATTTTTGAAGTAGTATAATTTTTTAAATGATTAAAAAATGTTTTTAAAATCAGAAAAACAAAATAAAAATAATAATAATTAAAAGTCGGGCAAATTGATAATTCTCAACATAAATATTTTGTAAATAGACCATTTTGCTTTCATATAATCTCAAATGTCCAGGCATTGATTTGCCAAGTATTTTTACAAAAAGACAGCTCAATATTCCTGTATTCTTCCTGTAAATTACTTTTCAGGGCTTCTTTATTAGAACTCTGTCTAATTGCCATTTTTCTTCCCTATGGATCCCATAAATACTCAACATTTAAATTTAGGAATTTTCTAAATCTGTTTAGCACTTTTCGGAAATGATAGAGAAGCTATTATTTTGTAACCATAGATGTGCAATTTAAATCGTTATCTTGGTAAAATAAAAAATGGTCCAAAATGTATAATTTAAATTTAAATTTTGTAAATGTTTTATTTTATCCATTGTGTTCTCAATAAAATGCAAATTTCCTTCATCTAAAGCTGATATATGGTTTCAAATAATGATTTAAATAAATAAATTAACAGAGAATTGAAAAAGTAAATATATTTGAACCACAACTTCTAAAATAGACTTGTCCGACTTTAATTATAAGCCATTGTCTATATGTATACCCTAAACATTTAAGTAGCGAAAAATTATATTGTAAAAGATACAGCAGGTAATTAAAAAACAATTTAGTTGTACTAGAATTTGACTAGCACTACATAGTTTAGTTCCTTTAAAAATTGTAAAAATAAATTCATTTAATTCTTATAGAATTTATTATTTTAAAGAAATATTTGATATAAAATAATGTTTATTTAAATTACAATTGTTTTATTTTTATGTCATTACTTCAAGCAAATAGCCGTGAAAGGCTAAAGTATTCCCCCCACGTGGGGGGAGGGATATCTTATATCGTTTTACTTAAATAATAAATATTTGATATAAATTAATAAACTGATTTTGTATATAAAAAAATTATATACCTTTCATATTGTTTTAACTTATATTCTATATTTAAATTATGAAATTAATATTCTCAAGGCAGATAATTTTACATCTGGAATTCATTTGAATATAATTGTAATTCAAAAACAGTATTTTATTTCCTTTTTTACTTGTTTAAACATTTTAAAAATAATTTTAAAATCTAATTTCGCAATCACATAACCACATTAATCAAATCTCATAAATTATCTGTTAAAAACGCACGTGGTCACTTCAACTTGTAAATGGAAGACATCAAAATTACAGCATTAAAATTGATAATAACACGTGATGACTAATTTACAACAGAATAACTTTTCATTATCATTGATTTTCACACATCACTCTGAAATCATGACCTCCCAATGATCATGTTAGTTAGTGTAATTGTTATCACATTTACTAACTTAATGTTTTTTTATTTTATGATTACAGAAAGCTATTCCAGCTTTGAGCACAGTTCTTAGACAATTAACAGATGCCTCAACGGATCTTAAGCAGGTGCTGGCCGCCAAGATCCCAAAAGAACAAGAAAAAATTAAAAGTTTCCGTAAACAACATGGTGCCACCAAAGTTGGAGATGTTACCGTCGACATGGTAAGTTTTTACTTCAGAAATATTCAAAAATAAATTATTTACCTATTAAACAAAAATACCTTTATAGTATTTACTCAGTAATTACGTTAATATTATTATTTAAAATTTATGCATATTTCTGTAGTTAATATTACAGACAGTAGTAATAAAATTAGTTATCTATTGTAAACAAGTTAAAATAATATTTTGCAAAAATATACTTTTACTGCATCATATATTTTACTTATATATAACTTTTTATAAACCAGATAAAATTATTTTGTAAAATATAAATGCCTAAACATTACTAAACTAATAAAATTGTATGTATTTTAAACAAAATATTTACTAAATATATAATTGTATGTTTAAAAATAAAACTTGAAATACTTATGCCAGAAAACGTTGTTTACAAATTAAAGAAATATTATTTACTGTTCGAATTATGTGAAACTTTAAAAATAAAATTTATAAATGTTTAAATAAAGCGTCAAATATCCTTGGTCAAAAATATAAGTTTAAAATTTGTTGTACGATTTGCCGGCCAGACTGACGTGCACCTCAAAAAGGTCGGGTCATCTTGTTATATGTTGAGTTCAGAGCATAGTCCAGCATTTTGATAATCTATTCCTGGTATTGTGATTAATTTTCTTCATTGCATTGGATTCAATTTATTTTTATGATTTAACGAAAATAGAATTATTGATTGTACATTTATTAATTTATCTATTTATCAGTTATTATGATTAAATTGTTTCTCGTAAAACAAATAAAACGATGGATGTATTTTTATATCATAAAATGTTATGTATTAAGAGATTATTTTTAATTAATGATAAGTTTGTTTCTAAGAATTTTTTTTTATATAAACAGAATTAAATATAGTTTTTTTTTATTATATAATGATTAATATACTTTGTAATTATATGTTTCTTATAAACATAATAATTATTTAATTATTTATACAAGCAGATCTACATATATACAGTGGTTCACACTGAAAGTCAGACAACCCTATTTAAAAGTTGTAAATTAGTGAATTTTTATTATTTTAACTGCTTAAATTCAAAAAAAAATATATTTTATTACATTAATTCAAAAATAATAAAATCGGCAAGTCGCACAAATTGATAATTCTTAACTTAAATATAAGAATTTTATTAATTTAATATTTAATTTATTTGTTTCCGTATTGTTATCATTAAAAAAGACAGCTCAATTTTCCCTCATATTTTCTGTAAAAAAATTTTTATGGCTTCTTTATTAGAACTCCGTCTAATCATCGCCATTTTTTTTTTTTTTTTTTTTTTTTTTAATTTATCTCACTAATGCAGAATTATATTTAAATTTGATGACTATCCGAATAGAAAAATATAAAACGATCCAAAATGTCCGATTCAGTTTTTAAATACTCAATTTTCGCCACTGTATTCCTACCCTTGAAGCTAATTTATTATTTCATTTAACGATTGAAGAAATAAAAATAAAAAAAATAAGTAGAAAAAAAATTACAACGTTGAAATATAAAAGCTACAACTTCAAAAATAAGCTTGTCCGACTTTTACTGAATATTTAGAAAACAATAACCTTATTTTAATTTCCATATTTGTGTTTATTAATTCAAGAAAATTAATGTTTAACAGATTCTAAACATATTTGTAATACGCAATTACATGCAATTTGTAACAAATAAAATGTTTATGTTTATATAACATGACATTGTAAAAAGTAATTTATAACAATGCAGATTGCATAAATCATATTTACAGTTTGGTTTGATTTAAAAAATAATAATAAAAATATTAACATATGTCTGATACTATTCAGAAGATAAATGTATTTGTTCGTTTGATAACAAAGATAATATAATAATTAATTATGATTGATAAAATTACCGTGTACCTTGGTTCTTTTTGATTAAGTATGATTCTATACTATTGCATGTCGAACAGGTATATGATTTCAATTGGTTGTTTTGATATAATTACCTACACTACAGTTCAAGGCCTAATCGAATTGTTATTTGTTAGTTTACAGGGTCATTGGAAAATGTAGTATAAATTATACTTATTTTACTTATTTATAGAATATTATAGAGATACTATTTGTTGGATACATGCCAGAAAAAATATTTTTAGACACGAATTTTATAATTTGCAATGAATTTTTTGTTAAAATACAAATTTATAATTAACCTACTTGAAATTTATCCAATGCTCGTTAGTGACTGTTTATAATCAATAGAACAGTTGCCTCCAAAACATTGGTACAGTAATTTTTTGTTATATCATTTAGATTGAAAATTTTCCACCTGATAATTGATATTTCAAAATACAAAGTTAATTAGAACAAATAATCAGTAATTATTGCTTGGTTTTGAAAGGAAATTTTAAGTTATTTTATTTCTGTTTCCCGTCTAACTATTTCTTTAAAATTATGATAATATTTATTCATTAAAAAATAAAAACAACTAATCAAGTTTTAAGTTTCAATGACAAATCCTTGCGAACAGTTATTTAAAAAAAAACTACAATAATTAATATTACATAATATGTATTAAAGGAACGAAAAAATTCTCTTTATAAATATAATTTTCATACTGAGTCATATATATTTTTTTAATTGAATTAATAAATTCAATTTCAAGTTTCAAAATATTTATGTTTACAATGCATTTCAGATAATTTGATATGTAAATTTTTACAATTAAAT
This sequence comes from Pogonus chalceus, assembly GCA_002278615.1. Taxonomy (NCBI): domain Eukaryota; kingdom Metazoa; phylum Arthropoda; class Insecta; order Coleoptera; family Carabidae; genus Pogonus; species Pogonus chalceus. The sequence goes on along the minus strand of CM008233.1, from coordinate 4,199,408 downwards.
TGAATTTTAAAATATTTATATTTGCAATGCATCCAAAAAATATAAATGTAAATTTTATTTGTTTGTATAAACAATTAGGGAAAAAATTCCGACGAACTATGAGATTATAGTGATAAATTTAATCGACAAATATTTATTATATATTATGCTATTATTTTTAGCAATTTTATGGCAGTAAATATTTATAAATCTTGTTAGTACCTGTCTATTGTCGCATGTAAATATTAACAGTTAATATTTATTCTTAGATGTATGGTGGCATGAGAGGAATTAAAGGTCTAGTCTGTGAAACTTCTGTCCTTGACCCGGATGAAGGTATCCGTTTCAGAGGACTTTCCATTCCTGAATGCCAGAAGACACTTCCCAAAGCCCCTGGTGGTAGCGAGCCACTCCCAGAAGGTCTTTTCTGGCTTTTAGTTACCGGTGATGTGCCCACAGAAGCTCAAGCACGCGCTATTAGTAAAGAATGGGCTACACGTGCTTCTTTACCAGCACATGTTGTCACCATGCTCAATAGTATGCCATCAACTCTTCACCCAATGTCACAACTTAGCTGTGCTGTTACCGCCTTAAACCACGACTCTAAATTCGCCAAAGCTTACGAATCTGGTGTACATAAAAGCAAATATTGGGAATATGTCTATGAAGACAGCATGGATTTAATCGCCAAATTACCAGTTGTTGCTGCAACTATCTACAGAAACACCTACAAAGACGGATCTGGTATCGGAGCTATTGACACCAGCAAGGATTGGTCTTACAACTTCACCCAAATGTTAGGCTACGATAATCCAGATTTTATTGAACTTATGAGACTGTACCTCACCATTCACAGGTAAGAAAATAATTGGCATCAAATTAATTTTATCCATATTTTTATATAATATTTTATTTGTCTCCAGTGATCACGAGGGCGGTAATGTATCCGCTCACACCACTCACTTGGTTGGTTCCGCATTGAGTGACCCCTTCCTATCGTTCGCCGCCGGTTTGAACGGTTTAGCTGGACCTTTGCACGGTCTTGCTAACCAAGAAGTACTTGTCTGGTTGATGAAATTGAGAAAAGAAGTTGGTGATAGTGTAACTGATGATCAACTGAAAGACTTTATTTGGAAGACACTTAAGAGCGGACAAGTTGTACCTGGTTATGGTCATGCTGTATTGAGAAAAACTGATCCTAGATACACATGCCAGAGAGAATTTGCTCAGAAACATTTGCCAAATGATCCCTTGTTCAAGGTAAGAAATTTATTAATTAAAAATTGTAATTTATAAAATAATTAAAATAATTATTTTGTTTTTTTAGATTGTTTCTCAAGTTTACAAAGTTGTACCACCAATTCTTACTGAACTTGGAAAAGTTAAGAACCCATGGCCCAATGTAGACTCTCACTCCGGTGTTCTTTTACAGGTAATTTAATATTATTTAGAATTACATTTAGATTATAAAAAAATATGATTTGATGCTAAATATTTTTGTCTTTTATTTTTAGTATTATGGAATGAAGGAAATGCAATTCTACACTGTCTTGTTCGGCGTATCTCGTGCTCTTGGTGTTTTGGCCTCTTTGGTATGGGACCGTGCTCTTGGTCTCCCCATCGAAAGACCAAAATCAATGTCCACTGATGGCCTTATGAAGGCTCTTAAGGCCGCTTAAACTTAATAACGTGTACAATCGCTAGCCCCTTCTCCTCCCCACTCATTTTTTACATATTCCGTATAATATTAATCATCATCAATTAAAGAATTGATAACCAACGAAATGTATATTAGAGAATATATATTTAAGTTTCGTAAACATAAATTTAACAATGAAATCATAATGAAGTCATTTCATTTCAACGAAATGTTTGAAAGTTCAAATAGTACAAGTCACAAAATGTCTTCAACAACTTTGAAAATGAATTGAGGGCTTGTGGATTTCAACAAATAAATAAATTGTTGCGTGAATGTTTGAACGAATGTGTTATTTATGAAGTGTACTTTGTACCCATGTCTGTTTTGTTATATATACATAAATACGTGTGAGACACAGGCTAAGAACTACATGCCAGATATTTTAACAAAAATTTTTAAAGGATTAACCTAATTTGTACAACATTTTATAGAATTTGGTTCACACGAATTTTATTATTTTATTTTTGTAGTATTAGTTTACCTATTATGTGTGTCCTCATATCACAAACTTAACACAATGCACTTAAATTCAGTTTTGAAAAATATTATTTTTGGTATGCTTGTGCGTATGTAATTTACAATCAAAAATTAAGTAAATAATATTATGACTTAATTACGACAAAAGCACTTATGTACGTGTATAAGGACACCTAAATTCTGTATAAATTATAAATAAATACTTATGTTGTTACATAATTATCAATTTTTTTTTTACTTTTAAGTAACATGAATATTTTATGTTCTATACCACCGTTAAATTAAAACCGTGAAGTAATACGACAATACATATTACAAAAAATATTTTTATTTAATTTCCTAAGAATTAAATCGCTTAGTGCCTATTTCTATGCAACTTTTAAAAGCTATGTAGAAATAGTTGCAGTATTAAGTACTTATTGGACAGATATAAATTGTTATAATTATAGAGATGTAATAAATTTTGTAGATTTGAAAATAAATATTTCTTACACCATAATTTTGTATTTTTATTTGACTCTAAATAAATTACCGCAACATATTTATCCATACTATGTAACATTTTGCCTATGAAGCCATACATAATTTATGTTTTATTTTACTTATTAAATTTTTTTTATATAAATATTAGTTATTATGAGTTCATCTAATAAATTTGAATAGAATATATTTATAAACAATTAATGCAAAAATAAAAATAATATTCTACAGTAGTTCATGCCATTCTAGAGAATAATTTTGACAGTTGTAATGGCGGTAGATTTTAGTTTAAGTTTTATTTAAGAACAACATGAACTCATTACTTTTAATATATATTATTTATTCACAATTTTATTTAGTTATTAGCGAAAATGGCCAATGTTTCAAAGATGACAATAACTGTAGTGAAAATGATGTTCATGATAATAAGTATTTAGCAGGTTAGTTTTCCATTCATTGAATAAAATAAGTTATTAATTTTAATAGTTATTTTTTAAGCAAAGAACAACAAATATGCGCCTATCATTCAAAAAATTGAAAACGCATTAAACTCATATGAGCCATGTACATCGTCAAACTGTAGTTGTTATTCATCTGTTATTTCAAAGGATCTCAAAAAATTTAAGAATGGAATTACTGAAGAAATGATAAATTCAGTTAAAACTAAGTAAACAATTATTCACTGTTTCTAATATGATTATTTTATGTTTATTTATTTAATTTTAGAGGAACTAAATATCAAATTATAGATGGTCGTTTATATCGCGATAAAGATTGTATGTTTCCATCTAGATGTGATGGAATACAACATTTCCTTCTTAAATTAGCACCAAAGTTACCAAATATGGATTTAATAATAAATACAAGAGATTGGCCACAAATCCGGAATTTCGGAAAAGTGGGACCAGTATTTTCATTTAGTAAAACTTACGATTACGTTGATATTATGTATCCAACGTGGTCCTTTTGGGAAGGCGGGCCTGCTATTTCACTTTATCCAAGAGGGCTTGGTAATTATACTTGATATAACCTATAAAGAAAATATAAATTAATATAAATGATTAATATCAGGGCGATGGGATAAACATAGAATTTCTGTTTCCAATGCTGGAAAAAAATATTCATGGGAAAAGAAAATTAATAAAGGTTTTTTCCGTGGTTCACGGACTAGTTCTGAACGCGATCCTTTGGTTTTATTATCAAGAGAAAATCCAGAATTAGTTGATGCTCAATATACAAAAAATCAAGCATGGAAATCAGATGCGGTAAGAAAAATATTTTTTTTATAATAACAAATAAAAGTATTGTGCACACACTTAAACACTATTACAGTTTCACCACACTTATTATGTTACAACTTGTATGTTAGAACCTGTCCGTTCGAATGAACGGTAGCAACTAGTTTAAAATTATAGAAAAGTATTTATTAATTTAATCAATATATGATATTATGTAAACAGATATTATTATCTTGAAATATATTATTAAGTGATTACATAAATATTTTAAAACTAAATGTAAACATGGTGAACAATGACCGGTGTTTTTAATAATATATTATTAATATACCAATATTTTAATTTAATATTTCTATGAACTGAATATTTATATTATGTTTAATTTTAAATAATAATATGTTATTTTAGGATACCTTACATGCACCACCAGCAACAGAAATATCCCTCGAAGAACATTGCAAATATAAATATTTATTTAATTTCCGTGGGGTAGCAGCAAGTTTTCGCTTCAAGCATTTATTTCTTTGCAAATCTTTAGTTTTTCACGTTGGCGATGAGTGGCAAGAATTTTTTTATCCTTTGATAAAACCTTGGGTTCATTACATTCCAGTTGATACTCGAGCTAGTAAAGAAGAAATTAAAAAATTAATAGAATTTGCGAAAGATAACGATGATTTTGTTAAAAATATTGCAAATCGTGGTTATGAAGTTATTTGGGATCATTTGAAAGTTGAAGATATTAAATGTTATTGGAGAATTTTATTGAAAAGATATGCGAAGCTTTTGATGTATGAACCGAAATTAGATAAAAATCTAATTGAGATTAATTAATAATATGAATGTTTTCTTTTAAGAAATAGTATGTAGATGTGTCCAAACTTGTATGAAATGTAAGACTAATAATGACAATAATTAATTATAAGTACTTAAAGGTCATGAAATGATATATACAGTATTATTTTGTTGTTAAAAGTTTATTTCAATAAATTATATTATGACAATGTTTATTTTCATCAAATTTTAGCAATGAAAACCCAATGTTATCATCTAGTTTCAATTGCCAAAATTCAATTTACAATTGAACCTTAAATATTAATAAATACATGACATATGAAATGAAATATGATTATACAATCAGGCACATTTAGTTTTCTTTATAAAATCGATTCAAAATCCATATTTTCATTTCCGTATAAAAATTCGTAAACAGATGAAGCTAAATCGTCCATATTCTCTTCTTCCATTTTTTTGCCAGTTCGTATATGAATTTCAGGCTCTGATATTCCATCCATGTTTTCTCCTCCAAATCTTTCTCTTACATCTTTCATTACACAGGCTTCTAATTTCTTATGTTTGTAACACCGGAAGAAGAACATTGGACGAATTAATTCGGAAGATAATGGAGATTTTTCTTTTTTCACTTCTGGGACGCATTGCTATAAATAAATATTAAATGATACTTTTGTAATTAACAAATTAAATAAGAGTCTTACAGAAAATTGTTGACAGAATGTAATTCCATCTTGGATATCACTTTTAAGTTCATTTGAAATTGGAAGTTTTCCAATTTTCCTTGAAATTTGTTCATAGTTTGGCTCTAAGTTTTGATCTAAATATCCTAGTTCTTGCATTACACAAGTTACATTTCTTACACGACCGCTCATACGAGCGGTTAATGCTTCAATTTGGCTTTTAATATCCATGTTCCTCTAAAAATTTAAATAATATAAAAAAAATTTGAGAAATAAAATTTAACATAAATGTTTTACTTACGGATACTCTTTGGCCTCCGAAAAAACCCGGTGGATAAAATGAAGGGAATTGGTTATAAGTTGGAGTATATGGTACAGGACTTCCTTGGAATCCAGTTGGATAGAACATTGGACCGGGACTAGCATATCCTGGATAAAATCCATTATTTGTTGGATATGGTCTAAACGTTGGTTGGAACGGATTCTGTAATAAAAACCCAGTTATTATTAAAATGTTTTTAATATAACAATTAACGTTTACTTACTGGTCGATATGCTAAAATGGCTTGATGTAACTTTTCTGGATCAAAGCTAAGAGGGGGGTTAACATTATTTTCGTTATCGTTTTGAGCTTCATTATGAATAACGTCGTGTTTAGTAGAGTCTTGATTTTCAGGTTGAGGGGCAGGTACACTATTTTCTTGTACTGATACCGGTGATACTGGAGGGGTTTCCAAAATAGCGCATTTTGCGCATGCTGCTTTCATTTCTTTTCGAATTTGTTTCACTACATCTTCTCCAAAACAACTTTCGTAAATCTAAAATATAAAATTAAATTAAATAAAAGATTTTTTTTATAATAAAACATTTATAAAACAATATTACTTACCTTCATCATAGCATATTTCTTAATAAATTTATCTTCATTGCCACCAAATGCGGAAACGGCCAAAAGTCCAAAACTCACAAATACAAGACACTTTAACGCCATCATATTTAAGCTATAAATAAGTTATTGAATTAAATAAAAATATAAATTGTAATACTACAAAGTTATGAATGTAATGAATTGAAATAATTCGTGCCGAGTTTTTATATAAAAGGTTTGTTTATTTGTTTTGATTTTAAATTATTGAATGAAATAAATTATTATTTGTTTACATCCGTTCAAATCCAGTCCGGATATGTGGAAATTATTTATGAATGAAATGAAATTTATGAATTCAGCATTTACTATTTTAATATTTTTAAATATTGATGAATTTGCAAATATATTTATCATTGACCTAGACATTAATACTAAATAAAAACTTGGTCATTCACAAATTGAATAATTAATTTTATTTCTTACGTTGTTAAATATTATTGCACTATAAAATTTAAATATTTCTCACAGACTTGATAAAACGAGTTTTTATATAATTTAAACTTTTAACATACTGTTATAATTAAGAGCTATAATGCAACGTATAAATTCTTTTGCACCGTCAAACTGAATCAAAATGTTTATTTGGTCATCTACTCACGTTTTTTAACGGTACCAATGAATATTGTTATTTTAATCATGATTACAAATACCGAAAACTTATGATTATTTAAAATAAATTTATATCGAAATATTTACAATTGAAGAAACTATTCAATTTTTTTTATAACAAATAAAATCAAATTCCTTTCATATAAGTTTATAAGATGTTTATTTATAAAAATAACTTACCTTAACTATTAATATAATTATATTTAAAAAACTTGTATAATACTAAAAAGGTATTTCTTAACAAGAAAGAACTGTAAACTAACATCCGCGAAGAGCGTATCTCTTTATATATAACATGATATCTTCCTCCACTTTTCCCGACAAATAAGATTGTAAACATTAACTCCCAGAAGATGATTCAAATTTACACTACTATTTGTTTATGATCATAATTATAAATACTTTTCAGTAATAACTGAACAAATTTGTATATTTGTTAAAAGTATAATTTTAACAATTAAGTTAAATTATTTGTTCATTTTAAAAATCTAAATAAATAATAAAAATTTAACAATTATGCCTCTTTATATAATAAATATGTTTTCTGAAAAATATCAATCTATTTACTTCAACTGTATACATTATATGGAAATATATAAAAGGATATAGTAAAACTATAATTTTTGTTTAGTTTGATTTATTTCATTTAAGTTTCAAAATGGAATTT
>CM008233.1:4124799-4141546 GCA_002278615.1 Pogonus chalceus | reverse complement strand
GATTTATTTAAAAAAAAATATTTTCGAAAAATATAACTTTAAATTTAAAATATAATTAAATGTTTCTATAATTTAGTTCATTTGTTATGTAGATTACAATAATTAGTTTTGTGATTAAAAATTAATATTTTTTATTAAAAAATAAAAACAGGAAATTAACATTTTTTGTTAATTGTTTTTAAGTATTAATATTAATGTTATGCGTAATAAGATAATTTAAAAGATATAAATATCAAGTTTTCTTTTTAACGAACAAATTAAAAAAATATCTAATATATCTTTGGTATTTTTAGTAATTTGTCTCAGAAAACAACAATTATATTTAAAAAAATCTTAATAATTATTTAATGTTTTTCAATAATTCATTTTTAATATTTTTTTGAACATTTCTGACGTCATACGTACACGTTTATTAATTGATAAATAATTTAAATCGATTTGTAGTTTAAAAATAGTAAATGAAGAAACCAGTGGAACATATTTATAAAAAAATATACTTTCTTCTTGTTATTTCGAGTACGGACCAATTTGTCTTGCTATATTTTTTCTTGATATGATTTTTATTTTGCTCACGTATTCTCATATACATCACACATCAAGTAAGAAATAAGTATTGTCCACGGAGGGGTTGTAAATATCGAAACTGTTTTCTCATATGGAACAAGTAGAGGGGTCAACCCTCACATACTAACATATACACGAAAAAGATGTAAAAACGTAAATTGCAATAGGAAATTGTCAGTACTGCGAATTCAACCAAGCAATTAATAAGTAAATAAAAAGTGTTTTTGTGAAGTTCCAATCATAAAACGAAAAATACATTTCTACAGCTTTTAAGGTAAGTTTTAATAAACAAAATGATTTGAAAATTTATTCTGTTGATAATTTATAAAACAATATCATTATTGACCTACATGTGGTTCATTAGATAAACAAATATTTTATAATAACATATTAAAGTTATATCAAAATATAATTAAATAATGTATTTTTAATAAATACCCTGTTGTATTTTTCTTTCAAATTGAAATTAATTGTATTTTTATGCTTATCACAAAATAATAATTATTTTATATTTTCTTTTAATTGTATTCTACTTCATTCATGTAATGACATTATGATTTCTTTTATTTTGTGTTTTGTTTCATTTTCATCGACAATAAGTTGCATATTTACAGTTTGACATTTAAAAAATATATTTTTTGTTCAAATATTCCTGCATGACTTTAGATATACTTATATATTCAAATATATTACTTAATGCAGTGGTGTTCAACCAATTTTCATATCGGGATAATATTTAATTTAAAAAATATATAAAGATGGTAATTATATTTTATATTCTTTGTTGGTTACTATTTATTAAAATATATTTATCTATACTGTTAGAATTCCAGAATAAAATATGTAAAAACTTTATAAATTTTCAAATAAATATTTTTTAAAGAACAAATATTTATGGATAGTGAAAAACCGTGATATCATTTTATAAAAAAAAAATTGATAACAGTTTTAATTCATTGATATAAGCATATTTTAACTATTGAAATGTTGGGTAGCACTGCTATAAAATAATATTAAAATTTTAAAAAAATATCAAATTTTTATTTTTTGGAATTTAAAACTAATCAAGAAGGAAGTAAAAAATACTATAATGCTTTTGATTAAAAAATAATACAATATTTCAATTAAAAAAGTTTTGAGTACCACTGACTAATATCTTAATAATATATGTTTTTCAACTACAAAAATAAATTTACAAAATAAATTTTGTTTTAGTAACATTTTTAGCATTAAAAAGAACTTTATTTGAATCATTTCAACTTTGCCTATCGAAAAGTAATTAAAAATTAAGTTAAACAAAACTATGCTTTTGATTAAAAACAATAATACAATTTTTTTATATATATATAATTTGGCGATATAAAAAACTACAAGATGTCACAAAAGGGTCACAAAGGGTCGGGTCTCGAACATTTCAATCGCAAAATTTAATCGTTGAAGATGATCTGTTGGTTTTAATTCTTGCACAAGTTGAATTTTGTAAGGTTTAAGATGCAAATCCTTTCTTATAATTTATTGGAAAGACGATTTTTGAACGTTTGAAACAACCTATAAATTTGAATCATTTGCACATTGCCTATTGATATTTTATTGTAATTTTTTTCAAAAATAAATTAAAAATTAAATGCAAATAAACATTTTGAGTACCACTGATTGATATCTTAAAAATATTTCTTTTTCAACTACAAAAAATAAATTTACAAATTTTTTGCCAATATAAAAAACAATGTCTTTTGATATTTTATTATAATTATTTTTAATACATTAAAAATTTGAAAATGAAAAATGCATGATCCTTATTAAGAATATAAACATAAAATATTAACAAATTTGCAATTAATGTAACTATTAGTTAATAAAAATTAATTCAAAAAAATAATAACTGTTTTTAAACTGCGTACAAAAATGCAATAGTTTATTTTAATCCATATTTGCAATTATTCCCATTATTGTGATAACAAATATAAATTTTGAAAATATTAGTCTATAAACTAAAAAGAATGAAGAATTCTTTAATAAAAAAATATATGGTTTAAGTGGTATAAACATTTTTTTATTTGCATAACAACAAAAACTGATCGAAAAACCAATCTACATCCCAAACAATAATAAATATTTCGTTAAAATTCGTTTTTAATTTTTTTCCTTGATGTTAAAAGTTTTTCTCAAAGTCGGGTGTAACGAAATAAAAATGGTATGACAAGAAAATTCACAAAAAAATTCAAATGGTTCCTAAGAATTGCTTTAAATAACAAAAACGATAGATTCAGGCCAACCCTTTTATGTTTTTGCGTAGTAATAATAAATAAAGAAACCCTACAGTTTGAAGGTTGGTTTTTACCAACTTTTCTCATATTTAACTGTACCGTTTAAAATTTTCCTAATCCCTGCAATAAAAACCCGTTAGATTTATCTACTTGGCGACGGCAAGTCAAAAGTACATTAGTAAATTGTAATATTATTTATACATTATTGTATAATTAACTTTTAAACATTTGCCATTTAATGCTAATCCAAATACAGACCTTTTTTAACTGGAAACTTTTATTTTGGTAAATATATTATTCCGTTAATCATCATTTGAAATTTTGAGACAATTACAAAAATATAATTAATTCTCAATAATTCCATTTTGAAACTAATGAAATTTCATTAGAGTAAATATCATGACATATATTTTTCCAGATGGAATTAAACTTTTTTTAATTACACTTTTGATATAAACAATATTTCCAATTTATGTTGGTTAATATTATTTTTCAAAAAATTAGATTTTATACTGGAAATTATATTAGAAAACATTTTAGTTAAATTCCATTTTAAAAAATTGTAATATTGTATCTCATTTTGATTAATCTTGATTTCCTTAGAAAAGTTGTTATGTTTTTAAATTTTAACTTAAGAAAAACTTGATGTCTTAAGTTCTGTGTATTATCATAAGAAATAGATTTTCATAATTCTTTGTTATTAATATTGAGATATCTTTTATTTTTCCCAACAAACAGTTTATCAGAAAAATTGACATGATAAAATTTTTAATATTAACAAGAAATAAAATATATTAAGTAAATTCTCTGCGCATAAAAGTTTGTACATATTTATAAAGTGCATGCATTGTGTACGTGTGAATTTGTTTGTATTGTTATCAATTTGTAAAAGATCAAAAATTAAATAATTTTAAATATTTAATTTGTATCAAAAGTTGTCAACTGCATTTCAAGTTACATTGTACTAGAAGTTTAATATTTAAAACAAAATATAGTCCATAATTTAATGTATATTTTCAATTTATCATTTTTCTTTTGAGTATTATAAATTAAGAGCTTCACAATTTATCAAAAATATTTTTTCTGTTGATATTATTATTTAGAATACTTCAATCATTTCTTTTAAAATAAAATTATATTAAAAACAATGGGGATGTTTTCAATAACTGAGGAAAACTAATTATTGTTTCAAAGTGATAGTTTCTATTAAAGTAAAGTTCAAAAATACCTATTTTATTTTATGAAATAAGTAATTTTTTGTTTAATTCATCTCCACAGTTGTATTTTCAATTTAAAATAACTAATACATGTTGTAACTAGTCACAATTATAAGAAAAAACTGTTACTGTACGTAGAAATACATCCTAAAATTTGCATACCAGTTCTTATACCCGTTTGTAAATTTTTCTCAGTAGTATAACTATTTTAAATATGAGCAATAAAAATAACAAATAACCAAAAATAACCCTAAAAATTTCTAAGAATTTTTTTCGCACCAGTTAACTACAAGCATATTTTGCAGGTATTTGCGTGTTAACAAGATATAGAATTTTCTCAGTAGATTTCATAAATAATTTAATTAGAAATAGTAAAAATAAACAAATTATAATCCCTGCTAGCTTATTTGTTTAATTTTTTCGTAGTAAAACACTTGTATTTACTTTACAATATTAATTCATTTGTTTTAGAAATAAACAACAATTGTTAAATAAAAAACAATTGACGGTTTAAAATGGTTGTAATGATATAATCAAAATACAATTATATTTAATATACAAATTCGTTATCCACATCTGCCATTTTTCTATATAATTTCATCCTACGCGTAAAATAAAATAAGGGGAGCTTGAGGCACGCGCACATCGCAAACCGACCTATCCTAAACTTTAGTAAATATACAAAAAGGCGCTGCCTACATTTCGACACTTTACATTCATGGCACACGAATATTTTTGGGGTTTTTACCCTCTTTAACTACGATCTACTTTGCATTTTGTCATGATGATAAAATACATGCTGTATATTAGGTATTTTGTTAAGTCACGAATTAGGGAGTAAAGTTCAGTTTTTTGCTTTACACTGTTACCAAGATTTTTCAAGTTTATATATTAAATAATAATAATATTTTTAAAACAGATTATCAAAATTTATGCAAATCTTTATTTTAAACATTATAGATCGTTTCCCCCAATAAATTTTGGGTTATTGGTTTTGTAGCAAACTAAAATCTTAGTTTTATGAAATTTTAAAAGAATACTAAGCAACTGAGTTTTTAGAATAATTTAAGCTAATACTACGAAGATAGTTGGCCAATAAGAAGCACAACACTTGTACACGTAATTTCATAAAATCCCGCTACAGTTATTAATCTCTGTATTAGTTTTTAAATGAACTTTTGATCTTGCCTCAATCAATTTCCTAAAAGTTTTCAAATAATACTATAAATACACTGGATGAAATTTTTCTTAACAATCGACTGTTTATTAAAATATAAATAAAAACGATTTTAATACTTATTTAAAATGATAATATGATAAAATCGAGAATAAAATTGTTAATAGTTTAACAAAATCAAAAATATACGAGTATATTACGCTTGTTACAAAGATTAGTCTTAAATTTAAGGTTTAAAGAACCCCTAAGAATTCTAAACTATGTAGAAAGAATACTTAAAAAAACTTTCTTTAAAAGTTTGAATAGAAAATACGCAATTTGCAAGTACCCCCCACTGCGTCGAAAAATTCAGCAACTTTCTATTTTGCAAAAAAAAAAAAGAAAGAAAAATAAACCCTAAAGAATAAATGCGTAGATAGAGACGAAAATCTTTTTTCTCGTCGTCGCAGTTACGAAGAAAAACTGCAGTAGTGGGGATATGTCCAGTAGTTGTAGTAGGGGTGGTTTTGATGGGCGAGGGGTGCAGGCGTTCGAAACCAACCCAACCGTACTTTCAAAGCCAAGTTGAATTTGAGGCGGTCAGTTTTAGTCAGTCTTTTCTTGAAACTTGTAGAAGGTGGTTCGTTGCAGTTGCAAGTATTTTTCATATAATTTTTCGTTACTTATGCAGTTGATTTGTTATTGTGAACTTTAACCTGTGGACCTTATGTTTTGTGAATTTGTTTTGTGTTTTTAATCATTTTTTGGAATATATCTCAAAGGTATACATTATTTATTAATTATTTTAATTCTTTTTTTATTAATTATTATAATTTTTTTTTCTATTATTGATTTGAATGTTTTCGTTCATCGAATAAATAAATACTTTATTTACATCTACGTTTTTTTATAAAATAAATATTTAATTATAAATATCAATTTATTTATAGTATTTTAAGATATTTTTATATTAAAAAATATTAAAATAAATATAAATTATCATTCAATATTTGTTTAAACAGTAGATACCATTCTTAAAAATTAGAACTTGTTATTAATATATCAATACAAATATTTATAATTATAGGAAACATATCTAATATTATTTTTTATATTTCATTCATATAACATAAATTTTATCTTTATTTTTTGTTTTGTTTTCAGCGCAAATAACATTTCATCAATTGTTTTTGTGTAATGCAATGCGAGGCGGCACTAGCACCTTCGAAATGATGAGTTCTACATGTGTACAGAATGTCGGGGGCGGTATGCCCCACAGTCTTGGAGGCGGCGGCTATGAACCAGCCCACATCATGGAAGCGCGATCACCCGCTCCAGCCTGGCATCACCTCAACACTGGAGCAGTTAATATGAATGCTAATATTACTGTGGTAAGTTTCTATATATTTTTTCGCAAAAACTAAATATTAATGAAAAAATTTAGCCTAATTATTTTGTTTATCTCTTTTCAGAAACAAGAACCAATTGATCATGATTCAAGTGCCTACGGCAGTGGTTCTGATGGATTTCATTCCTCAAGTCCAGGAGCAAGTGATCACAGTCGGGATTCAAACCCTGCAGTAATCCCTCCTTACACAACTGCTCATTTAAACAACAGTCTTCACATGCCTCCTTATTATTCAAGCACTCCCTTAACTAATCGTGTTCCCGTTTCAAGTCCTATCCCGATAAATTATCACCAAGCAATGCATCAAATCCATCAACAGCAACAATCGCAAAACCTTCACGTTAGCGGATTTAATCCTTTAACACCTCCTAGTTTTGAATCAATTGTATCACCTAAAATCCAATCAAATAATCCACATAACCAAGAAGTTCCCATGTCTCCTCAAGTTGAAACAAATTTTCAACACATTGAACGTGACTCTAACTCAACTTTAACTCCTTGCACGACACCTCCGAGTGAGGTCACTCCTCCAAAATCTCCGAAAAACTCAGCGCTTTCTGAATCTGAAGATCACGATTCGAATTATTATTCAAATAAATCAGAAGGTGAAGATCATCTCCGCCGGCTTCAAATGGCTTTCGAACGTAATAATATGCTTCCGGGGTCACCCAAAGGAAGTGAAAATCGCGATTCCGGCGATGAAGATGGTAAATCAGATTATGAAATGGATGAAGTTGATGAACAAGGATTGAGAATCCCGAGAGTGAACAGTCATGGAAAAGTTAAAGTGTTCAAATGTAAACAATGCGAGTTCGTTGCAGTTACAAAACTAGATTTTTGGGAACATTCTCGTGGGCATATTAAAGCGGAAAAACTATTAACATGCCCCAAATGTCCGTTTGTAACTGAATATAAACATCATTTGGAATATCACTTGAGAAATCATTTTGGATCAAAACCATTCAAGTGCGACAAATGCAGTTATTCCTGCGTCAATAAATCTATGTTGAATTCACATTTGAAATCACATTCAAATGTTTATCAATATCGTTGTGCTGATTGTGCATATGCAACAAAATATTGTCATTCCCTAAAATTGCATTTAAGGAAATATAAGCACAATCCAGCGATGGTTTTGAACCCCGACGGAACACCAAATCCATTACCAATCATCGATGTGTATGGTACAAGAAGGGGACCAAAACAAAAATCAAGTAAAAATGAGAATGAGACAGTTACAACACCAGTTTTGGCGAATTCTCCTCCGATTTCACAAGGAAATATGCCTCAACCATCTATATTCCCTCATTTTATGCTTAATTCATCTCAATCTGGTGGTATGCCACCTCTTCCATTCCCTTACGGTCCTATGTTAGCAGCTTTTCCTGGTGCATTAAGCAATCCATTATTATTCCCTCAAATGAATCCAGGATCAGTTAGTCCAAATCATTCAAACGACCGTTCAACACCAGATTCCTTAAAAATCGATGAAAACTCTACCGATATGGAACCAAGAGATGAGGAAATGAAATCGGAAGAAATCCCAAAAGAGACGGAAGAACTTTCAACTGCTTTGGATTTAAGTAAACCTGAAATTTCACTTCCAATAAATGTTCCTGAAGTTCCGATGCATACTCCAATTGCACCTTTAAATCCAGCGAAAAATAGACGCAAAGGACGTGCTTTCAAATTGGAAAGAATTTCTCTTTCTAAAGATGCGTTATCTGATGAAGAGGAATTATTAGGTGATAAGAAAGATGAGAAGGAAGAAGAACCGATTAAAGAAATTCCAAAGGTAAATAATAATGAAATAAAAAAGTCCGACATTTTTAATTGTCAGTATTGCGACATAGCATTTAGAGATGCTGTAATGTACACGATGCATATGGGTTATCATGGCTATAAAGATCCTTTCACTTGTAATATGTGCGGAGAGCAAAGTGCTGATAAATTATCGTTCTTTTTGCATATTGCTAGAACATCACATTCTTAAATTTAACAATTTTAAATTAATCTGGAAAATTTAATTGAATTTTATCGTAAATTTTTGTTCATTTTTAATAATTACCAGATTAATAATATTGATTGATCTAGTCAGATGATAAATAGTCTTGTATTTGTGCTGTTATTAAATTTAGTTTAGCTTGCACTGTATAATAAAATAATTAGTGTATAAATTTTAATTAATTTGACAATGACATGTTCTAGTTATTTGAACGCTTTTTCACAGAGTGCAATTTTTATTTTATTTTAGTTTTTAATTTGTTTCGAATTTCGGAAAATTGCGGGTTCTATTTGGTATCTAACAATTGGTACTAAATTATTGTATATAGTTTTTAATTTAATTTGATTTATATTAATATATTTATTTGCATATAAAATACATTATTGATTTTTTTTTTGTCATTATAAAATGTTTTGTAACAATGTTTATTTGTTAAAAAATATATTAGGAAAATTTTAATGGTTTTTTAATTTTTCTGAATAAAACAATTAAACATTCGTTACAATTAATATAACAATAATAATATATTGTTAATTACTTTGTGTTTATGTTGTTAAAACTATGACAATTGCTTAATTAGCATGTTTAATTATTGATTTTTAAAATGTTTTATAGCATAAATACAATATTTCTATAATAGATTGTAATTATTCACTATACATTTCATATAAATTTATGGAATTATATTTAAAATAATGAAATGTATCGTGCATAAGTTTTCATGAAATTTATATATGAGATATTTTGGGACCATATTTGGTTGAAAGACTGATTGTAAATATGTTTAGAATATAGATATAATTAATTTTAAGGAATGCTCGAGCAACAAATCAAACATGTATTATTTTATTATTGTAGTAACTAATTTACATGACTGCTAGCGTACAAAATATATAAATAAAATCACAAATTCGCTAAAATCAAATTATGTCTTTTCTTTTTTATTCATTTGTTTCCAATTTTAATCTAGTGGTAAGTATGTTTAATTAATTATTTTTGTTAACTAATAAATATATTGAGGTTATGAAGTAAACAATGACGCATCATCTATTAAGAAAATAAAGAAGTTGTTTCGATATTTTCGAAGTGAAAATTGGTTAGAGGTACGAAAGCAGGATATAATTTGTACCAGACGTTGTATTTTTCTAAGAACTTATCTATTTTATTCTTCCTTGTTGCAACTTTTTTCCGCTTCTTGTTTTTATTTTTTTCAGATTGGAAATTTCCGACACGCTTTCACACTTAACCTTATTAACTTTTGCGTTTTTGGTCTTCGAGTTTTGGTCTCTGGAGAATCAAAAACATGTGCCCAGAACTAATATATTTTATGTCCGGCCGGTGTGTTTTTGCGTTAGTTATTCTATATCTGTAGTGTACTGCATTTAGCTTCCGGTATATCATCATTTATAACAAATTAGTTATCTATTTCTGCTTTTCACTAAAATTACTCTTAGCAAGATTTATTAATAAAGTTTATCTTATTTAATTTGGTTTATTTATTATAAAAATATTGGTTTAATGTTTTATTTTAATGATATTAGTTTTATAATGAATAATATTTACAAACTATGTATACATTTATATTATTTATAAACTTAAAAAATAAGGCTATAATATTAAATAATACTGCTTTCTTCACAGAAATAAAATTAACATTTTCAAAAGATAAAATTAATAAATGATGCATTTATATCAATATCTGTTTAGTTTTAGGAGCTTTAAAATTATAAAGATAAAATTGAAACCCAATTAATACAATCAAAAATTTTGTTAAATATTCAAAACTAATTAAAACAAAATAAATAGAGTTATTTTTATAAATAAATAAATTTGATTTTTGCTGCAGTTTGAAGGTATTTTATTAAAACTTGGTTCAAAATTAGTATAACTCATTTATGAATTCTAAATTAACAAGTTCTAAAGATAAATTCAAATTTAATTTAAAAAAATATTAAAAAAACGTTTTTTTTTTTTTTTACTTTTTATTTTAAAAACCTAATTGTAGCAGTTTAAAAAATATATATTACAACATATTTTAAAAAATATGTATGTATTCCTTCTAATGATCATTATTATCAAATAAAATTGGTTTAAATTTGAGTTTATTAATATACTTTTTTTGCATACAGCTGTGTTGACATTAGTTTTTTATTTTTTGATTTTTTATATTAATAGATAAATGTAAAAAAAAAATTATAATAAATTTTCATTTATTATTAATTGTATTTGATTCTTAAGGTATAAAATTAAGTTAATTAAGCGGGCTTCGCTTTCGGAACTTTTTCTTTAAATCACATAAATGATTAGCAAAATTATGAAGTATTAAAATTTATTTATACCATCACGGAGAAAATTTTATGGTCTGACAGTGCTTACTATTTTTATTATTAAATCTATTATCATAATTACAAAACTCACCACCTTTCCGTGCATTTACAATTTGAAATAAACAAGTTTTAAAAAGAAAAGTAATATAACATTTTTTTAATATGCAATAATGTTAATTATATTATTGAAATCGGTGAATAAATTCTATAATGTCTTACTAAAACTATATATTTTTGAGCAAAATAAAACAAAAAAATACTCATGTAAAATGAAAAAATCTATGAGAATTCCATTGGTCGACTGGATCAGAAAAAGCAAACCTCTTAGTTTAGTTACTTCCTGTGACAAAATATGTGACATCTGAACCGAAAAGGCACGTGGACAATCTGGTTTTGTTAAATCTCTACACGCACAATGATATAAGGCTTCCCTTGTTCAGTTTCCACTAAAAACACCAGAACTACAATTATGATAAAAATCTCACCGCGATACTTGTGATCTTTCAATCTATACCTACCACAAATGTCTTTGTCTATTAACTTTGTATTTTCCAAATAGACAATACCAGCTGGTGTTAGTGTAGTGTTAGTATTATTGCTTTAACAAGATAATAATTGATAAAAATAGAGTTTTATGTGTTTAACAACCTACGCTTCGTTTTAAAATGATTAAAAAACTATGATTATTTCATATTTATTTATTTTTTCAATATCTTTTACTGTTTAATTCCTTGTAGATTTTGTAATTCAATTTGATCAAAATTTAAATTGCAATTTTCAAGGTTTCTGTTTATACAAGAATTTTTTTTTTAATTTACTAACGAAAAAAATAAGCTTCTAAACCATAATTTGCGTTATATATTTCTACATTAGTTGGAAAAATATTGTAAAACAATGCCAGATGTTGGCGTACAAATCTATAATTATACGGAAAAATAGAAGTGGCGGTGAGGGTGTAACAAATGCCACGCGCTATATGGAAGAGGGTGCGCGAAGATTCATCAATCAATTATTTTAGAAAAGATATATTTTTTTGTGTTTAAGGATCGAGACTAATTCTAGGAATGCTGCACTAGTTCGTTGTTTAATGAGTGTTTGGTGATATCGGTTTCTTTAAAATAATGAATTTTTACAGATATTTTAAATTTCTTGCATTTCTATTTAGTATTTATTTGAAACTTTTTGGTTCAATATTCACTGAACTATAATGTAAAACTCAAAGTAAAATTCGTACAAAAAATATTTCAAAACATTTATGTAAATTAAATCATTTTACGATCTTATAATACCTATATTTTTTAACGATTGCATTTCTCCAATAGTTAAAATCATAATTAACTAATGTTTTAGCAAACCGTAATATTTAGGTTTTGCTAAATTCATGTTTTTATAGGACAATACTGATACTAATATTCTGTTAATCTTGGTGCACTTATCTAATGATGAAAAAACTCGCTCAACACAAACTGAAGACGAAGTGGTGCATAAAAGTAATTTTATAATTTTCAATATTATATCCTTATTTGGTCCTAATTCATCTCATACAATCAAAATCTTATATATTTTTGAATAATAACTTTGGAGTATTCATAATATTTAAAAATTTTATTCAAAATACCCGTTTTTACGCACTTAAAAAAATGATTAAAAAATTCTAATTTAAATTTTAAAAAATCGATTTTTTGATTTTTTTTTAATCATGATTTTTATCTATCTATTTTTATTTCTTTTTTGAATTTTTGAGTATTATTTAGCTTTCCAACATAAAAACTTACTAAATTTTGTTCGTCAATAGATGTTCGATCTCTTTGCCGCTCATTTAAAAAATAATAATATCAAACACAATCTTTTCTAATCTTGCATTACTATTAAACTGATAATTTTTAACAAAATACTTAAACTGTACTAGTTTTAATTTGTCGTTGTAACTTTTTTTACAATCAGTTGTAGAAATATAATTTGTGTATAAAATGCATAATATATTATATTAATAATATTTAAAATCTGTTTAATTTTAATGTGTCACTTTGATTTCTTTTTCAAGTTGAGTCTTGTTCGGAAAAAATAATTTAATAGTATAGTAGAGTTTTGTAATAATGAAAATAAGAAAAGTAGCATTCTAAATATCCCTAATCATTGAAATGAAATTAGTATAGTTCCTTGAAAAGCTTATCACAAACAAATTGAATCTGTGCAAGTAGAAATTATTTAGAAATAACAATAAATCTTGAATTCAAGTGTCTTAAAAAGTAAGAACGCTAGATTTTCCCTATCGGAACCTCAGTTCGTCTGTCACTTCAGCCTGTTCGATCGCATTCATTGTCCTCCGTTAATTTATAACGAAGATGTATGGTCAGTATCGAAATGAACCCCCTACGCTGCACTACCCCGCGCAAAATAAATGACCATTGGTCAGTCGCTTAGTCCGCGTGAGTCACACAATGCACCGTTCTCATTACAACTATACTTCCACTTTTCTCAATTCGGATGCAACAAACTGTTTCTCTCGTATGCACCAGGCGTATAAAGATGAGATTTGTTCGTCATTGGAAAACAATAAATTCCGTGGTGCATTGTTTGCTTGAAAATAAGAATATGGCCGATACTTTGTTGTAAATACGGTAAATAAATGATATTTATTTGGATGGGGGTGCGAAATACGAATTAAATTTTAGTGAAGGGTGTTTCGTGCGTGTGAAATTGGAATGGTCAGTTTTGTTTACCAAGACCGCAGAGATTATTATTTGTATCTGTGGTTTCGCCTCATTATTTTAGAACATGACATATTATTATAAATCTGTTAATAAAAAATTATTTTCACTCATAATTTCATATTTTAACTAGTTGTTGTATTCAATACCTAGGTATAGAGTTTGAAATAAATAAATCGATAGCTAACTAGAAAATATTATTCCGAAATTGATGAATGATATGTTTTATTCATATTTTAGTGTAAATGTAATTTATTATTTCTTTAAGTAACAAATCCAACTTTCTTATTGGAGAAAACAAATGCATTTTACGAAAAACACTTTTTGTACTCATACATTGAAAAGTGTTGTTTTCCGCATTGTAACCAGAATATCTTACGGGAAATTCCGCAAAAAGCACTCCTATTTCTAAGGTATCTATTAAAAAACTGTATTTATAATAAAAAAGTATAGTTTTTCAAACTTTACTTTT
Source organism: Pogonus chalceus (assembly GCA_002278615.1). Taxonomy (NCBI): domain Eukaryota; kingdom Metazoa; phylum Arthropoda; class Insecta; order Coleoptera; family Carabidae; genus Pogonus; species Pogonus chalceus. The sequence continues at coordinate 4,127,419 of CM008233.1, read as the reverse complement.
CCTAATAATAATTATAAAAAAAGGTATATTATTGAATGAAATTCAATTTTAAGTATAAAATTAGTGCATTTCATTAACACAGTTGGCAACACATTCTGTCTGATTTGATAGCAATAACCTATGAAAAGTCAAACATAAGCAATAAAAATATTATAAATAATTAATTAATAGTTTTAAACTTTTCGTACAAAAAATATTGTACATACTTCTTGCATGAACTTGGTTCCCGGATTCGTTCTATGGCGACACTCACAAGCTCGTGCCGCCAAACACTTATCCGTGAACCAGTCGTTCCCGCACTTGGTATGTAAATAACTATAATATTTTGACATGTTTCGATTTTTTCACTGTGTATTCCACATTATATTACATGAAATAACTTTTTTTTCATAGAATAACAACGAATTACACATTTCAGCAGAAAAATAGTTGTAACAACATATTTTAAGTTAAAATAAAATGGTTTCATGGGTCCTGTGTCAATTTTAGTATTATAATAAATTCTTACACGGCAAATAACGAACCTGATAAGGGAATTTATTATAATACTAAAATATTTTAAGTTAATTGGTGTTTCTTTAAGTTACAATTCTAGATAATTTCATTTGAGAAAACAAATGCATTTCACAAAAAACATTTTATACTTGGATGTTTTGATTTTTCTATAGTATATTCCACATTTTATTTATACATATCGTAATCGGCATTATATGAAATAACGGAATAAGTCACAAAATATTAAACAATTATTATTTTTACTATCTTAAAAGAGATTTTATTAAATAACTTTTTGGTTCATAAAATTACAACGAAATACACACTTCAGTGGAAAAATAAGTCAATTAGTATTTCTTAAGTTATAATTAAAAAAACAAATGTATCTTCCACGGTGTATTCTATACTGTAACTTGTAAATTTATACATATATAATAGACGGTATTATATGAAACAATGAAATAAGCCACTAAATACTAAATTATTTCATTTTTTCATGATTTTAGTAGTCATTTTATGAAATCACTTATAAAATTGCAACGAATTATTTGCACCAAAATATTTTAACACAAATATATATTTTTTTATTTCACTTTTTAAATGTATTTCTAACAAAAATAATAATATTTTTCTTTTAAAAGTAATTTTATTCTTAATTTAAATAAACTAATTTTTTCTCGGAAATATTTATCATTTTAAAATAGATGTAAATATAATAAAAATATATAAAAAATATTTTTTATTTCCTAATCATGAAATTGAAAAACTTGAAAAGAAAAAATAAAAATGTTAAATATAGTTGGCTGTGGTATAGATTATGAGTCATTCACATGTATCGCTGAAAATTCGCACTCTTGAAGTGTAGTCCAGTTTTGTCCAGTACAATGGTCATCGTTGAAAAGATTTGTAATTGTTCGCATTACAATTGTAAGTGTTAATCTTTCGTCGTCCCAATCCACATGCATTGTATTGTATATAAATACTTTACGCCCGCAATATGTTCAATTCGCATGCTGTGTTATATATTTCTTCATTTGCTTTATGATCAAATTCACATACGATTTATATGTGTTATTGTAATTGTGTTGTATGTTATTAACATATATTATGATAAATATTGGGTGAAATTTAATTTTCTAAAATAATTACAATGCAAATTTATATACGTATTATTAAAATTGTTAACAATCGGTCTTATTATAAATTAGATAATTATAAATAGGGGAAACTCTTAGGATTTATATTAGTTAGAAATATTAAAATTACTTTATATTTCAGTAGCTTTAGATATAATTCTAGCAGTAAGAGTGAAACAACAACATATAAAAACTACTTGTACAACAAATTTAATGCTTTATTTTTATTTATATATTTTAATAGCTTCACCTATGATATGAGCATTAAAGATTTAACAGCTATGAAAACTATTTAGATAAATATTTCATAGACAGATAAATTATTTCTTTTTTCTTCTGAAATATCAATCTAGCAGTAAAAAATTATTTTTACGATAAATGTTTTAAAACTGATAACCAATATTTATATTAATTTTCTCTTTTATGTTTTTCATAACAGAGATGTTTATATATTTCAATTGCTCCACATATCATTCGAACATTAAAGGTTGTTTAATAACTTATTTTTTTCATTTTTTCTGGTTTAACAAGATAATTAACTAAAATACATATATTTCAAATTAAGTTAATAAGTTTATTTATTTCTCTTTTAACTATTAAAATGTTTATATATTTCAATAGCTTCACATATTATTCTAGCAATAAAAGTTTAACATAACATATATTAACTTTTTTTACGGTAAATATTTGAAAACTGACAACTTATATTAATCTTATACTTTTAAATATAATGGGATATGCATATATTTCAATTGCTTCACATATTATTATAAAAAGTTTTCTTTTCTAATTTTTGCTACTTTTGCTAAGATAACTAACGAAAATACATATTTTTAAGTTAAGTAAATCAGTTTATTTGTATGTTGTAATTAAATGGATGTTTATATATTTCAATAGCTTCACATATTATTTGAGCAGAAAATATTTATAAAAGTTTATAATATATAATAACAATATTTACGGCAAATGTTTTAAAACTGGCATTAAAT
>CM008233.1:4069064-4103632 GCA_002278615.1 Pogonus chalceus | reverse complement strand
AGCATATATTCATTTGTTTTCAAAGCAATCTTATTATATCACATTAGATAAAAAACACACTTGCTTTTGTTTCCAAAATTTTTATATCTTCAATAACGGGGAGTAACTACCAAATCTATTAATTTTATTAATCTTATTATAATAAATATTGCTGAAATAAAATATAAAGAGTATTTAATAAAATAATAAATATTATCATTTGCAAAAAATTGCAACACAAACGGAAATCGATAACTTATTTAAATAAGTTCATTTGTTTTAAATAGATTAACAAAATAATAAACTTAGACCTTTCAAAATAGATAATACTTCATATTAAAACTTGATTTTCTTGATTAAATTTGAATATTATATTCTATGTTATTAACAATTGAAAAATTGAAGCTCATTTGTTTTAAAAGCACACTTATTTAATTTAGAATATAACATAATTTATCGTTTTTTAATAAAATGAATCATTTTAATACTTGTATGTAATCAAAAAAATATCAAAAAACATGTAAAAATCATAAATTTATTCAATATTGATAACATTATGCTGTAAAAAATAAAGAAGTTCCAAATTTAAATGCTTGTCACAATTTTCGTTCGATTTCTTTAAAAAATGATCACTGTAAAGTCATTTTAAAAATAATTTTCAAAGAAATCTTAAGTTGTCACCATATTTGATGAATGATATTATTTTTTCAGTGTCAAATGATCTTTTTTAAAGTGCACTTTCTACGGTATTTACGAAGGCACAAAAGATTTACTAAGTTTTGTATATTTTATATTCTGATATATTTTTTGTATAGGTATCTATACAACAAACAAAAATTATCAGCGGTGGTGGATATGATGACTTGCATAAAAATTCTTGATTGAATGTTTACCAAGAAAACCTCTTATAAAGATCTATTTTCGGTAGCCTTAACATTTTTTGAATAGGTATTATATTATTTCGAGTATTTGTATTTATTAAAAATCTTTTATGATAGAAACTGAACTATATATTATTAATTACTTTTATAAGGTATTAAATTAAACTCTACTAAAATTATAATAAACAATAATATCCTTTTATTAAAAAAACATTTGAAATTAAAGTACATTAAATACACTGCAGAGTGTAGCATATACTACATAGTTTATTTCATACGATTTTAACAAACTGGTACAACTATAAAACATAATAATAAAAGTTTCGCCTTTTTGTCATTTGTTTTTATAAATAATATCAAGTCATTAATAATACGTATTTATTTTCAAATAAATTTATTTTATTTTTCATATAAATAAAATTTCAGAAGGTTATACCCACTTTTTAAGAGCCACTGAAATTTATGTCAACGACACGCAGCTGTCAAAAAGTAGGCTCAAGTTTGAACACCACAATATTTTGAATATTGTTAACATATATTTATTCTAAACTTCAACAAATATTAATAAATACATGTTTAACAGTTGTATAAATAAAATTTATATAAATTGAAACATTTTCGTTCGAAAAGTGAATCATGGCTAGTAATCCAGCACCACATATAGACAGAGATTTAGATTTATCAAATGCAAGTAGAGGTGTTTGGTTAGTTAAAGTTCCAAAATATATAGCAAACAGATGGGAAAAAGCACCAGGAGATATAGAAGTTGGAAAATTAAAAATATCAAAGTATGTCACCTAGCTGTAAAATAATAATATTGGTATGTAAAATTTTATAATCTACAGAAATCAAGGTCAAAAAGCACAGGTGTCTCTAACATTATCTGAAGCTGTGCTTTGTTTAAATGAAGCTGGCGAAGAAAATATCCCAAAAGATCATAGACTTGATGTATCAACTGTAACTCAACAAACTTTAGGAGTTTTTTCACATTTAACTCGTAAGATAAACAAATAAAAATTAAATGATTTTTATTTATTATAATTTGTATTTCAACAGCTGCAAATACTGATGCTGTAGTACCAGAATCTGAAAAATTATTTATGGAAGGACGAATCGTCCAAAAATTAGAATGTAGACCATATGCAGATAATTGTTATATGAAATTAAAATTAGAATCAATTCGAAAAGCATCAGTGCCGGTACGACAAGTTAAACAGCTTGATAGGATTGTACAGAATTATAAACCTGTGTCTGATCACAAAAATAATGTAAGTTATTTGAACTTACGTAATTATATCTATGTAATAATTAAATTATGCAATTTTTTAGATTGAATACGCAGAAAAGAAGAAGGCTGAAGGTAAAAAGGCTCGTGATGATAAAGACGCTGTTCTTGAAATGCTATTTGCCGCATTTGAGAAACATCAGTATTACAATATTAAAGATTTAGTGAAAATTACTCAACAGCCTATTGTATATTTAAAAGAAATTTTAAATGAAGTTTGTAATTATAATTTAAAGAATCCTCATAAAAATATGTGGGAACTTAAACCTGAATATAGACATTATAAAGAGCAAGCTCCTAAAGAAACAAAAGAAGAAGAAAATTCTGAAGAAGATGATTGATACAATTGCATTTAATACTTAATATTTAACTGATTGATTTAAACTTATTAACTGTAATATCAATTTTAATTAACTGTAACAAAAATCAACAACAAAAATAAAGTCGTATGAAAAACTTAATGCTCTTTTCTTTTTTTATACATTGGGTTTTGACTTTCAGGATTCATAACATACTTAACATTAAAATTTGGACGGAAAATTACTTTTTGTGGCGTATTATAAATTTTTGTTGGTCTTTTTAATAAAGTTCTTTGGTCTTGCTGCGAAGCAGAAGTTACCATCATAGGTCCACTTTCGTTTTTATAAATATAACGAATTTGTTCGTTTTCCTGAATTATTATAAATTATTTAACTGAAAGTAATTACGATAATTATACTACTTACTTTTGTTTTTAATTTATAATTTGGTGCTGTCAAAGTATTTTGTGATGGTATTCTTAAACAATTTCTATTCTTAACTTCAGGAAGAGGAATATTGTTAATTTTCTTTGCATGTTCAGAACTCACCTATAATATATATTATTCAAAGAACTTTTTTATAGAAATAAATATGATTCTACCTTATGACAATTTTCTTTATTATTAGGATGTTTATCTTCATATAATTTTAAAGATACAACAATATCTTCCGTGTCAAGTTCAGTTTTATTAGCGTGTTTAGAAAATGTAAGTGCATTTTTTAGAATCGAAGATACATGATCTGGAATAATTAGAAACTAAGTTTTAATTGTTTAATCAACATTTATATGTTTACCATAAGTTAAAAATAAAAGTTGATTAACAACCGCTTCTTCGTAACTAAATATTCCTGCATCATTTAATATCTTTTTTATAACTTCTAACTCTTTTATTCCTTGTTTTACTTTCATTTTTGTACTATGTTTCGCTGACATGTCAACAATATGATATTTTATAACAATATAAGTGATATATTAATCAAAATTTTTATTTAATCAAATTTTGCAACATAATGACATTCGATCAATTTCGTGGGTTTTCGGTTCATCCGATTTCAATTTGTTCCTTTTACTTTAAACTTGAAATATAAATTATCCATAAATAATTAAATTTATTTACACAATATATTGAAGTAAAGAAAATTTGAAAAATAAAATAATTTTTGAAAATAAATATTTAAATATTAAATACATTGTTTATAAAATGATTATTTTTGGAGTCATCCAACGTATCTAATGTTATGAAGTGAGTTCGAAAAATTTAAATTTACCAGATGAAAATAACGGTCATATGGTTGTTGTTTCTAGTAACAGTTCGCTCGAGTTTTAACTTGTTTTTAAATTGAAATTTATCATATGTTTTATTTTACTATTATACTTGTATTCTTTTGACATTAATATTTAGAATATTTTATATTTAAAAGGTATTTATAAACGTACAAGTGAATATAATGAAGAAAAGTACATATTTTTATTTTGTAGATGGGAACTCCACATAGTAAAATTAATAATAACAAAAGGGACATTTCTACTTCTGAAGCACATTTACCTTCTACACCGATTTCTACTCCAAAAAGCAAGATTTTAGAGTGGGATCCTCGTTCACCAAGTGAAAATGTCGTACGCACACCGATAGAGGTATGTTTAAATGTTTAAATTATTTAAAAGAATAAATTGAATGCATATTTATTTATATAGATTAAATTAAACGCCGCGAAAAAACAAAATACTCCTGTTATTGGAAACATTCAATCTTCTGGCATCGATTTAAAAGACATAGATCCTCGCTCACCATCTGCTGAAATTTCTCGAACTCCAATTATTATTGGAACTAATGAATTAAAACCACGTAATAAAAAACTAGAACTTGTTAAACAACAACTGACTAACTTTAGTCCTATGAAACCACATGGAACAGAAATAAATCCGATCAGAAAACAAGGTCCGATATTATTAGGAATTTCACCAGTTGTTAAGAAAGTTGATCAAGAAAAACGAAAATCCTATATAGGATTATTGGAAACAGATTTAGATTTTGTTGAAACTGATTTGGACAAAGTTGGAAAAACTACGCAACCTTTAAATTGTACTTTTAATAAAGATGATTCTCCAAATGACGTTATTACTGAAGTTACTGAAGAAACAAATGAAGAAATACTAAAACTACAATTGGTCCAAATCACAACAACTGAAACTTCAGAAAATAATGATAATAATTCTGAAGAAACAGTTGAACCTGTGTATGCAATTACATCTGCAGATTCGGAAGAAACAGTTGAAATTAAAAATGGTGAAATCAAAGAAACATGTGTTGAGACTAATTCATATGAATTAGTCAAAGAATCTGACTTAAATAATGTAACACCATCTGAAGAACAAATTAATAAAGCGCTAATTGATAAAGAAGCTTTTGTTTCACCGATTAAAGAAACTTTAGAAAAAATATGTCAAATAGATAAAGAAATTAAAGATGTAATTGCTTGTGCTAATAATTCAAATCCATTTGAAATTATCGATGACGAAAATCTCTCAAATGCATTTGATAAGAAAGTGACCAATTTAATTTATGAAGATCATGAAATTATTAACATTCCGAAGAATATTAAACAACAAAATAACGGCGGTAATAGAACACCTCTCGGTGAACGAAATATTAACCAGACTAGTAAAAAATCTGCGAATAAATTAAGAGTACATGATAAGCCAATGAATAAAAAGGATTATGTTGTTAGTAAAATTCCAGTTTTCAAAGAAAAAAAAGGTAAATCGAAAATTACGCAACAATGTGAAAACACTCCGCCAAGACAAATGACTGATATAAAATCGCGTAAAACGCAATGGGATGCCGACAAAACTATGATTATATAATTATTTCAATTTTTATTAATTTTTTTTTGTTTTAATATTTTATGTACAGTGATTTAAGTTCACCTGATATTTAGTTGTGTTCATTTTTAATTTAGCTAAGTAAATTGCAAATAATTTGTAATTATTATTTATTTATGAAATATATGTACAGTTTGGTTTGTGTATTTATCTAATAAACATTACAATTACAATTTTGTACAACATTTACTTGGCATACTATTCCAATCATATAAATAATGTTTTCTTCTTAAAGTTTCATCGATGCAGGATTTACCTTTTGTTTTAATATTTGAAAACATATTTCTCATTTCAAGAATTGATATTTTATGAGAAACCATATATAAGTTTAAACAACCTCTCGAATTCCATTCAGTATTAAATCTTATATCGTGTAAGCGGTCTATATTTGCTACAGGAGCTAACCATGTACCTACACTAACGTCTTCTGATTTAAATAATCTATAAAATATATATTATAAATTAATAAATATTTAAAATTAGTTTATAATAATCTTACTTTAAATCATTAGCATTTTTCGCTAAATAGCTAACAAGTCCTTCTGATAAAATATATCCACCACCAAGGGCATACGGTAAATAATTATCACATAAAATCCATTCTTTTTCCTTCCATTTACCTTTTGTTTTTATTTTAGCGTTTCCGTTAAAATAGCCCCAATATAAATGTTTTTTCCCTTGGTAATTATCATTAATTTGCGTATTTAATGAAAATACAGCATTATTTAAATTCGGTTCTAAATATTTATTATAACTCGTACTTTTATCGTATTTAGAATGAAACATTTTTATATCATTTTGTAATAAATCAGTTCGTACAAAAGTATCGTCGTCACATTTTAAAACAAATGTGAAATTTAATCCATAGCTAATTTGATCGTGCAACCAAACAAAACTTTGTAAAACTTTATTTGTAAGGGTGGTATATTTATCTTCTACAGGAAGAATTAATAAATCGTTGTGTTTTGATTGTTCTGAACTTAAATGTAACATATCATCAGTTGATAAGCCTATACTACCGACTACGAAAAAATGTTTTATTTTTATACTATGTTTTTTATCATGTAAAGTTAACCATGTTTCACGAATAACATTTCTACGATCTAAATTATTTGGACCAGATATTACTAAGATGATCAAAGATGGATTTTGTAGTTTTGAAACTTTATAATACTTATAATTTTCTTCCTTGATTAATTCAGCAATACAATTATTATCAATTTGCATGAAACTTAAGGTTAGAATAGAACCGAATATAAAAAATAACGCATAATAAAGTAATGTACGAATATTTTTTGGTGAATACATTATTGCGATTCGCATTTGTTTCTGATTATCATAGTTTTTATTACGTATGAAACAAAATTGATCATTATTTTAAATATAAGTATTTTAAGCACACTTTTATTTTAATAAAACATATTTATGAGTTCTTTGTTTATGTTTGACGCACAATTTGACAGTTCCTACACGCTTCATTGAAAGGTTTTGAAAAATCTCTAATAATTTGTCCTACTATCAAAAAATCAATTTCTTAATAAAACTGTTACTAATTTGAGAATAATACTGATGTTATTAAAAATATGTTTAAATTTTTGTTTCTATAATATATACAGTTTATATTATTATTTTAATTATTAAAATTTTCTCTACATTATTTAGTCCTACTTAACTACTTTAATAATTTTGACGTTTGCTATTTTTGCCGCATACATATTTAATATTTTCTTGTGAAATAATTAACAACAATATTAAAATAGTTAAATATACAATATATTAAATGAAATGGCTGACGGCGGTATCTGCGCTATAAAACCAGAGTAAATAATATTATATTTATTAAATTTTATTAGTTAACCTCCACATTACTAACAAACACATGTGACTATTATTATTAAACAAATTACAGGTTTATTATAAATGACCGGATTAAAGAAATAACTTTAGAATGTGTTTCAAAGAAAGATAAACTGAAAATAGAAGAAGTTAAAACGGAACCTGAAACACATGATGAAGAACCACCAGAGAAACAGCAAAAATTATCGAAAAGAGAAAAGAAAAAATTACGAGGGCAAAATAAATCGCGACCCGCCACGTTTAGGTTTGATAGAGAAGCACAATTGTGTAACACTTTAATAGATAGAGCAGAAAATGAAGAAGAAAAGAAATGTAAAAATGAAAAATGTATATTTTTACATGATTCTAAGGAATATCTTAAAATGAAACCAAAAGATATTAATGATTATTGTTATCTTTATGATACTTTTGGTAGATGTCCTAGAGGAATAACATGTCGTTTTGGATCAGATCATATTACACCTGAAGGTTACAATAAAGTTGACGTTGAAAAATATAATGAACATAAAAATAAAATTCCTATAAAAAATTATATTAGTTATGAATTATTAGTAAGTTTAAGAAAACGAACTTATGATTTTTCAGCGACTGATAAAGTAATACAAATTCATGATGAATTAAAAAAAAGAGAAAGTGGTGCTGCTGTAGATAATAAAATACCTTCAAGTGGTTGCGTTACAGATGAAGATATAATTAAATTACGAAAAAGTGAAAAGAAAACTATAGACTGGAGAGATAAGTTATATTTAAGTCCATTAACTACCGTTGGTAATTTACCTTTCAGGTAAATATATTAACAAATTAATTTAAAATTTATATTTGTTAATTTTTTTTATTAATAGGCGCATTTGTAAACAATATGGCGTGGATATTACATGCGGCGAAATGGCAATGTGCGTATCTTTATTACGAGGCGCTAATCCTGAATGGGCGTTAGTAAAACGCCATGAATGCGAAGATATATTTGGAGTAATAAAATTTTTTTATTATTATTTTTCAAATATTTTAATAAATATTTTATAGGTACAAATATGCGGAAATAATCCTCAAATTGTAACAAAAACTGCTCAATTGTTACAAGAAAAAACTGAAATAGATTTTATTGATTTTAATTTAGGATGTCCTATTGATTTAGTATATAAAGAGGTATTTTATTATTCGTTTTAAATAAATACGGAACATTTAAAAAATATTTTTCTAATATTCCAGGGTGCAGGTTGTGGCTTGTTACGTAGACCAAATGTTCTAGGATCTATAGTACGTTGTGCAAGCGATATGTTAAATATTCCCTTTACGGTAAAAACTCGTACAGGAGTATATTCAAACCAAAATATTGCGCATACCCTGGTTCCTAAATTTAGGGAATGGGGCGCAAGTATGATTACAGTACGTATATTAACATATTTTATATGCGAAATATAAATATTTTTATTGTAGCTTCACGGAAGATCCCGAGAACAACGTTATACTAAATCAGCAGATTGGGAATATATAAATGAATGCGCTGGCTTGGCTGCCCCGATTCCATTATTTGGAAATGGTGATATTTTAAGTTACGATGATTATGTTACCACAAGAGTACGTATTTATTTTATATGTATAAAAATAGAAATATATCTATCAATTTCAATAATTAAATATAATTTATAATATTATTTTTAAGGAAAAATATAAAAATGTTTCTGGTGTTATGATTGGTAGAGGCGCACTTATAAAACCATGGATATTTACCGAAATTAAAGAACAACGTTTATGGGATATATCAAGTAGTGAACGATTTGATATATTAAAAAAATACGTAAATTATGGTTTAGAACATTGGGGCTCTGATACAAAAGGTGTTGAAACAACCAGACGGTACAAAATACAATCATAATTATTTTTTTTTTAATATTTGCATAAATATGTTATTTTTATTTCAGATTTATGTTAGAATGGCTATCATTTTTATATAGGTACGTACCTGTAGGACTTCTAGAACACCCTCCTCAAAGAATAAATGAACGACCACCGACGTTCCGTGGAAGAGATGATCTGGAGACACTTATGGCTTCAGCGAGTTGTTTAGATTGGATCAAAATCAGGTAATTAAACACAAATTTTAAATTTAAAAATAATAATTCACGCACTTATTTAATTTTTTAGCGAAATGTTACTGGGACCCGTACCGGAAGATTTTCATTTCCTTCCGAAACACAAAGCTAACTCGTATAAATAAAAAAAAAAATATTAATATAAACCGTGGATAATTGTAATATAAGATATATTTGTTGAATACTTTGTTAAAAAAATGAATACGTAATTAAATTAACTGCCTTAAATGAAGTATTACGTGATTCTAAAAACTATTCACTTAATTGGTTTGAACATGTTTTGATATGTTTTTGGATTTAAAATTAAAAAATAAAATGAATATATGTACATTTATTGAAACAGAGGTACCAACATCGAATGTAAAATAACGCAAATAAAATAATACAAAAAAAAAATATGTTTTATTTAAAACCTAATTTTATTTTATTATTTATTAAAATTATTATAGAAAAAAAAATGTAATTGATTTTAAATGGATTTTATAGGTATATATTAGCTTGTTAAAAGTCAAAACGCATGCGTAAACGTTACATAAAATTTGCAAATGGCAGGATGTATAAAGCGTTGGCAAGTAATTGTCAAAATGCTAATTATTTTTATATAAACTCATGAGTACAATATTATTGTTATAAATAGTTATTGTAATTACAACATATTGCATATACTTTATTATTATGAAATAATTTTAAATGTGATAGTGAAAATTTGTAAATTTGGGTTATAAAATTGAACACAGAATGGGGCGGTCACGGTCAAGAAGTAGAACCCCTAGAAAACACCATAAAAGTAAACATTCACAAAAAAGAAGTAAATCTAGGGATCGAGATCGATCAGAACGAAGATCTGCATCACATAGTAAATCAACAAAATCAAACGAAAAGATTAAAGACAGAAGCTCAAAAGCAAGGTTAGTATATTTATTTGTTGTTTAAAATTATATCTAAAGAGTTAATTTTTAGGAAAAGATCACATTCTGTATCTTCAAGTAGTAGTAGCGACGGTTCTTTCGATATGACAAAATTTGAACGGCATCGAAAAAAATCTAGAAGTAATCGTAAAATGGATGAAGTTGAACGTCTCGCTGAAATGGAACGACAGAGAAGACAACGAGAAGCTGAACAACGATTAGTTGAAGAGGAAACAGCGAAACGTATTGAGGAATTAGTGACCAAACGTGTAGAAGAAGAATTAGAAAAACGACGAGAAGAAATAGAACTTGAAGTAGCGAAACGTGTTGAAGAAGCTAAAAAAATTATGGAAAAACAGATGATGCTTGAAATGGAAAGGCGAAGGGAACAACAACTAGAAGAAGAGAAAAAACGAGAGGTAAGAGTAAAATTTTTACAGAGTGGGTTGTTTTTCTTGTGCTGAATTATTCAGTCATGTTTCGTTCGGTTTTACCGTTCCAAACATGGCTGGATCTCGCGCAGGTGGGCACATTCGATAGTTTCTTTCTATTTGTTTTGTCATCAACTGTAGTAGAAGACCATAGAGCGGGACGACGTGTTTGTGTGTTATCTAAGTTGCACACAAACATGGAAACACGCAATGACTGACGCGTTGCATTATGAATGTTTACTATCATTTTCCTTCTGATCCTTATAATTTTGTGAACGATAACTCATAAGAGCGACATCCTGATTCTGATAAATATATACTATCCAATATATAAACTAACACCATTTAATTTTTATTTGGATCAATTTGAAACCATTTTCATATTTGATCTAGTTTTATTTTTGTTTTTTTAGACATAGAAGTTTGTAATTTAAATTAAATGTTTTTTAAGGTATTTGTTTATTATCATACGAAGTATTTTTTGCCATTTAATCTGATATACATTTTGGATAATAGAAAACAAATATCTCATTATTACCTATCTTAAATTTAATTTTAAGATAGCTTTTTTGAAAAAAAAACTTGCATTTAATAAAAGAAAAGAAGGAATTTATTATATGTTAAATTAATAAACAATTACCTTGTTTAGATTTTGTGCATTATAGAATATATGAAAGATAGATTTTAGAATTTCATAAATTCTTTATAATCATTTTCTGAAACATATAAAACAAAATTTGTCGCTCTTGTGCTCGCAAATTCGCTTTGTAATTAACGTTGCCTTTGCCATCTTGGCGTCCATTTTGTAAAAGCAATGTTGGGGCGCAGCCAAGAGCGCTCACAGTGTAAACAGGTTCAGAATGAGTCGATGTGAAGAGATTGATCACAGCATTAAACACATAGAATGCATTTGGCGTCTCACTCAGGCTTTACAGTGCGCTGCTGGATAGATATGCAACCGTTCGACGCTTCATAAGGTATTATCCACCTTTTTTATAATATATATTATCAGTGTATGAAACATTTTACTTTAGAACGATTTGATCAATTTCAGGTTAATTTTAAACGCGTAGTTTTTCGTTGGCCCCTCATCCTAGCATTGATTGAATAATGTATTGATAAGAATATAAGTATACAAACTGCACACGTTTCAGTTTTATAATTTATCTATATTAATATGAACTTTACCAAAGGTTACGTTCATATTAAAAAGACTTCAATTAAACAAAATTATGCATTTATTTGCATTGTTAATATTATAACATTAATTAATTAACAATCAATTCTAAATAAATCAAAAATATTTGCGATGTAAATAAACACAAAACTATAATTTTGTTTCTATTTGAGTCCAAAGTAATAAATAAATATGAATCCTTTGCTATCGTTTGAATAATATGATTCCTACTCAAGTGTGTATAAAATTGAAAACATTTTAGAACAGACATTATAAATGTGTGCATAAATGGTGAAAAAATGCCTGTTTGTGTGTGTGTGAGAGCTAGGAGCTGGGCGCGACGACGCACGGGTCATCGTTTCACGTGAGTGTATGTTATAGGAGGAGGAACGACGGAAACGTGAGGCCCTCGAACAAATCATGGCGGAAAATAATCGAAAAATAGAAGAAGCCCAGAAAAAACTGGTATGTTTCCACTTTTAAATCCTTTAACAAATTATAAAAATAATTTAATTAATTGTATTTAACTTATTTAAAAGATTAGTTTTAAGAAAATTATATTATTCATATGTAACTATAAGCAATAAAGATAAGATTATTCAATTGTTTTTGTTATCACAGTAAAAAACAATAAATTTAATTTAAAAAGTAATAAATATACATGAGTCTAATCATAAAAAAATAAATATTAAACTTAATTCACATTGATAATTTACTTAAATGATTTATAAAACTATTATTTTCATACTAAAAATTTGTGAACTATTTATGAAATATTTTACAGTTTATTATTGAATTTACACATTTTTAACTAATTAACATTATTTATATTGTTTAACCTTCAAGCGTTCGCGAGGGGTCGGACCCTGCTTAACAAGTTTTTGGTCATAAAATTGTTCATTATCTTTATATGTAAAAATAATACACAAATTTTGAAGACAAGATTGAATTTGTGTATTATTTATTTA
Organism: Pogonus chalceus; assembly: GCA_002278615.1. Taxonomy (NCBI): domain Eukaryota; kingdom Metazoa; phylum Arthropoda; class Insecta; order Coleoptera; family Carabidae; genus Pogonus; species Pogonus chalceus. Next base: position 4,090,869 of record CM008233.1, on the reverse strand, counting down.
ATTATGAATATTTTCAAATTAACTCAAGTAATTAATTATATCATCATATGTATTTCCAATCTCTAATCGCCTGTTATAAGTTCATTATGGAGCATAGATAGCTCTACTTTCAGGAGCGACGTAGGTGACGAATAGACTACGCTCGCGTGTTGTCAAAAAAACTTATTTCTTGTTTTGAGCAAGCTTTTCGACTTAATAATTTTGATATACTTAATCTAAAGATAATGTGACTGGGATATAAGAAAAATATTTTTTTTTTATTAATTGGTTTTCTAAATCCCTAAAATATCGAGTCTTAAAGGATTTGCGCGACTGTTGCCAATTTAAAAAGTGCGCGCACTGTATGAAGGTTGAATAATTTATATTAAAAACTATTTTTATTTTATTGAATAAATGAATTTTTGCATAATTTTAAAAATTTGAAACAATATATTTAACTAATTTATTAAATTTAATTTTTTAATATATGTGTTTAAATATATTATTTTTTTATTAGGCGGAAGAAAGACTTGCAATGGTCGAAGAACAACGTAAGATGGAAGAAGAAAGACAGAAATTAAGGAAAGAACAGGAGAAGAGGACGAAAGAAGAACAAAAAAAAATTCTTGGGAAAAATAATTCAAGACCAAAACTTTCATTCTCTTTAAAACCAGTAATTTAGTGCATTGTGAACCGCAATAATGAAATTAGTGACTACTATTTATATATATATATATATAAAGTGAAAAGTACAAGTGATTATTATTATTATTAATATTATTAATGACTTTTAGCATATTTATATAATTAAGTAGGTATGTATTATCTTATATTGTAAATATGTTTTAAATTCTTAGGCATTTAAGACGCATGTATACAAAAGTTATACAATTCGCCAATTTTTATTATTTAATTAAGCAAATATAATATGGATTCTTAATTAGTTTCTTCTTTTGGTTTTTTTACAGTCGAAATAATATTTACAAATTCTGAAAGCATTGATTTAAATTGTTTATTTTTATCGACAGTTCCTACTCCTTCTACTGTCTCTTCTCCATGTACAGCTGCTAATATTTTTTCCAATGTATTTTTTACATCTTTTTTCACTTTAGTTGGATCAATATTCAATATTTTTTTTAAGTTTTGTTCTTTAGTGTCTTCTATAGTAAATGGACTGGATTTTTTTGATGGTGGTTGCATGTCTATTGCCTTTTGTTCTGTGTATTTTGAAAAGTATGATATTCCTTCTATAAATAAATTGTTCACTTTGTTTGGAATTACTGAATAATTAAAAGTATCTGTGTATATTAATTCAAAATCACCAGTTGATGCCTTTGGATTTCTTGAGTTATCTATGATCACTGTAACAAAAGTAAGTAACACTTTACTTTATTTTACTATATTTATATTATCAATTTTTTTCGGTTTAAATTCCTTATAAATATATTTTTAAATTAAAAAAAAAAAACCTTTTATTAAATCTTCTAAAACTTTTGGACACATTTTTGATGTAATTTTCGTTGAAGGATATAATGCTGGTCTAGAATTTATCTCAATCAAATATGGATGATACTCCTCATCTAACATAAAATCAGCTCCACATAATTCAAAACTATTAATTCTCATTTCCATTTTATCTTGGCATAACATGAACAAAGATATTAAACATTCTTTCATGCCCTTGTAAATTATATTACGCCAAGTATACGGTTGTCCATTGTCAGTCAAGAATTTTCTAAATGTTTCTGAATCCCACATATTATATTCCGGTAAATTATTACTTCGTTGAATATTATTTTTGTATCTACATTGAATTGAATTATTTGTTAAATGAATAGATTCATGCAGTTTATTTAAATCAAAAAATTGCGAACTAAATCGTAAATAACATTCTCTGAAATATAAATAATAATTATGTTTAATAGTTTATTATATTATAACTACTGTAGATATTTACTTGTACATCCAGACTTTTAAATTTGGCATGCATGTTACTAAAAACCATTGTCTTATATCGAATTTTGTTCTATGAATCAGCAAAGGTCGTTCTTAAAATTATAACAATATATATATAAGTCGTAAACTAATTGAAAAATCGAGTTTATTCTAAGCGCGACATAATTTTGCAAAATAAACCAGATATTTTTTAAACTTATGATTATAAAACTGTACATCTAATTAGAAAATCCTTTACAAAGAACTTTATTATGCAGTTTTTAAGTAATCTCTTTTTTACTTAAGGTTGACCCACCCTGAAAAATTTTTTTTTGCATAAATCTATTCTTTGTTCTGTTTAAAATGACTCTCGTAAAAGGGTTTATTGATATTCGAAGTCATTACAAAGATACAAGAAGAATTTTGAAGCCGGTACAATACGTTAATTACAGTACTTTAAACGCGTTTTTCTCGAAAGCACATTTTTTAAACTGCTGCCATTTTTGCAATTTTTTGATTTTTTAAAAATCCTATGCTTCGCGATAGCCATTCTAATTTAGTTTAAGGAAATATAACCGATTTTGTTCTTTCTTTAAAAACTGAAGGCGACTGGCACTCAAGGAGGTGCCTTTTTTTTAGGTGTCTAACGTCGTAGGCTACTACGTCTCCAAATATTAATATTAAATATTATATAAAATATAATATATTAAATAACTATTTTTATTTAATTTTTTTTTGTAATAATAATTAAAATACGTGCATCAATATAGTAAAAAACCCAAATGATTGGATTGTTATTTAACACTTAAAAACTTCTTAATATCGCTTTTTTTAGAACTGTCAGCGTGGGGTCCCTCCTTAAATAATTGATAACAACATATAAATACTAAAATAATTTTATGTAAAATGCCCTGAAAAAATCAGACTATTTGAACCAATAATTAATAATTTTCTAATTAGCTATTTTAATAAAAGATTTATTGGAAAAAGCTAGATATAGTGTAACCATTTAGTCTTCGTGCATATAAAATAACTTTAACTTATCATATCTGCGTTAAATCAATATTCAAAATTAAAATATCATATTAATTTTGAAAAGAGGAAATAGTTTAAATAGTTAACATTAAAAAAAATAAATTTCAATCAAATTTAAATTTAAGAGTAGTTAATTTTAAAGTAACAAAACATGAAAAACTTAATTTCTATGCATTTTATTAAATTTTTGCAAAATAATGTATTATTTGCCCGTAGCGCAGTTTCATGCTTTAGAAATTGCATTTCTAAGCCGATTTTATTTTGTACTTTTATTAATCTTATTTTATTTTTTAAATTGTTTAATTATATTAGAGCCATTCCCTTACTATAATATACGGTATGTTGAAAAGTAAATCAATCCAATGTGTCCGAGATTTTCGGCACTAGATTTTAAATTCTAATATCTAAATTCATAGTTTTATCTATTATTGAATAATTTTAATTTTCCACATACTATTAACTACAATAATAATGTTTTATCGTCGGGCGGGCTTTATATATTTTTGTATAGAAATGCTTATTTAGCTTTCTCCGTACTTTAGTGTACCTTTCTAATCTGAAAAGGTTAATTTCTGTTTAATCGCTGAAAATTAACCTTTACCTTAAGTATGAAACAAAAATCTACTTAATAATGCAATTTCTAAAGCTTAAAGCGGAGTCGAATCTGAATTGAATAAAAAGCGAGGGTTCATTCTATGTAAAAAATGTAAACCGTCATAAAAAATAAAGGCGGTCCAATTGATTAGTATATTATTGAGAAATAATATTTTATTTTGTTAAATTTTTAGAGTGTACGAAAATAAAATGATTATGTTGCTTTATTACTCGTTAAAATTAGTCACTCTTTATTTGAATGAAGTTTATTTAAACAACTACTAATTTAGCCAGTTTTTTGACTATTGTTTTACTCCAGAAATTATAAGCTTTTATAAAAGTTTAAATTTATTTTATATAATAGCCGGTCAATACGCGAAAAGATGGTGCTCTTTGCAATGAACCGGATTTTTCAATTATATTAAACTATAGTTAATTGTTGAGCATATGTAAAAAGACAAAAAATACCTATATATTTCTGTACAACATATTTAACATCTTTTCTGCTATTAACTGTATCAACCATATATTTTAAGGTCCTACAAACATGTATACCACAACCTCGACTACCATTATTTGGTTTTAATAACCACATATTTTTAAAACCATCCGTATTTACATATGGTAAATATTTTCGTACTTTTTTTAAAACGTATCTAGCTTGCTCAATCATTAATTCTGGTGTAATTCTATCATTTAATCTAAATAATTCTTCATTATGAACAATTTTATAATATTTCTCTAGAAATACGTCCCATTCATATTCTTTTGCTTGAGGTATAATTTCATCAATATCTTTATGTTCTTTAATTTTTATAAAATTGTGACATTGAATTGTAGCAAAATTATAAACTGAAGTAGGAATAATTCCATCTGCTGCAATAATTTTCTGTGGTGTTTCTACATTATCTACAATCCATTTTAATAGTGAAATAACTGCTGTAATTCGAAAATCTTCAATAAATGTTCCCATTTCATCATTCAATGCTAAATTGTATGTACGGGGATAGAAAATCTTTGCATATCCATCTATACAATACCAATATGAATCTTTTAAACTTTCACATAAACCATGTTTTGTGGTATATGATCTTGTTGCACCAAATGGAAATCTGTTAATTAAAGTTCTTTTAACTCTATCGTTATTAATAGTAAAAGGATTCGTTAAATAATCCCAATAAAAATCAACTTGATGTCCAGCTAAAAGTTTTGTTAAAAATACACGACGGTATTTTTCGCCGTGGTCTTTATCTCTCATTCCATCTACTAATTCGAAATTTGATAAAGTCTCTATTTTTTTCCATGTTTCTCTTTCATCCATTATATTAATGCGCATTTTTTCTACCCAGCCCCGTTCAGCTAAAGCTCTACGAAGAGAATAAAAATTGCCGCAAATCGTATAAGTTTTCCTATTTTTCTTCGCATTATTCACTAAATTTACGAAATCTTGTACAACTTCCATAGGTGTTAGCAAACCAAATTTTTTACTTGGACTAAGAGCTGCTAGCATATTTAATGTATTTGTTGATGTTTTTGGTATAGGAGAAACTGGTTGCACTATTGTTGGATTTGTTGCATGAAAAGAACTTATTATCGGTTTAGAAGCATGTATTGTTGAACTTTTTGAGATAGTATGCGATGGTATTAATTTATTTGTCAATTGTGTTACTGGATTTGCAATTGTAATTGATATTTTTCTTGGCACAGATGCATTAGAAACAACATTTGATTTGATTGTAGAGTGTGTATCTGTTACTGGTGGTACTATTTTTTCTATTTGTTGAGGTTGTGGTACGGGTGTTACAGGTCGTCCAGACTTTTTGGTTGTAGTATTTGCTTCATGTTTTCTTGAAACTGAATCTGAAATTGTATTATTACCTGTTACTGGATTTAAAGAAGGTAAGTTATTTACAATTTTTTCAACAATAGTTATTGATTGAATATTATTTGTATCTGGTAACGGTTTCAATGGAGCAGAATTTAATGTTTTATTATCATCTTTTACTATTGGTTGTGCACGCATAAATCTTGGAGGTTCTCTATTACTCGCTGACGATGCAATCGGCGCAGATTGCTCTTTTTGTGTATTATCTATACTTTCCTTTATTTTGATTGCATTTATAAATTTTGAATTTTGAATAATATTAGATGCGGTTGTTGATGTTGACGATGAAGAGAAATTCGAGTCATATACATTACTTTTTAAACCTTTTACAATAATTTCTTCAATTTTTTCGTTTATTTTTTTAATTATTTCATCATCTGTAATTTTAAACTGATCTGTATTCTCATTTATTTCTTCATTATTTTCTGGTTTTATTAATTCTGATTTAGATGGTTCATTTTTCATATGCTGAATTTCAGTTATAATTTGTTGCACTAATTCTTCTTTTTTAACTTTTATAATATCATTTATCTTTTTCGAAATATCTTCTTTGGAAGATGTTTTTGGGATAGGTGGTTTTGGTTCTTCTCTTGGAATCTTTTTCTCTTTAACTTTATCTTTTTCTTCACTTGCAGGTTTTGTATTAATTATTTCTTTATTTAATAGTGTAGATCCTTTCTTTTTTGTTGACTTATCGGGTTTTAAAATTGTACCAATTCTACCTAAATTTTGTTCTATTCTAGTAATTGCTTTATTTGTAGCAATTATATTTGGAGAATAACCATTTATATATACTTCACGTTTAATATTAAAATTTTTATTTCTTAAACTACTATGTTGTTTTAAATTTGTTGTTATTTGATTCACTATATTTCTTATTTGTTTACTATGTTCAACAGAAATAGTACGTTTAGAATTAATTGAACTTCCTGGTTTATTATTTTTAGATATATCAGGAGTTTTTGGTATTGAAGTCTTTACCGGAATTCTTTTCTCAGATTTTGTAGTTTTACAATGAGAAGCAGTGGAATTCATAACAATTTTTTTCAAAGAACTTAATTGAGTTTTACTTTTACGCGGTTCTGCAGGCTTTTTTTGTTTATTTGTAGTTGAAATTGTTGATTTCTTTTTATTTATTATTTTTCTATTCTTTTTTGGAGAAATTAAATCACTGGAGCTATTTTTAGTCTTAATAGTTTTTATGGATTTTGTTTTATTTTTGTTATGAACAAATGCTTCAACTGCTTTAATATTTCCTTGTACATTATTCGATAATTTATTTCTAAGTTTTAAAGGCGAACTTATAGAGTGCATTGCAGGTGTCATTATCATTTCCGAATTATCCATATCTAATGCTAAATTTTCATGTATCGTTTGTAATTTTTTTTGAGACTCGGCAAATTTATTTTGCGTCAAATTATTAGTTACTGAATTAATTTTGATTTGGTTTTTACTATGTTCCGGCAAGTTAAGATTATTTTGATTTTGATTATTTGATTGCAAAGATTCTGTTGACTTTTTATAATTTTTCTTTTTCTTTCTTTGTATGTCATGAATATGTTCCTTCATATTGTTTAAAATTTCATCCATAAAATTTGCTACCACGTATAATTCTTCTGATTTCTTATTACTTTTATTATCATTATGTGTATATTTGCTTAGATCTGTTGAGTACATATTAATTTTGAAGATTATTTTAAATTTTATATGACATTTAGACTTGTCAATTTTGTTGAAATTACATATTTACCATGGTTATCTTTTTGATGTTTTTATTTAAAATTATTATTCATTATTGTTATTTAACAAAACATTTTAATTTTTATCATTTACATATATCAATTTTAAATTTATATTTCATTGAAGCGCAGCACTTAATTAAAATTATTGAGCTGCTGCTATGGAAAAATTTTAGCCATTGTTTTAATAGAGGGATGGCTGATATTAAGTTTAAGGCTTATTAAATATACTAGTTACACATAGAAATAAAGAGAAAATTCCATAATGTTGAATGTTATCGATAATAACGTATATAAATAGGAGGTGCTGCAGTGCCTATATATACACCTGCATTTGATATTAATATGTTCTTTATATATTTATACGTATCACGATGTTTTAAATATATTTTAAGTTTTATTTAATCATTTTTTAAAAGTACTATATCTTGAAAATATATATATATATATATAAAAATTTGATATTGATCTGAGTACAATTAAAAAAGTTACAAGAGTTTTTGTATTGGCTGCTTGAAATGATCGGGTCATGAGTTATAACCAAAATTGATATCTATATGAAACAAGAACAGAAATATTGTTTTTATCAGTAACATATAAGATATGTAAAATGTTTAATCGAAAAGATTTACGTAAAAAATAAATAACTTATAGTTTTGGTAAATCGCGAGCAATAAAAAGAAATTAGTGTTTCAATTTAAAAAATGCTGAAACAAGTTATTTTCAACACGCAGAAAGAATAAATCCGTTGTAGATAAGAGTAAGTTGCAGTTTATGGACTAAAGAGGAACTTTTTTATGATGATGGAATAGATATTTCTATCTAACTATAAGTTAAAGAAAACAATACGTATCGTACTACAGTAACGACAAAATTTAAGACGCGTTTTTCTCAAAAGTATATTTTTCAAAGAAGTGACCATGATAGTAGTTTTTATAAAAAAATAAACTTAAACTTCAATCTTTTAGAAAAATAAAAAAACAGTATTATATAAATTCCTACGTCCAGTTTTTAGAATATACCTTATTAAATTAATGATTGCAACTTTTTTAAAGTTCTGATAAGCTGAATTCTGTCTACAATAGTCACAGCAAGGTACAAAAATAACTTTTTTAATTAATATTTTAAAATTATCTTAAAATATTGTATATAAAAAATACAATTTTTTCTATCACATGTTAGTCCTTTAATTTAGATTTAAAATAAGAATATAAATATATAAATTTTGGAAATTTCAATTTATTTTTTAAAGTTTTTTTTATCTTTTAGGCCTATGATTCGAAGAACTTTGTGGTAATCATTTAATTATTATAATTTATTTTTAATCTATCAGCCGTAAATATGCAAAATGGAAATAAATCAGAATTATCATTTAAAAGTGATAGAAATAATATTTAATGGAAAGAGTACTTAAAAAAAGATGGCGGAAATAACCTATATTTTCGAGGTATAAACAAACTTTTATTGTAAAACTTAAACCACAGTTATACTTGTAATAAGGTATGTATAGTGCACGAGATTAGAGACAATTTATCCTATGGACAATAAGCACAATTGCTTAGAGTCCCCGTTAATAGGAGGGGACAAAGTTTCTAATATAATATAACGCGGATGAACAATTTAATTTGTACAATATTTAACAGGTAAGGTAATCATCTATAAAAAAATAATATTGATTCCCCCAACTTTACATTTGCCCAGGTCTGATTGCAGTCATAAATCACCTCTGTACAGGATAAAAAATTATATAAGTGAAAAAATTTATTAAATTTATGTAATTCTTTATTTTTTAACATACAATATATATAATAAAAATATAATAAAGTGTATAATTTAACGATAAAAATAAACAAATAAGCTAAAGCGTGTATAATTCCAACAATTTACGTTATATTTTTAAATGGCAGTTTGTTACAGATTTTGATGTACCCATTGGTAAAATAATATTTTCTTTTATCGCTGGCTTATTATAATAATTTTTATTATACCCTAAACCAACTGTAAACAAATTAACAGATGATTTAGATTCTATATCCGGCAACATATGTTTTATAGCTGAAAAGTTATAAGAATTAATTAAACAATTTGAATCAGGTTTTTTAATAAAATCCGTTTTATTGTTTAAAATACTGGCAGTGTCTTGTTCCCATGTGGAATTAAATATTTTAGAATTTTTAAATGTTTGTTCCAGATTTGTTTTCCAAGCATTAAACTGCTTTGAGGAATAATTCGGTAAATTTTTCTCGTTCTTTCCGAGGTGTTGTATGTCCTGGTTTGTTTTCGCAATTTTTAATTTGTTTTCTTTTGTTGAATTTGATTTTCTGTTAAACAAAATATTTTTATTAGATTTTTGTTTATACGCTGAAACCGTTGCCTTTTGAGTAACGGGTCTCATGTCTTGTACCCCTGGTGACTTATTTCGATTTGGTATTGGCGTTATTCCGTTAGCTAAAAGAGATACTGGTGGCGCTGTTGGTACTGCTCGTTCCATGTCTTCAATAGTATTTTTAAAAAGTGTATCGTGAAGTTCTTCTATTAAATTTCCTATTACTGGACCATGATATTCACTGATTGCTTCAAAATTCAGTTTTGGTTTTCCAGATTTACATATTGATTTAGTTAATAATTTATTTTGATTAATTTCCATACTTTTTTCTTTGTCCTTTTTGTCTGATTTATGTTTACCTGATGATCTTTTCTTGAAAATCCTTTTACCTCTAATTGATAATGTCATGCCTAAATAAGCTGGTGTTTGAGGTAAATTTTGTTTATATACCATTTCGAAAAGACCCGTATCCGATTTTGGATCTCTTCTTCTGTCTACAACCACTAAATTATTTTTTTGTATTAATAAAAATTTAATTTAAATAACAAATTAAATAATTAATTATTTACGGATTTAAAGGTTTTATATAATAAATAATTTTACCTTTAACTAAATCTTCAAAACATTGTGGACACATTCGTGAAGTAACACTAGTTGTAGGTCCCATAGCTGGACAAGAATTAATTTCAATTAACCACGGAGTAAAATTTTCAGCAATCATAAAATCAGCTCCGTATAGTTCAAACGTGTTTGGTCTGCGATCCATTGTATCTTGACTTGCTAACATAGCACCAATAATACTTTCTCTCATCCCTGGATAAATGATTTTATACCATTTTTCTGCATGACCAATTTGACGTAAATATGCTTTGAAGGTATGATTATCCCACATATTATCATCGGGAAGCGAACTATCTCGATCTTGACTGGTGTATTTATGTTGTACAGCATGATTTGTTAAATGAACTGATTCATGAAAACTATCTAAACTGAATTTTTGGGTGCTAAACCTTAGATAACAATCGCTATAATAAAGTTATTTTTTTATATAACAACTTGTTTGAACAAGAATGCAATTTCTTACCGATACATCCATACAGTTAACGGCTGAACACTTGTTATGAGAAACCATTGTCTGATATCGAATTTAGTTTTATGTATTAACAATGGTTTTTCTAAAAATAAATGAATCCGTTTATATGTGAAGGAAAGGTATAATTTTTAAACTTACCTATATATTTTTGAACGACATATTTTAATTTATGATTCATAACTTTCACTACATCATTAACATCTTTAATTAATTGTATATCTCTACCTCTACATTTATTTCCCGGTTTCATAATCCAAATATTTTTATATCCATCTAATTCCATTTGTGGCCAAAAAGGAGTTATATTTTTAAGAGTAGTTTTTGCATGTGTAAGAAAAGCATACAGTGAATAACATCCATTATCCTCAAAAGTTTCTCCCTTATGTATAATCCCATCAAAATTAGTTAGAAATTGATCCCATTCATGGTCCCAAATTTTATGAAAATCTTCATCTAAATCAACATGTCTTTGGACGGCAATGTATTCATTACACCGATCAATTGCAAATTTAATAACGGTTACTGGAATTTTACCCTTTGAAGTACATACTGATAGTTCACCTTCATTTTGTAATTTTTCTATAAACCATTTTAAAAGACTAATACAGGCAGTGACGCGAAAATCTTCAATAAAAGTTGTGCATTGGTCAGCAAAATTTATAGTGTAACATCTAGGGAAACGTACATATGCTACGCCTGGTTCTGTATGCCAGTACATTTGTTGTAAAAGAAGACACAAACCCTCTTTAGATGTAAATAAAGATCTTGAAAAACGATTGATAATCTTATTTTTATTTAAACGTTGATGCCATTCATTTCCATCTCTCCTCATATTCCAGTAGAAATCAACATCATGATTTTGTAGTAAACGAGATATAATCATTTTTTCACATTTAGCTAAATGAGCCGCGGTAGTTTCCCATTCTTGTTTCGGAGGTAAATTCAAACAAACTTCATCCATTGACGGAGGAGTAGAAATTGTTGTATTTTTAAGTGGAATTCTAATATCTATTTTTTCTATCCATCCTCGATGTAATAAAGCTTTGCGGATATTCTGAAATCCTCCTTTGATGGTAAATGTTCTTCTTTCTTTAATTGCATCCTCAACTTTTTTGCGTAACTGATTTAATCGTTCCGCATTTATAAAACAACGAAAAGGTTTTGGTTCAGTTCCTGCAGGTGTATTGTTTATTGTTTGATTTTGAGCTGAGTTATTTATTTGATTTGGATTATTATTTCCTGAAATTTGTGTATTATCCTCTTCGTTATTATTTGAATTACCTACATTAAAAGAATCCAACGGAGATTTATTATCATTATTATCTGCAGAACGATTTTCTGTACAATCGGTAGGTGTTATCTCCATATCTTCTTTTAATTCATTGCCATCCGCGGAACATGTAAATTTGGTGACATTTTCTGTACTGTCATTGCTGCCGATTTGATTACTAGGTAACGAAAGATCCATTGTTATAAAAGTTTACAGCTTCATTTTTGAATTTAATAGATACCTACATTTTACAGTCGAACTGCGAGCTTACGCTGTTCGCAGTTCCTGACTGACTGAAAGCTCATTTACAACCAAAAGCATGTTCTTCTAAATATTAGGTCACATTGCAGCTCAGAGATATCTCCAGGTTGTTGAATCAACAACCTAGATTTCATTTTAAATTTATCCTGTGCAAGACATCGTGTCTGGTACATAGTTGTACATATGAAATTTACATATAATCAGCTGTAAACTACTAAACTACAAAATTGACGTCATACGTCGCGACGCTATTTATTCCTGTCATTATTTAACGATTTTTATTTATAAGACCATAAAAAATTAATGATTCGAACAGTTTTATAATTGTATTTTATTATTTATTTATATAAAAAGATATTATAAAATACGCAAAAACATATAATTTTTTTAAATAATCCGCGAATATTTTGTATATGCGCAATGCGGTAAGTGGGTGTGCCAAATCAAAACAATATGAAATTTTAAAATATTTCATAACTTTTATTATAAATAATATATACATTCATATTAAAATTAAGAATACAATATTTGATTTGTCAGATATGTTAAGTATTATAGATTATTTTTAAGTAAGTGATAAATAAATAGAAATAAACACGTTTGACAGTTCTGCCGCGTTGTAGCCCCCTAGGCATTTTTCGTTCGTTGGCTTCGTCGAGTTAAAGCAATATGGCGCATACTCCAGTGTAGTGTAAACTGATGTGGTTACAAATGTGGCACATTTCAAATATCTAACATTGCTAATAAATTTATATATTGTTAGAATAATCGTGCTTAACATTTGTAATTGTGATCGTATTTATACTAACTTAAATTCAATAATTGTGACATCTGTTTTACCTTTGGTTACCCACCTGAGGAATGTTAAGTTTTTGTCTGAATTGTGATACCATCAGGTGCTACGATGCAGTTTGCTAATAGAGCTTGTGTGTTGGCATCAGGATTAGAAAATAACTGCTGAAATATTATAATAAATTATATATGTAACGTTGTGTATCTATATTTTATAAATGTATGTGGTGTTGTTGGAGAGATTTACGAGTGACTTTAGAGGATTCATTTTCGTAAATTACATCGTTTACTAGTGCAGGTGGATAGTCAGTGGTTATACCACCCCTGGAATTATGGCCTTCAATGAGGTATGTATTATTTATTTTTATAAACGTGTGCAAACATGTCATAAGAGCCTACGATGATCAGAAATCTGTAAAGAGTGGCTACAGTATTATGGTACTGTTACCAGAACCGGTAAAACAAGAGCTTTAACTATTTTATTATTGTTTATTTAAAAAAAAAAAATTAAATTTAAACGTTATGTATACAATTATTAAAACTTCGAACTGTCACCCACTAAAGAAATACGGTTTGTAAGATACAAGGAATGTGAATGCATATTTTTTATCTTTTATGTCAGGGTCTTTACTTTTATATGCATAAAATGCACTGATTATTAATAAAATTGTTCCTCAATATGTTAAATTTATTATAACAACTGGTTGATAATAATTTTATTTCTATATTAATTAATAAAAGGTTTTTTTATTAATAATAATTATACAGATAGTAACAAAAGGAATTTCTAGCTTTTCTAATAAATATTTTATCATTTTTCAAGTTAAAATATATATATATATATAGTTATCTTTGAAATCCTATTATCATTTGTATATATTGTATATATATATATATATATACAATATATACAAATGATAATAGGATTTCAAAGATAACTATATATATATATATATTTTAACTTGAAAAATGATAAAATATTTATTAGAAAAGCTAGAAATTCCTTTTGTTACTATCTGTATAATTATTATTAATAAAAAAACCTTTTATTAATTAATATAGAAATAAAATTATTATCAACCAGTTGTTATAATAAATTTAACATATTGAGGAACAATTTTATTAATAATCAGTGCATTTTATGCATATAAAAGTAAAGACCCTGACATAAAAGATAAAAAATATGCATTCACATTCCTNTTAACAGAAAGTAGTTAATTAACAAAGTTTTTATCTATGAAAAATATGATTAAGTTTTTTTTGTTTGTAAATGCCTTAAACAAAATTTTGATAACGTATATTATATATTTTTTTAAGTAAATTATATTTTATTTTATATTTATATAATTTTTTATAAGTCAAGTTGGTTGCATGGCAATCTAGATTGTTATTTAAATTGAACTTTATTTGAAACATAACCTAGCATTTTTATTCTTTTGTTTATTTTTTTTAAGTTTTGTTTTAAAATGTTCCAACACGTTATTTAATTAATTAAAAATACTTAATATCATATTACGATAAAAACTATGAATAAAGTACAAATCTCATTAATTAAAAATTAGATAAAATGATTTGATAATGAAATTGGATATTTTCATTGAACTTGAAATAATTTTAATTGCGCCAAACTTAATGACCTGTAATAATTTGTAATTGCATAAATTTAATAATTTATTAAATTTCGACGTTTAATAAAATTTGGAAATGTTATTATTTTGTTCTATTTTCGCTAAATTATAGTCAATTAAAATTAATATTTTTAAAAAATAGTCTAGGTATAATTTTCGTTCAACAAATTTAAATGCCTTAGGGACTTCGTGGTTATAATATTCATGGGAAAATTTCTATTCTAGTTGGTCAAATAATTCACTAATGACCAGTTCAACAAATTTATGAATAACGGACTTTTTTATATGCTTATTATTTATAATATAATAAAATATCATTGTTTAAATTGGTTTCGCTAATAATTTATTAAAAATAATAGGTATGTTATTAACGTTATTAATACAATTTAGCTTGTTGTTGAAAAAGCAAGGTTATTCTTGTAATCAAGCACACAAAATGACCAAATTTAGTTTTTATAGTTAAAACTGTAAAAATCCGGTTTATAATAGAAAAAGTTTAGAAAGTAACTGATACCATATGTTGCTCATATATATTGTTTTTTATATTTACATAAAAATAATTGAGGGATGTGTTTAGAATATGATTAAACTATTTACTTAATTATAAACAACTTTTTTTTTAAATAACATTATCCTAAATTATAAATATTTTATTAGTTTATCATGTATATGATTTGTTTAATTTATTAAATCAATTTAAAATTTCTATTTTTATTATTATATTGTTTTGAAAATGATATTTTACATTCGTTGGAGATTAAAAATTTAGTAGAATACTAAGTTTTCAAATTTTAAATCAATGTTTATTTTTATATATTGTAATAGTTTTTATATTAATATGATTAAAATAAAGCTGTTTATTACAAGTTAAGCTGCATAAATTAATTATTTACAACCATGATTATTGTTTTTAAAAAGAAATTAGAAATTGAAATTCTGAATAAAAATTAGCATATTATGTGTAATAAAATTAATTAATAATTGTAAATGGAAAAGTTATAATTAACAATATGTTATCAATAAATTTTATTGTTGTTTTCATATTGTTTTTAATAGCGTTAATATCATAATATTAGCATATACTCAAAATTAAGATTATTAAGTTAATTATACATACATATATAAATTATTTTGCACAGATTATTTACATAGACACGTGGATAAAAATACCTTGACGTTATTTAACATTTACTTAGTATTTTATTATTATACATTAATTTAAATTAAAACATCTTAGCAAGTTATTAATTTTTAGTATAAATAACATAACCGAATAAGTCGTTATGTTTGTTGTTATTTCTAGTGAATAAAAAAACAAATGAAATATCGACATATGCATGTCATTTATTTTAAAAACAATTGCAAGTGTATGTATATCGCAACAACCCTGATAATGATTTTTTTATGTATGTGTGTAGTTAGATATTATTAATGAGAAAAGGTTGTTTTATTTTAATTTAACGGAAAAGGAAATTGATTCAAGGGCAATTTTTTCTTGATTGCATTTCAGTTTAACTAATTATTTGATAAAAAATTCAAAAGATTGCACATTACTTGTACAAAATTTGTTCATTAATAAAACAAAAGCTAAAATTTAATACACATTTGATTAAGTTAATTATAACTACTATTGTTGCATTATTAAAAATTGTAAAATATTATCAAAATTACTTAATGGAATTTTTTTACTATTTTATTATTGTATGAAATATATAATTATGAGTCATACTACAATAAAACATAATTATAATAAAATATCTCATCAAATAATGACAAAGTATGTTGATAATTTTAACAGTAAATAAAATTAATTCAACTACAATAAGATTTATATTAAATGTAGATTGTTATGAAGAGCACTACAGGTCTAACCAGGTGCAGGTATAAGACATATGTTTGTTTCTAATTTCAACCTTATTATGTATTAACGTTAGAGTTAAATTCGCTTGATACATTGCAGTTTAATGATAAACAAAATTTTGTAGTACTTTTTATTAATTAAATAATCAAACATATTGTGCTTTCGACAAGTTTTTTTTAATAATTAAGTGCATTATGCATTTTTTAATTTAATAGACTTTCAATTCAAGTATGTTTATTTTAATAGTAAAGAAGTTATTTGTAAATATTAATAAATATTTGGTTTTTCTAGTAAATTATTAAAGTACATAATGACAAGTATTTACATGAAACATGCTTGTTTAACATATTAACGTGTTTTGTTTTTAAAAATAACTTTGATCATGAATTCAGTGATAATACAAAAGGTACATTTTTAATGTATAGTTATTATCTTATGTGTAAGTGTTGTTTTTTTTTTTTTTAAATGTTTGTGGGTACAATATTTTTTTAATAATCTGGTTATGTCTTGTTCAAATAAATATAAAATATTAATAAACAAATATAAACAGAGCCAGACATGGTCACTAATATACACATACTTAGATAGACTATTTTAGCAATGTGATGGAATGCATGTGTAGCGGAACAGGTGGTCACAAGGTGAATGACTTACATGTTACATACTCGAACAGATAGCGGACAATGTTAACTTGCTGAAGACGTACTTATCTAAGTACATTTGAAAGGGGCTTGGTTCTTAACATTACCTTAGATGATTCATCTATTTCCTTGCAAATGATTTCAATTTGTATCCTAAACAGTTAGTCAGTATCTTATAAGGTTTTAATAAAATTTGTTGTATAGATATTTTCTTATGAAATTATTGTAAGTGTATGGTGGTCGCCATGAAGCAAATGAATTGTGTTATCATTGTACGTTAACATGATACCGCCCCGTGATCCGAAACGTTTTATGTGTTCTGAAAAAGCCGTTGTTGCTATATACACGAATCCTTTGAAAAGAAGTAACTAATTTAAATAAAACCGGCGTACACTGCATAAATAATTTTTCGAATATAGTTTAACGTACTTCACATTATTGATATGTATGTCAACTAAGCGTTAAAAATATGACAAAGGTAATAACGTATGTCGAAGTAAAATATCTGTTTATTTTTATGTAATTCCATTTATTCGTGGCAACGGCTATCTTTAATACAGTTTTGTAAAATGGTGGCTAATATTAGCCTTTCCAATTTATGTCAAATCGTACGAGTATTCTTATTTTGTTAGTTTGTAAAGAAATCAATATTTCTATTTGTTTCATTTAATTATTGTTATTTTTATTATAAAACTAATATAATTTATTTAAACTGACGTTCAGTTTGCCAAAAAATTGCTTTATAAAAATATTTTAGCACTAAATAAGTATTTTTTTTTTAATCTAAAAAGTGTATCTTCGGAAAATTATAGTGTATTATGGAACATGAGAACTGTTTTTTAAGAAACAATTTATATTATCAATATTGATAATAAATGTTTAAAATACTGAGTGTCTACTTTGTTTTTTGTTATATAGAAATTTCAATGGTAACATTTTCATTTCGCCATAAATTTTTCCCTATTCGTTTAAGAACAAATATTTAAACACAAATGTTGCTTAGAATTAAAATTTGCATCCAATGAGTTCTTTTTTAACGATATACGACGCTACTGTCACAAGATACAAATAAATAAAAAAATCATCTTTAAGCAGTTTACAGATTGCCATGCAAAATCAAACAAATAACTTCATAACACTCCGTGTTCTTTTAATTGTTATTTTAATGTAAGGAAGATTAAATTACTGAAGAGTTACTTCAAAATAAAATTAATTTGGTATGAAAAATTAGGCGGATCTATATAAATATTGATTTTTATACGAATGAAAAAAATACTCGAAATCCTATTTAATTAATTACCAAATATTAAAACAAAATTACAGAGAAATTCATAAATACAAGAACTGACACAATGTCACTTAAATTAAAATTATTTGTTTTATTTAGCATGGCACTCTATAAACTACTTAAAGATGGAAATTCTAATTTACTTGTATCTTGTGACAGTATCGTTGTATATGACTAAAAGGAGCTCATTGGATGTACATTTTAATTCTGAACAACTTTCATTTAAATATTTGTTCGTACATTCATTAACAGGAAAAAAATTATGGCATAATGAAAATATAATAAATAGGTTTCAATATTATGTACAATTTAAACAAATGCCAATAGCTTTAAGTTTTGTTAAATGTATGTGTAGTAAGATATACTTACACAGTGAAATTTTTTATCACCATAAACATTTTTACCTAAAACCACTCCTCCAAATGAAAACCATTTTTCTTTTGTTGAATTATTTTTACGTTTAGAGCAATAAATCAATGGCGATGTATGGCCCACATTTTAAATTCCCTCTTACATCAAGTCATGTCTCATCCAGTATACACTTTAATCTTTCTTTTTGATAGAAATTCGAACGGAAAAATCCATTTTTCTTAAAAGAACAACTTTCTTTCAGCTATTTCCCCTTGTAAACCATATTTGAATTAATTTATGCAAATAGTGGTTGTCATTAAAAATAAAGAAACAGTTTTATATTATTTTTTATATCTAAAAATGATGTATTAGATATGTATAATTATAGGGTAATGTCACAATACCTTGTTGTTTTGCATAATAATTGTAATAATTAGAAATTCTAATTAAGAACGCAGATGTCTTCATATCATAAACTTGATTATACACTTTCAAAAAATATGCGTTTCATGTTGATAATTTAAAAGTGGTATAATTTACATAAAAGAATAAAATTTGCGTTGGAATATAAATTTTAAAATGAAATAGAACAAATTATGTGTTTGGACGGAATTTGCATAATTTTTCAAAACAAGATTAGGTGGTATTGACTATAAGATACCATATTTTATGCGAGTAGCATGTTTGAACATGCTTAGTTTTTTTTTTTTTAATTTTCATTCCAAAGGTTAATTCTACTCGGAAAATTATTGCTTTAATCTCGACCTTAATTATAAACACTAATTATTATTGCATATCACATCATATGAAACACATTAAAAATGAAAAATTTAATGTGATTTTAATCAATATTATTAAAATGTTTAATCTAACAGTTTACAATAAAAAATAGCTTTTTTGGAATATAATTGTATGTAGTTTTTTGTTATTTATCATTTCTTAAACCTACATTTGTTTTTAAAACAATGTAGAATTTATTTTATCTTTTTATGACTTTGATAACTCTTATAATCTGAAACAATTATCCTGAACAAATATTTGGGTTTTATTTGAATTATAAATAAATTGTAGGAAACCATGTATTAAAATTATACTTATATTATTTAGATATCATTGTATCATGACTCATTAAAGTCAAAAGTCTGATAAATAAATAAATATACTGTTTATAAAAGTTACAATATCAAAATTTAAAGAACTTTTCTACAATATATCTTTGTTTGTATATTCTTTGTACCTGATTGAACCGGTCGGTCTTATTTTCATTTGTACCTTAAAAAATTAGCAGAATATAAAGGTTAACAAAAGATAACTGAAATCTAGAAAATGCCACGAAACAATGTAATTGTGTAATCATTAACGTTTACATGGTACCGTCCTGCGATCTAAAACGTTTTATGTGTTGGAGCTATAAACACAAACGCTTTGTAAAGAAGTAACCAATGTTAACAAAATCGATGTTTACTATATAAACATATTTTGTAATATCATAATTAAGTTACGTCGTACTTCAAATTATTGAGAAGTATGTCAACTAAGCGTTAAGAAGATGAAAAAGAATACTGTATGTCATTATTTTATCTGGTTATTATTATGCAATTACATTGATTCGTGGCGTCGAGAATACTTTTAAATTTGGTTACAATTTGTTTTTGCACGAAATTATTAATTTCTTTTAGTTTAGGATCAAAGCTTATACTGATTTCTTTGTGTACCAAACAATAGTATATTTGTTATTAAAAAATATTTGATTTCTATTCCTGGGTTTTAATATATTTTGTCAAACAAATTCTCATTTTCATAACCGTTTTTTGAATTAGTAGCTTGCCGTGCATTTTCAATATATTTTTAGTTTTGTTTATTTCCAAAAACAATTGCCTTCGAAATATCTAAAAACAATGGCGGTAAAATGCAGTATATAATGCACCATTCACAGCCGTTCACAACGATTGCGATTCACAATAACAACAACAAACGGAAATATATAAGGCGGAAACTAGTTCAACATTTAACATCAGCGCCGCCGTCGTGGTTCCCTGTTAGACCGTTGTTGCACAAAACAAGTACGAAGAGTAAACCGGAGACAGGTGCATGACGTTACAAAACAATTACCCCCGCGTTCCCTTTGCCAGAACGTTTTCATACTTGGATAGGTGCTATTTGTCTTAATTATGGTGTGTTATTTATTAGGATGTAAGTAAAGGTACCTATTTAGATATCTTTTTTAACGTTTTTACATGAATTTACTTTCTTCTGTAATAAATTACTAAAAAGAATATCCAAAGTAAATTATCCATAATTGTTTTTAATTAATTGTATTCTAATGTGCTGCCATCTAGCAATAACAAATAGTAACATCGATTTATAAAATAAATAAATAAAATTTCTATCTGAATAAACTATATATAACTTATATGAAGGTAAAAGTAAAACAAATTATTTCTAGTTTAGTCGCGTCTATACTTGATATTTATAGTTTATATGAAGTAATATGTTGATAATAGATCAGTGACTTTTGAAAAGTGTAAGTTGTGTTATGAGATCAGCTAGCGCGGTGATTGTGATGTTAAATCTAGAAAAAAAATTAGAAAGTCACATAGTTTGATTTTTTATTTATTTCTAAATGCTACACTTTTTATTGTAGTGTTGTATAACTACAATGAAAAGTTATTAAAATTTGTTCAAGTAATTTATTATTAGTCAGCAATAAATCTGAAAGCTGTTGTTTAATAATAATATATTAATTTTTATTGGCGATAATAAATGTTTTTGCTCTTAAATGATTAAAATACCAATTTTTTGCAACTGTTTTTTATTGACAAGATTTAACAAGTTAAGAAGCATTTGAAAAATAAATGAATAGCCAGCTATTTAAAACGATTTCTAAACATTTCAAATGTTCTATAAAATTTGATTATTTGATGTTTTGATCAAAAATAAAAATTATTACTATATGTTACCACTCTGAGACGGTCCAGGAAATTATATAAATAAAAAATTTTCGTATAATAAGTATGTACAAAAAAATATATATTAAGATGGGACCCCACCCTGATAGCTCTAAAAACAGCGATATTCAGAAATTTTTTTATGTGTTAAATAACAATCGAATTATTTGGGTTTTTTT
>CM008233.1:4027158-4050060 GCA_002278615.1 Pogonus chalceus | reverse complement strand
ATGATGGGGTCCGACCGTCATAATGATGGTTACCGTCATAATGATGGTAAGTGTGTCCAAGGTATTAATGAATAAATATTTACAATTAACTAAATATAGTTTAATTAAAAATAAATTATGAATGATGAGATATGTATGAAAAATGATTAAATGAAATGATAATTCTGTAAGATTTACGTATACATGATTTGTCTATTTATAGTCGTCGCCATGAAACAATGTAATTGCGTAATCTTTGTACGTTTTTATTGTAGCAATTCTTGCTGCATACATATTTTTTTAATAAAGATAATAATGTATGTCTCAATTAAATATCTGCTTATTATTATGCAATTACATTGATTCGTGACGACGACTATACTTATAACACATACACAATTTCAACGACAAGTTGAAGTGGTCATGGAAACATATTACAAACTACTTCAATTCTAACATCACCAATTTGAAAAAACATCGATTTGAAACTCGTTGTGACTAGTTAGTTTACTTGTAATACAACACTACTCCGTGTGTTAGTGATTGCTTATCTAATTCTTCTATAAATAATGATCACTTACAGAATTCATGATTCTTCTTGTGTTGTGTTTCACTCTAAGAAGAATTCTTCAAGCGGCACTTTTCGGAAAAGTGTTTGTAATAATTGAGCGTATGCTGCACCGATTGAGTGCCCTAATCTTTTTCCAATTTCTTCGTTTACGGCTTGCCAACTTTCGTCTAATACCCTATTTATTGCTTCACCTGGAGTTAAAGAAAACAATTGTAAGAAAAAGTATTAAATATATTTTAGGATTATCGGTAAGAATCTTACCTAATATGGCGTCTCCACCAAACAAATTTTCTAAATGGAAATAAGCCCGTTTTGTTGTATAAGTCATGGAGCTGTTTTTGATTTCAATAAATTCGTGTCCATCTTTATCTATGGTATCAAAATTAATGTGAAGATCATTTTCCATATCCGCTGTAATATAAAATATATAATTAAAAACTGTTTTTTTATGAATATAAAAGTTAAAACTTACTGAAAGTAATATTGGATGGTCCTTCCCCTTCAATAGGGAAGAATAACAAACGCCCAGCAACTTCATATCCTCCATTAAAATTCAAATGAGGAATCGTGAATTTAATATTCAATTCCTTTTTATCAAAATCCATACTGTAACAATAAATGAAAATATTATTTATAAACTTAATTTAAAATTCAAAATAAATTTCATTGATTAATTCTTTCCGTAATAACAACTGACTATTCAAAGAAGTAATTGAAATTCCGTAAAACGGAAGGTCTTAAATGAAATACTAATATTGATTTACCAGATTTAGAAGAAAAATTTGTTAATAAAGATGAAATTCGTTTACTTACTTCACTTCCTTGATTTTCATATCTGCAAGACCAGTTATAATGGATGCGGTTAAATTGCCCATCAAAAGATTTTCGTCTACTGGAATGTGCAAGTGCGAGACGTAGAATGGGTTTACATTTTGAAGATAACTCAATTTTCCACCTGTAATGAACATAATTATTCATATTTAAAATTTAATATTCTATACGCAACGTTATTTTGAAATGTTTATTTGAGAATTAACATGTAGATACATGTTTACTTATTGTAAATAAATACCTTTAACAATTGTTGGCCAAGCCTTTATTGCGCTCTCGGTTAAACATTTGTTAAGCTCAGGATCATTTTTACTGCATTTCGAGAAACAAAAGGCTGTAAAAAAAAATATTAAATTTAAAATCAATATTTTATAACATTCAAACATGTTTATAGAATTTTATTTCATAGTTTTCTTATAAAATGAGCAATTATTCTTTTGTCACAAGCAAAGCACTCTATTTAATTGCTATGTTTTTGTCTTCAGACTCACTATTTGTTTATTAGTTTTTACTTTTATAAGGATGTAATTGCAAAGATTCATATTACACAAGAAAGGTCAATAATGTAATTTTATATTTTCTAAGTTGCGTCTAGGACGAATTTAAAAACATTTTTATATAAACACTAATTTCATTTGTTTAACAATTAAGATTTATTCTTTTGTTACAATCAAAGCACTCTATTTTTTCTCTTAGTTAAATTAAAGAATTCTTATTGCACGTTAAAGTTGAATAATGTAATTTTATATTCCATAGTTTGCTTTCCGGATGAATATAAAAATATTTTTTTAATAAAAACGTAATTTCTTTGTTTATAAAATAAAAATTAGATTTTTGTTATTATAATCAAAGCACTCTATTTTTCTCCAATTTGGTTTCTGAGTTCATAATTTGTTAATGCCATTTAAAAATTCTTATTGCAAGTAGAAGTTCAATTTTGCTTTTAAAATGAATATTGAGGAAAATATTTTTAATGCATCCGTAATTTCATTGTTTATCAATTTAGATACTCTTTTGTTTCACAATCAAAGCACTCTATTTTTCCAACGATATGTTTGGCATATTTAAAAAATGTTTTATAAACAAATTGTAAAATGAAATATGTATACATTTTCAATTAAGTTAAAAGCGTTATTGCAAGAAAATTTTAATGAAAGCTTGAAACTTACGTAAAACAGCACTCTCAGCTGCAAGTACCACCATTGAAATAACAAATATGTAATGAAACATTTTTAAAACACTTGTTTGCACTAGTATCATGTGTTGAATGAATATTATTCTTTAGATAGTTGTCTTTTATATCTTTTGAAAAATGTACTCTCTCCTTGGACGTTGATGACGTGTGGTGTGTTTGTTTGTTTACATTTAATTGGAAATGGCCTCTGGTTGTAGTAAATAAATGTAAACAAATTTACTTGTTTATTACACGTAACAGGTATTTTTTGTTGTTGTTATCGTCATAACCTAACTTTTTGAATAAACTCTTAAATGGTTTTTCTAACAAATAAATAATTATTGATTTTCATTTATCGTTTTAGAAAGTTAATAGCATTTTAAGTGTTTAATAGAATTATGTTCAGGTGAACATATTTGATTATATCATTAAATTAACAGGTTTTACGTAAACATTGTTGTAGCATGTTACGTGCAAGTGCAAACGTATTTTCATATTTTTTGCATTGTTGTGATTTTCTTTTTTCATTATCTGAAACGTTTCAAATGCTGTTGGTTTGTTAGTATTTCTAGTTTAAATGAAAATGTTATATTGACATTTGCAAAATGTTACTAAAGTTCAGGTATACCGCAATATTAAAATCGACTCAAGAATTGTTTTTATTTTATATAGTTACATGTTGTAACATGTATATGCAGTTCATTCATTATATCTTAGTTTTAATATTTTAGAATTGTATTTATATATTACTAAATATATTAAATGAATAGTTTTTGATAATGCATATGTAGTGTTTTTATTCCATCTTGAAATTGTAGAATTTTTTAAATTTTAAGTGCTTAAAAGTTTTATAAGTGACTCCTAACTAAAATTTGTGGAAGTGTTGTTTCAAAAAATAGCGATACAGAAAAAAATAAGTAAAAAATATTATATTGAAAGTTTTCTGTAATATTGAGTGAAAATAAGGGGTGCTACAGTTCCACAGTGCCTAAAAATGAGCCTCGTCTTATTTTAACAGATTTTATAAGGCTTATATATTTAACGAATATGTAAAATAAATATTATATAAGAAATAAATATGACTGTATTTATGTTAAAATCTTGTTTATTTCCTAATTTATTGCTAAATTCTAATAAATATTTATAAAAGTTGTAATATTAGGTATGTTATGTCATTTGACAATATATCTGTAATTAAGTTCATATTTATAACAAGAATTAGGTGTGAAAAGTTTTATTTGTATTTGAAATTAACATTCAATTGTTTATTTTATTTGATGTCTATATTTCGTATTATTATTTTGAAACTTAGGGAATTTCAAAATATATTTAAAAGATATTTTAAAAAATTTTAGTTTAGTATATTAAAAACAAATTAAAATACTTAATTTATTTTGAGAGGTTAGCTTAATCTAGAAAGCATTAAGTTGAATATGCAATAGTTCATTATTTCTTGTAAAAAAATCTTAAGATATTTCATTAAAATTTCAAATTTTCGTAATGAATTCACGAAGCATACTCTAANATTTCTTGCTTCCAAGAAAGCAAATTCAAATAAAGAATCACGAGTTCCTAAGGCTCGAAAGAAAGAAGAAATTAGTGTTTTACTTTTTTCAACCACCTCTTTCAACATTTATCCAATGACATTGCTTGTTAGCGCCGTGACGGCAGTCAAGCAATTGCTACGTCGCTATTTTAACTTCCCTTGTCACTAATTACGATGCGTAATTACAGAATTGAACTGTCACATTAATTCAATCAATTGCTCTCGCTGACACTCTAATTACACATTAACTTCGTGTTTGTTATAGAATGTTAGTGTCGGCAATATACGATGTTTGGGGTGTTTTGGTGGATGAGGTTGGTAATTTGTGTTTGATGTGTTATACAACTGTGCTGGAATCATTGTTGAAATGTGAAAATACGATGGCTTTTCAGAACAAATGAATGAATACTTTCCTGTTTCCTCCTATCATTTATCCTTTTACACAATGAAAAATATATTGTTTATATTTCTCTTTTTATTAATTAAACAAAATCACTAAAGTCCTCAATGTACTTTAAGAAACACAGTAGGCCTAAACAATTGAAAACCATATTTACAATACATTTTAATTTTTATTTTTAAATAATTAGATTTGTTTTTACTTATTATAAAGTAAAAAGACCTAGAAAATAAATTTGTTATCTGTAGAGTTTAATCTAAAAGATATTAAACAAAATCCATAGCTTATTTACAGTAAAATTCTGTAAAAGTTAATAATAATAATATTCTTTTAAATTTTAAATATTTATTGTTTAAAATATATTTTGAGGGGAAAAATAAATACTATTCTTTTAAACAAAATATTGAACCCCAAAATTTAAAATTTAATTATATGAATTTAATTTGAAACATATTATTAAATAATTTACACTTTGTTTTGTCGTCAGCATATTATTGTAATTATTTTTTTATTAAATTAAAATAATATTTATTTAAAATATATTTTATAGTATATAATTATTATGTTTACAAGAATAATTTTAATTATGTTGCTTTGTTTATCATAAATAAATATTTTTTTCTAAATACAGAATATATTTTAGTAATAAAATTTTATGTATCTATTTATAAAATGCTATTTTTAGATAGTAAACAAAACGAATGACGCAAAGAATTTAATTAAACGAAAAATATATTTTGCAGCAACAAGTAAATAAAATTAGCGGAGCTTATTATCCGCAAGTTTTTTTTTAATTGTCGTAAACTACTTGTAGTTCTATTGATTTAAACAAGTATGGTAATTTTCTAAATAAATAAACATCTTCATTATTTTAAAATCTGTTTTTGTGTATAAGATTTTGTGAGAAACAACACGTAGACAGACAATACAATAATCGAAGCAGTGCGAATAAAAAATCCTTTTTAAGGTTAAATGAGCAAGAAACGTCTGATAGCCCTTAAGTGAAAGAGACAGAAACAATTTGCTCGTAAGAACAGGATAAAAACTAAACTTAGTTCATTAATTAAAGGAAATGCTGAAATAAATTGCTTAAGTTTTTTCCGAAATTACTGCTGGAAAACGTAAAGAAATACGAAATACGAGTTATTCGTAGGTATCTGGAAAACTTATCTGTTACTAGAAGTATTATTATGTTTATTTGGAGTGGATAACATGTTTTTGCAGGTATCAATCATATTCATTTGTTTATTTTTATGTTTTTATTCTATTATACAAAGTGACTTTTTTATATATCTTTTTTGAGTAGTTTTTTTTACATCATTTCAAATTATATTTGTTTTTTTTTACTTTGGTGCGTCATACTTGGATCTTTTACATTTTAATCTCATTGTAATTAATTTAAAAAACTTATTGGTTAATATTGTTAGTGAAAATAAATTATATAATTTTTAACAACAAACATAAATAAAATTTTCTATCGCTTTCATTTTCCTGTAAAGTTTATGAAAGTTCAATGATTTAAAAACATGTTTAAAACTAATTTGAAACTCAATAATTCTGTTCGTGAAAGTTAGATACACTTCCAAGAATTCCATTCCATCTTGTCCTTCGATGTAAATACGTTTATTCAATATGAAAACTTTGCAAATCCAAATATACGAACTTATGTAAACTGAATGCGAATATATACACTCACACATACAGACATAGTATACGCACAAATACGTTTGCAAACATTTGCAACCACAGGATTCATTCTATACCAACTGAAGCAACTTTGCAAATATTTGTATACTAAATAATAATATCCGTTGTTGCTACGAATTGCGCTGTACACGTATATACATGTTCAGTTAAGTCAAGCAGATTTAGAAGATATTTAATTGTATTGACAAATATCTACAAAATTGTGCTTTCAATATTAAGCATTACCTTTTAATACTAATCATTACATTACAATCGAGAAACTTTAAATTTATTTTATATTTCAGAATATTAAATAATTATTGTGAAGTTCTAGTTATTATCCAATAGTTATTTGTGTATTAAGAGCGCAAAGTGGGACATTGTCGATTGATAGATTGTTGCCGCGCGACTTAGGAGCGCGGTATTCTCTCGAAATCGACAATGTCCATTTGCGCTCGAAACACACAAGATTTTTTCTACAGTCGCCACAATGAGTTATCCACTATAACAAAAAATAATAAGTTTTACATAGCAGGAAATTTTGTTATGTTATGTAATGTGCCGACAGAGCAACTATATGTCACTTGACTTGTGAAGGTAATATACGTGTAGGTGACGTAAGCGAGCGTTTTTTCTACTTTGCCGCTCAAGAACGGTAAAGTAACATTTTGCGCTGACAAAAGAGAGCGCAAAATACCTACTTTGTATAGCGACTGTAGAAAAAATATATAAAACTTCAATATATACTAATTCAAACTTCGTATAATTATTATAAGTTTCAACTTGTTTCTACACTGTCAACACAGTATAACTTGTATGAGCGTGTCGTAAAAGTGTTTAACGACATTTGTTTTTTAAATTTTAATGTTGAAAGTTGGAAGTAATTTCAAGTTAGTTCCTAATGCATATTCATTTTAAGGTTATGTTTAATTATTTTTGTTTAAAAAAATGAAAGTACTTGTTATTCTATCGATGACAGTAAAATATTAGCTAATTATTTTCAGGAGTGTATTATTAATTGATTTTTTAATTACTGGCTGTAACTTTTACTTTAAGTATTAAATGAAGAATTTAAAGGTATTTTCAACAATACATTGTAGTAATGTAATATACAAGAAAAACAAAAATTTAAATAATTTTTTAAACAATTGATAGTAAATAAATATTTTGTTTATATTTATTACAAAGCGTTGTCTATAATTTAATTATAATTTTTGTTTATTATATGAAACAAAAGAATATTAATAATGGAGTCCGTTGGATGAATATAATTATTCTTAGTAGATATTTTAAAATAAAAATTCATCTTTAACGTATATTTTTTTGAAACTTTTATTAGATAACAATAAATTTGGATGTAATCATTTATAATTAAATCTATGTTTATTATACTTATAAGTCTTAAATATTTGTTGTAAGGATCTCATGTTATATATAATATATCTATAATATCAAATATAAAAAAAACTCAAATTCAAAGATTCACACTGAAAGTCAGATAAGCTTATTTTGGAAGTTTAAAGTAGTTTAAATATTTAAACTTTTTGAAAAAATTTATTTTTTATTATTTTAATTATTTAATGCTAACTAAAACAATATATCAGCTTCAGAGGTAGAAAATTCGCATTTTTTTTAGAAAACAGTAGACAAAATGAAATAATTACAAATTAAAAGTTAGCATTATGGACCGTTTTATATTTTACCAAAATAACGATTCAAAATACACATACATAAGTACAAAAAAATAATTATTACATATATATTTGTCGAAAATTGCTGAAAACACCTAGAAAGTATCTAAATTTAAATGTTATCAAGTATTTATGAAATTTATTGGGACGAAAAATGGCAATTAATGTTTTAATTAAGAAGCCCTGAAAAGTGACTTGCAGTTACTTGTGGAATCAATGTCAAAGAGATATTTATTTTGGAAATTTCTTGTATTTATTTAGAGATTTATTAACTTGTCCGACTTTGAATTTAATGATCGACTTTTGTTGTTTTTTAATAAATGTTGAAGCTTTTTTATTATTATAAATAATCATTTAATAATAAAAGAAAGAATAAAACTATTTCACTAAATTTTTAAGTATTTAAATTGGAACTTTTGAGAATGGTTTTTCCGAAAATTAGTGTGCGCTACTAAATATTAAAATTTTAAATTTGTAGCCTTTTATTTACTTCTAAATCTACTTTTATTAAATTTATTAAGAACGGAAATGTACAAAAATTAAATGAAATCAATTTGTTGCTATTTCAAATAATAAATTTAAAGACCTCATGTAAAAAGGAAAACGACCTATCTACAAAATATTTATTTTGAAAGTTTTTTTATTTATACTTAGAATTATCAATTTATCCGACTTTGAGTGTGAGGTCGACTTATATTATTTTTGAATCATTTTAAATTTTTATTCAGTTATTGCGATTTTGAAAATAATATTTTTTATAACAACAATTAACTTTTTAAGCAGTTAAAATAATAATAATAATAATAAATATTTCTCTAATTTGAACTAAGCCATTCTGTCCAATATTTTATTAAATTTTTAAATATAATTCGACTATCTTATACCTAATCTCAACGTTTTAATTCGAAAAAAATAATTTTTAACTTCGAAATTATTTTATTAATTAAAAAATGTTTAAGAAATACGTTTCATTTTGTATTGTGAAAGGTAAAATATATAAAAAATAATCAATTATTTATTTTCTTATCGACATTTCAAACATATCTTGAAGACATAACAAACAAGAGAGAATCGCAATTTTGAATATTGTTTGTATAATAAGAAAGTTTATTATAACAAGACATAAATTTATACATAAATTCAATAATAAATTGTATCAATTCCAATAATTGAAGTATTGTCTCTATAATTTGCAATTACAAACATGTGTTCAATGTACAAAAGAAACGAATATTCAGTTATTGAATTCTAAATATCGATAATTCAATCATTTGTAATTATAATTATTCACACATTTAGTATTTTTCATGTCATTGTTCAATTTTCTTTTGTTATTGTTCGACGAATAATTTTATTAAATTTGTGTATAGTGTGGAAATAAGGTATTAAATTGTGACCTATTTTACTAATAAACATAAAATAGAATTTTCACATTCCAATTTTAGTTCAGAAACTGAAATAACTTTGATAGATAATCATAAAACAAGATTAAACTAAACAGCATGTAAATCCGTCGTATATTTCTATGATTTCATTTAAATTGTTTGTAATAATTATATTTACTCATGCACTCATTACATTTGCAGTATTACCAACGTAAAATATTTAAATTACAAATTGAGTTACTGCCGCTACCGTAGTTATTTTAACGCTTATAAATCAGGACTTTTGCTTTAGAAGTTTATTTTTGAAAAACATTGTCTGTTTATATGCAAGTGCTTTGAATATTTAAGTTACACTTGAAAATTTTTACTTGTTTTAAAAGGCAACTTTTTAAATTTCTACATAAATTATTATTACTTATATAATTAATTAAATATTTTGTAATGTTTATAGCTTAAAACTTGTCATTTTAAAAAAAGCTAATAAGGAAAAAATGTCGTAATAATTACTTAATACTTAACTGGATTGAATTAAGATTAGAACGTTGAATTTTAAAAGATTATCGAAATCATATGATGTGAAAACTATTTCAATTTACATAAATTAAAAAATTTAAATGTTGCATGTTTAATTGAATTCAAGAGGACACATGTTTCAAAACATTTGTTGTTTTGTTTATTTTTCTAGCCAAGAAGGCGGTGTTTAAACTGTCATTTTTTTTTTGTAATAAAAACGTTGAATACTTGATAAGGAAACGTAAAAAATGTAAAATAAATACTAATAATGATAAAATGGCATATGCATATGTTTATTATATTGTTATATTTACATTTTTCAAACTAACTGATATAAAATTAAAATGTTTGTTGCTTTGAAATATTTGAAATTCAAATGAGAGTTTAGTAAAACATATCTGTATTTATTAAGAAACAAGAAAATTAAATTAATATTACTGTACCTACAGTGTTTTAATATTAAAATATAGTGTTCTCTTTTGATCTCAAATGATATTATTTTAAATATAAATGTATCTTGCTTTGAGTTTGCAGAATTAAGTTTTGATTTTATCTCAATCTTAGATAAATAATAAATAATTATCAACAACTACTTACAAGAACCTGTTCATACATATTTAAATTTATTGCTTTCAAACTAAATTTACTATTTATGGATTTCTGTAGTTAGCAAATAAAAAAAAAAAGACATCTTTCTAGACCGGCAATCTATTTTCAATGAATAATTTTTTTTTTTGCCTTATCTTGCACTCAGTTGACAGTTTTTTAAAGTTTGATATCGCAAGATAGTAATTTAATTAAAAAATATTGGAAATATTTAAAAATAAGTTTATTTCCTTTGCACTCAAATTTTTAGCAATCTCCTTTAAATGGAAAACTTAAAAATGTTAATTATACATTTAAAATAAATCTTAATTTAGCTAAATTGTGAAAATGAAACATTTTGTTCATATTTTTCATCGCGTTTTGCAAGTTAGGACAAGTTGCATATTCGGCTTGGGTCCAATATTTTATCGCTAATATCGGTTAAAGAAAAAGATATTTTAAAACTATTTTTCCTTTATGGAAAAGTGGAAAAGCATGATTTTCTGAGATTAATAAAATATTTATCAATCTGAAATAAAGGTTATAAATTGATCTTTAAACAATGATTGTTTCTAATAAAGAATGATATTACTGCAATTTAATAAAATTCTTTATAATAGTTTATAAATTAATTTGCTTTTAAACAATTTGAATTTTAGTATTTAAAAATATAACATATATGAAAATATTAAAATATTGCCGGTTACCCCTTGTGTTGTCACATTTAATGGAAAATTTTGGAATTACTTTGAAAAAAATACATAACGCTTTAAACGTAATGTCGCTTTACCTGGTAAATTTGTAGAAAACCTTAGTATACGGTTTAGCTATTGTATTTGGAAGAATCACAAACAGATATTTCCAAGAAATGTTGATTTTAGGCCCAAGAGATCGTTTAACATGTACATTCCTTGAAATCTTAGATAATTTATATATTTCCTGTAGGGATAATACAATTGAATAGATTGTCGAGAATAAAGAATATAATTATGCTTAGAAAAGCATAGAAAACAAAACTTTTAAAAGTAGAATTTTTTTTATTGCTATTCATTTGATGGGAACAAAAAACTACAATTAAAAGAAAATCTTATTACCCTTGTAAAAATACTATATTTTACTATAAATATATTTTTAGTTATATATAGTTGAAGTTACAACAAAAATATCGAAAAATTAATGTATATCAAATATGCTAAAACAAATGAAAACAAAACAAAAGATGAAATATAAACAGTGACAGTTACTGATTCTACATTGATTTGTATGAAACAAAGGGATGTGTGTACAATGGTTTAAATCAAAATTATTTAGTCGGCCAAAATGTACCTTAATGTCCGGATAATTTTGTCCATTAATCATGTGTTTATCAGCTTTGTTGTCCTTCCAAATGAATTGAAGTGCCGATTTTAAAAACAAAAATTAAACTTTTAATTTACCTAGTTTCAACATTGAAATATGTACAAATAAAAATTTCTATATCAGAATTTTTGTTTTGAGACAAATGATAACCAACGTCTTCTTCAAAACATTTTTTTATTTGTTGAGATAGTGACAGGTGTACACAAGTTTGTACTAAATATGAATTTATTTTAATTATGATTGTCCTTTAAAAAAATATATGTTTATATTAAAATTTGTTTTATATAATTAATTTGAGGTTGATTTTATCAGTTTTCAAAGATCTATAAATTAAAATATTATCGATTAAATATTTTTTAATTCCACTAGTTTTTTTCTGGAATATATTTAAATACAAATTTAGACGGTTAGGAGACTTAAACGTAGATGGAATAAGTGGTTATAATTTTTGCAGAATCCGGTCATGTAATTATAAGGATATGCACGTGGTTCCACTTGAATCTCCATAACATAATTGTAGTTAAATATTAGAGTTAGTTGTTACTTAATAACTATTTTACATATGCATGTTATCCAGCAAATTCAAATGAATTGTATTTTATTATTGCGTGTCGAATAAAATTTTAATCAAAATATATTCCGCAGAAACTAATAAAACACAATATTAATAAATTTTATCTACTTTCTAACCCAATGAATATCAAATATTAATTATTGATTTTTGTTATAGGTAAGCATGCCGCCATCAAAATCAATTTAACCATGTTATCAGTAAGTTTTAATATCATTTTTATTTAATTAAATACCGTTATTTGTATATATGTACATCGGAATCCGAAATACAACATTTTTAGCGACTAATGAATTTATGAATCTCCGGTTTCGACATAATGGCCTTTATTTATGGTTCGTAAATTGAAAAATACCGTTGGGATTATATATAAATATTGTATTTAGAATCAACAACGTATAAATACACTAGAGAGAATTATTTCATTTGTTTAATTCTATTAAAAATTGCTTCTTTTGTTTATTAAATTTAATGATTATTGCATTTTATTATTTATTTCGATATCATTGTTTTTGTTTTTCAAATAAACCAAAACAATACAAAAGTTAATTAATTAATAGTACTTACTTCTATATTAATTGATTAGTAATATTTTAAAATCATGAGTATAAGTTAAATTTTAATAATAATTAGACATTTCAAAAATATATGATTCATTTGTGAAAATTATAATTTTTTTAAATTTTGGTAAAATATTAGTTGTTATTACTTATGTCGTAATAACCGAGACTACTTCAATACAATTTTGTATGAAGACAAAATAAATACATATAAATAACCTATGTATGTAGTTATAGATAATTTTTTATATATGTAACGAAATTAAATAATTAAAAATTTTTTTCACTTTAAAATAAATAATGGATAAAAACAATTTTGAATAATTTTTTATCATAAATTAAAATTTGTATAGTAATTCTGTAAAATTCTATTGTAGATTAAAAATACACCGGAAAAGTAGAAACTTTAGTAGAATAGACAGATATTAATATAATAATATATAAAAATTTTAAAAATCTTATGATAGATTTTTAATTTATTACAAAATCTGCATCTCTGCACTAAAAACTTCGTCGCATGTGGACTTTTAAAATAATTTCAACAAAAAATGTTTTTTCTTAATAATTTAAAATTTAATTGTACCATTTTTATTTTATTTATTATTTATTATTGGTACGAAGAATAGTAAGGCAAAGTTTACAAACTATTTTCTGATAATTTTTCAGGTAGAAACTTGTACGACAATAGAATTTCACAGAATTATAGTAAAAAAAAAAGATTGTAAATGTACGTTTTCCAACTAAATAATTGTCAAATAGTTCCAAAAATAAAGAAAATAAAATTTATTTTAAAAATTCTTAAAGTTCTATATTTGAAATGAAAGGAATTTTCTACAATACACTAGATTTAGAAGAACTCAATAAAAGAGAATAAAAGTTTAAGGTTTTGAGATATGATTTTAGATAAAAGCAAAAGTCAAGAT
This sequence comes from Pogonus chalceus, assembly GCA_002278615.1. Taxonomy (NCBI): domain Eukaryota; kingdom Metazoa; phylum Arthropoda; class Insecta; order Coleoptera; family Carabidae; genus Pogonus; species Pogonus chalceus. The sequence goes on along the minus strand of CM008233.1, from coordinate 4,036,286 downwards.
AAGTTAAAACAACAAACATAACATAAGTCTAGCAAGTTTTCTTATGTTTATTTGAATGAAAAGAAAGTACAACTATCAATATTGTGTAGTTATTTATTTTTAGTGTTGCGTTCGTTCGGTATAAAGCAAATGTTATGTTATTGATAGCTTTTAAGCTAAGTTTTGTGTATTTTGTACTTTAACTGATAGTATGTGTACTTCAACGCTAATGTTTTATTATTATAGCGTATTCAGAAGCAGTTTGAACCTATTTTTAAATACATAACTGATTAAAATATTTAGGCCATATTATGTTTAATAAATATATGATAACGCGGTATTAATACAATATGTTACACAAAGTTAGAGTTTTAATGATTTTAACACGGTTGTACTTGTTAGAACTTGTCAAAATTCTTTAAAGCTTATGTTTAATTGAATTATTTTAAGCATAGATTTTATTTAAATGTAGGAAACTAAATGAATCACTTTTTATTTCATATTCATTCATTGTTTTCGTAAATATTTATTAAAAATTAGATAAGAATAATAAATATTATGCTTTATATGTTCGTTGTTACTATAAATTAATTTACGAATTTTATCTTAACACGTGGATCTGTAATCTAACCTCATTTAAAATATTTAAATTTATTTAAATAGAAATAACGTTTTATTAAATATTTATTTTAAAGTTATAATGTTAATAATAAAATGGTTTATTGTTATATTATATAATAATAATAAGTTATTACGTAAATAAAAAAATGACTTAATTAAAGTGAGTGTATGTCTTACATTTTACGAGACAGTTTTAATTTTTGGGTTCATTTCCGTTTTTCCTGAGAGACTATTATATCATGCTGAAATATCTAGTTAAGTTTTTAATTAAAAAATTTTAAATATTCGTTGCTATAGTTATGTACTTTATATATAGTGCATATTTTTAATTATTTTACTTATTAATTTTATTTGAAAATTATTTTTAATTGGTAAAATATTCAAAATAACTATTTATTAAAATACTTAGAATTAAAAAATATATATATCGCAAATTGAAAAAACTTAATTTTGTGTTAAATAAAATATTTAAGAAAATTTAATAGAAATAGAAATTAAAAAAGAATTCTTTAAAAATAGTGGTATGGTTAGTTTCAAAATTTAGTGCTTGGAATTGGGAAGATCCTCGTAATGCAAATTTGTCAAATAGAAACATTTTTTTTTTTTGAAAATTCTTAAATTATTACTAGATGCCAATATTTTTATTTGAATTATTTGTGATAGTACTATTTAATTAATTTAAGCCAAATTTTTTTTTAAGTCTGTACACAACTATTTCTCGAAAAACTTGTGATCTGAAGAATATTGGTTAACAATCACTGATTTGACAGTATAAAATTTGAAATGAATATGTTGTCGTCGCCACGAATACATGTAATTGCATAATCACAATTTTACTTCGACATACGTTTCTGTTTTTTTCTACTTCTTCATAATGTGAAGTATGTCTAAACTTTATTCGAAATATTATTTTTGTAGTGTACACAGTTTTTGTTTACATTTATTACTTCGCTACCAAGCATTCGTGTATATATAGTAGTCGCCAGGAAATAATGAAATTGCGTAATCATTGTATATTTACATGGTACCATCCCGCGATACTAAACGTTTTATGTGTTCTAAAAAAAGCCGTTGTTGCTGCATACATATTTTTTGTAAACAAAACTTTGCTTTTTCGAATGGTGAAACGTACTTCACATTATTGAGAAGTAATGTAACTCAGCGTTAAGAAGATAAAAAAGATAATAACGTATGTCGAAGTAAAATATTTGCTTATTATTATGTAATTACATTTTTTCGTAGCGGCTTTTTATAAGTATAAAATAAATTTAAAAGTTATATAAGTTGTTCAATATTTGTTTTTGGATAATTTTGTAATTATTTATTTATTTTGCTATGTTTTGACAGCTAAAATTATATGCTTAATAAACAGCCTTCTAAGATAAATATTTCAAAAGTAGAAACCAAGATTTATGTAAATCCTTTTCTTTGTCTCTATTGAAATTATTCGGGTGTATATTATCACGAATTATAGAAGCATTTAAAGTGTTAAGACGACTTAATGTTTTTGTTACTATTTATATCTTATTATTTTATTTTTCTTGTTATATTAATTTTGTTACATTTAGCAAAGTATTTTAAATATATTCCTGATGATAAAGAATAAAAAACTGCCTTTTTTATTATATTTTATCATAAAACTTTGTAACAATTAAATAATTATAATATAAAATGAAATTTATTGAAGCTTTTCTTATCCTAAGTACTATATTTTAAAACAAACTATACCAATAAAATAATATGCAATAAACCCTTGTAATTTCAGATTAGATTAAATGCAAGATAATATAAAAAATGTTAAAAAAAAACATTACTTCAAATAAGGTTTAACAATTAAGTAAAACGGTACCTAGGATAAAAAAAAAACTATTATTCGAATAAATGTTAAAACTAATTAGAATATTTAAAGAAACGACTTGTTAGATTTTTAATGATATTAGATGGTGCATATAAAATTACCTTTGCTCTAGAATCTATTTAAAAGTGTAGGCGCACTAATGCATGATTTAATTTATGGGGCACACCTACATATATGTTGCTAAGTAATTCTTGTCCATAAGATTGGACCATATATGAGTATGATTAGAACATTTTTTGAATAAATTTATACAAGTTACAGAAATTTTCATAATTTATACGTTACTGTTTAAATGTAATGTGACATATTTATTTTGAAATTTCTTATATATAATAATATTTTTAAAACAACTCGAAAGAAAATATATAATAATGAAAAGAGAAAGTAAAAATACTTTTATTATTCTCACAATTTTCTAAGTTATGCACAACTTGCAAATAATTGCATATTTGTTATTCCATTTATAAAATTTATTTAAACTTTTGACCGCAAAATTTCACAAATTAATAATTAATTTAATCGGGGAGTATTAAAACGTTTAAAATATTTGGCTGTATTGTTTTTTTCTGATGTTACAGTAATTAATTAGATAATTAATCTTTGATGATATCTTTTTAATTGCGTAATTTATTCCTTTTAACTGGCAGATCAGAGTTAATTGTTTTAAGTCCATTGTAATTGATATAGGAAATGAGAAGAGGAATTATGATAAATAATTCCTAATTTTAATGCAAATTTTATTGATTCAATTTCACAGTCATTTTTCTCTATTGTTTTTTACTTAAATTAATGTACATATATAATAAAAAATATATTAATACGATTAAAACGCTTAAAATTGAAATATAAAGGTATTAAATTAACATTATTCTTGAATTAAATTTTGAAAAACGCAATTAATTCCATTGATTAAAATTGTATTTGACAAAGAAACAAGTATAACTGATTGTGAGATTAAAAACCAATAATGTTTTGTTTAATTTTTATTTGACATTGAATCAGTTTTTTTCATTTATTTGTTACAATGTTTTATAGCTTATACAATAAGAAATCATTTATATTAAAATTTTATTTATTATTTTTAGAATATTTGTGGTTAAACTCTTAATTGCTATATTATTTTCTTTTGTTTTAGTTTTAGTTATTAGTCAGAAAAAGTACTAACAATTAACAAAGCCTTCTAACATAAAGTAATAAAAATTAATTGAAAAAACAAAACACTGGCTCACACTTATATTACTTAAAATAACAAAACTATATTTTTGTAATCGTTTTCTATTTTTACTTTATTTAAANGTTATTTTTAACAAACAAATTTTCAGTAAATTTTTTAAATGTCATTATGAAAATATTTTATTTATTTAGTAAATATATTATATTAGAGATATATTAACATTTTTTATATTTAAGAAACTTCTTAAGGAACTAAACAATTACCTAATTTTCATATAATAAAAATAAATTTAACATATAATTATATTTAAAGTCATGAGTACGTGTTGAAAACATTTGACAAAATCCATTTATACAAGTTTCAGAAAAGCGAAATTCAATTTTCTCTGCCATCCATAAATACACGGTTCCATATATGTAACACGTATAGATACAGATAGCTTCTATAAGATATAGTGATGACATGGGTGACACACTACGTGACTAATATATAGGTTATGTTCAGTTGTTTCACTACAATGGCGGCTGGTGCTCACTTTGACAGTCGCACAACATAAAATAGAAAATGACATGACATGGTATCATGAAAGGATAAGGTGCTGAAGGCTAAAAGGGAGTTATTTCGAGTCTATTTGTCACTGTTGTAGTTGGTTTGTTTTAGTTTGTAGTTCTGCAAATGTCAAGCGGTTATTTTATTATTTAGTAGGTCATGGATGTTTATGGATTTTTCTTCGTAGCTTTTATTTTTGAATTAATATTTAATAAAAGTTTGAAATGGTTTTATGCGGTTTTTATTACAAAAAGCAACTATTTCCGTTAAACTTATTTACTCAATATTTAATATCCATCAAGTATGCTAAAACAAATGAAAACAATAAAAAAAAAAAAACATTATATAAACAAACAATATCTTGTAAAAGGCAACTGGAAATTTTTTATTACTTCCAAGTATATTTTATTTAAATTTTCTTTAATGTAAAGAATTTTATTTATTTATAATATTGACATTTAAATATACATATATTTTTTAAATAAATGTAAAAGTACTTTCTCTCCGGTATAATTATCAATTTTAATTAAATTGATTGAAATGTCATTAGAAGAATTAAAATTTTCATTTGCAAAAACAAAAAAATGATAAAATATTAGAAAGCTTTCAAATCACGTTATCACGTTAGCTTATCCCTTGCCCTGATCAGCATTTGTTTTTCCAGATGTGTATACATGCAGTGGCTTACACTGAAAGTCAGACAATCATTTCTCAAAATTTGTAATTTAAATATTTCAAATTAATGAAATATTTATACATATATAAAAATAAAATTTAAAAGTTCAACATTTATTCAAAAATAACAAAAGTCGACCTTGCTTTCAAAATCGGGCAAATTGATAATTTTCAATATAAGTTAAAGAATTTTCAAAATACGTATTTTTTCTAAAGTCGCTATACAAAGTAGGTATTTACGCTCTCTTTAGTCAACGAAAAATGTTACTTTGTCGCTCTGAAAAAACGCTCGCTAACGTTACCTACACGTTTATTACCTTTACAAGTCAATCTGACATATGATTGCTCTGCTATGTAAAATTTATTATTTTTTATTATGGTAGATGACTCCATTGTGGCGACTGTAGAAAAAATCTTGTGTGTGTTTCGAGCGCAAATGGACATCGTCGATTTCGAGAGAATGCCGCGCTCCTAAGTCGCGCGGCAACAATCTCTCAATCGACAATGTCCCACTTTGCGCTCTTAATACACAAATAGCTATTTTGCATTTCCGTACGGCCGCAAGTCTTGGAAATATGCACACAACTCGATAAATTTAAATTTGAGAATTGTCCAGGTGTTTTTTCCCATTTATGGAGAAGCTATTCTTTAGTTACCATGATTGTTTAAAACAATTATTAATAATAGAATTAGATGTAATAATAATATAGTAGAATCATGAATGAAACTTGTAGAAACAAGTTGAAAGTTATGAGCAGTATTTAAAAAACAATATTTCCGGAAAAAGGGATGATATTAGAATTCTATTTTAATATAATACATATAAAGAGAAATTCATCCATCCATTCATGAATCCATATTAAAATCTTTCCCAAAGTGTACGTCATTGTTGTGCACTATCAATGTCCAATGAAACGTACGATTGAGCATGGAACGAACGACAGAGTCACATCAGTTTGAACGATGAATGCTATTCGTGTATCCAACCGTAAATAAAAACACAGAGGGACAGGATTCACTAGTTCGATCCTCTATTATAACAAGGTTCGGTAGGAGGGAGGCGGTAACATGTTTCAAAACAAAGGAAGGTGCGCCGATTTTGTTGTTTTGTTTATTGTTAAATATATCCATGCGTAGGTTATTCATAGGGTAATTGGTGTTTGATCATACGAATAGGAAATGAATCAGGAACTTAAAACTTGGTCAAACAAATCATTTTTAAATTACAACAAAAGAACATCTGATGTTACTAACAATTTCATTCAAATGTTTTACTTGTTTATTCATTTCTTATTGTATTTTACGTATTTTTTATTAAATATAATATTTGATTTCTTCATAAAAACTCATTTCAAAGGTCTTTTGATCAATTATTTATTCGTATTCATTTCACATGAGTCAATAAGTTACTCTCCGTTTGAATTTTAATAATATTCTTTTATATTTATTTGAATTTCAACAGAAATAATAAGGTATATTCTTAAAATGAATATATTTCAATCAAGAAGGAACGTTTTTTGAAAAAAACACATTCGATTTTTTCAATATAAACATTTAAAACATTAAATCAAAAACCAATCTTTTACATTTATTTCTATCTTTGATCACATTGACCAAAAAAAAACTGATACGAATTTTTGGCGGGGAGAAGGGGGTTTCTATATAAATACAAATTTATTCTTTTTAACCTTAATATAAATTATAAAAATAGATTCTTATTTTTTAATTTTTAATAATTTAAACTTGTAGTTAAACAAAAATTAATCTTAAATAAAAGCAATATATTTTTGAATGTTTTAGAATCTTTTATACATCAAGTTTATTTTAAATATATAAAAAAACCGTTTATAATAATTATTATAATTTTAATTAATAACAAACGAAATAATCTTTAAAAAAATGTTAGTATAATTTGTTAGATACATTCATAGATGGCACAAGCTATATAAATTGTTGATTATTTTTGATGTTTACAAATGTTTAAAAATAAAAACAAGTTTTAACCGGTACTTTAAATTAACACGTATATTTGTGGCAGCACCTATCAAATTTTATAAGTATTTGATATTCTAATATTGATATTAAAATCTTGTTTATATGGATGTACATTAATTTAGTAAATAATATATAGTATTAGTATTTTTAATTTCTAAGAAATAAATTTCGAAAAAACTATTGTTTACTTGTAATATTATAGTAATGGCAATTTATAAATACTGTATGAGAATTTTATCAACATTTTGTACATGATAACATTGAAAACAATTTTTATTTATCAAATTCTCACGTCGCATTATATGAATTTATCTTTCATGTTTCATATCACTAGTGACAAATGTTTTTACTCAACTTACTTTTATTTAACAGGTGTATCTTAAATAAAACTTTACTTTTATTATTACAAAGTAATAATAGATAAAGAAAATTCTTAGTATTTCATTAATAATACTTTTAATTTTTTGCGCAATTTTTTTTTAACATTATTAAGTGTTTTTTTTTTATCTGCTATAAAATTAGTAATTATTTTAATAATATTTTACGTGTTATTTTCTTATTTTATGAGTTGTAATTAATAATTTATTTTTCTTAGTATTTTATTTTTTACCTTAAAACTTCAATATATAACTTTTTAATAATGATAAATAATTTATTTTATATATTAAATCAAATATTGTAATTGACAAAGGAATTCGGAAAATTTTAATTTAACCAGATTTTTTTTGGTAGGTTAGGTTAAAACTTGTTTGTGTTTTTTTTATTCTCATTATCAGAATGAGAAATGCATATATTTATTTGGTACCTGTTTAAACAGGTACAAAATTAGTAAAATGTTTATATTAATATTTAGTTATGTTATAGTTATTATAAGTAATGTTACTTATTGTCTTCAGTATTAAAAATATTAGTTGTGTTGTGTGATATATATTAATTAATTTATCAGTGAATTTTTAAAACGCTAATAATTTCATTTTAATAAGATGTGAAAAATAAAATGATTTGATATCTGTGTATTTTTTATCAAGAAAACTATAAATTTTAAAAAATTCTCATCTATATATAAAAAACTGAATAATTGTTCGAAATTTCCTAAATTCTTATTTATTTTTAATTTAATACAATTTTAATATTTTAATAATTACTAATTAAGAAAAATCGCCATGATCAGCTTACACCATCTATTTTTAATCTATGAATTTCAATTAATAGAAATATATGACATAAATAAATCTGTTTTCATTTGTTTTAAACAAAAATAAAACTAATCAAAGCCCTCTGACATTTTTGATTTTTCATAAAATGTAGATAGCAATTATTATCATAATGTTAGAATAAACTTAATATTTATTTTAAAAAATTACATAAATGGTCATTCAAACTTTTAGTTTTTCCCAAATTTGAAGTTTGTTTTTAATTATGTATATAAGTATTAAAATTACTTAAAATGTATAACATAAATACATCTATTTTTAAATCGTTTCAAAGTCCACATCTCTCAAATATTTTTTTTAAATGTTAATCAAATTTTAATAGCTTTTATTATTATATATTTAATCTCCAAGAAAAATGATTTAACTGGTTATATAATATAAGATTTGCAATATCAAGCATAGAAAATCTTACGTACCGGTGTTTGTTATATAGGAAATTCAATGATAAAATTTTCATTACTCCAAAAATTGTTCACTATTAATGTTAGGACAAATATTTAAATACAAAAGTTGCTCAGAATTAAAATGTGCATCTAAGAGTTTCTTTTTTAATGATATATGACGATCTTGTCACAAGATACACAGGCATAATAAAATTTCCATCTTTAAAGAGTGCCATGAAAAATAAAACAAATTATGAATTTCTCTGTAACCTTGTCTTTATATTTAAAAACTAATAGGAATCAAATAATTAATTTGAGATTTCTTTATTCGTATAAAAATTTATTATAATTTTAAAACTCCCCTTCACAATTAATATTTATATGGGTCTGTCTAATTTTTTATTGCGAATTCATTTTATTTCGAAGTAAGTCAAACTGTTAAGAAGTTACTTTTTTATTTTGCAATGGAACTTTGTAAACTGCTTAAAGATGGAAATATTAATTTTCCTGCATCTTGTGATAGGATCGTCGTCGTCGAATTTCCTATTCAAAAAAAAAGGACAGCCGTTGTAAGAATTAAGTTAATATCTTTTTTTAAAAATGACTGACGATAGTTTTAAAAAATAATAATAATAATAATAATAATATATATATATATATATATATATATATATATATAT
>CM008233.1:4012891-4027083 GCA_002278615.1 Pogonus chalceus | reverse complement strand
TTTTATGTTTTTTTTTTTTTTTTTTGTATCATATTTAAAAATATTTTGAACTTTAAATTTTTTATTTCAATCAAATGTAACGGGGTATACAGTTGTATATACATACAGAACTTTTTCTATACGTATTTATGATTAATTATGCCTTAAATCTATAAATAAAGGCCATTACATATATGAAATGATATAAAAATATATATATAACATTTTTCATGTCCAAACCAGTAAGCTATTTTTTCCTGCATTCACTGTATAATATTCCAATTTCCAATCACGGACATATTTACAATAATTTCGAGGTCGTTTACTTTGTTGTGTACTGATCACTATGATTACGAATAGTGTTGAATCAAATTGAACAGAACAGTTGCATTGAACCCGACGTGGGTTTGGATATATTCTCGGTACTAAAACGGAATACAAAATGTGTTACTCACCGTGTCATTTTTATGAATAATGATTGAATTATGCGATTCGCTGTTACATTCATTATAATAGGATGCAACTCGAAAACTGGGACACTTCAAATACTATTTACGTTTAATGGTTTCGAACAAACACTATTTTTTATTTATTTTAACGCGGTTTATTTTATATTGATTTATTATGTTGAACATTTCGTTTATGTATTAATTGAAAAATAAATTGAATTTAGGTTAAATGATTTATTATCATATTTTTAAATATAGAACAAAAATAAATTTTTTTATAGGAAATAAATTTAAATATTAAATAAATAAATTTGTGTTCGCCGAAAATATAATGTTTTGTAAACATTATAAATGCAGTAAAATAAAACAAAAACATAAAAGTATTTTATTATAAACACTGCACGTATTTCAATTGTTATTTTAAATAAAAACAAATGACTGTCCATTTGGATTTGGATTAATTTTACGTCAAAAACCAATCAGTTGAATATATATTTTTTTGTTTTACAATTTTAACTAATATTTATGAATATGTAAAAATTTTCATTTTTTAATGTAATACATATATTTTTTTTAAAACTTAAAGAAATATTTTTAACACCAAATTGAATAAATTATCTGAGTTATCTATTTTATTTCGTAAATTATTAGAATTTTTTTATATTAAGTTACGTTAATAGTATAATTTATTTCAGTTTTGGATATGCATGAAAATTTTATATAAATCAAGTGTGCTAAAACAAATGAAAACAAAACAAAAATCTAAATATAAAATGTCAGTTATTTACTTATTTTACAGCTATTTGTTCCTATTTCTGATTTAAATAATCATTTTAAATCACATAAAATACAGAAATGCTCAGGTTTTAGTATAGTTTTTAGATTATATTTGCCAATTTTAACTGTATTAATAATATTATCAAGTATGCTAAAACAAATGCAAACAAAACAAAAAACTCAATATAAACAGTGTATACAAAGTAGGTATTTGCGCTCTCCTTTGTCAACGCAAAATTGTACTTTGCCGCTCTAGAGCGACAAAGTAGTAAAAACGTTCGCTCACGTTACCTACACGTTTATTATTTTCACAAGTCAATCTGACATATGATTACTCAGTCGGTACATTACATAACCTAACAAAATGTCCTGCTATGTAAAATTTATTATTTTTTGTTATAGTGGATGACTGTAGAAAAAATCTTTTGTGTGTTTCGAGCGCAAATGGACATTGTCGATTTCGAGAGAATACCGCGCTCCTAAGTCGCGCGGCAACAACCTCTCAATCGACCATGTCCCACTTTGCGCTCTTAATACACAAATAACTATTAAAGTGATTTGTTCTTAACAAAAGTAAGAGTACATAGTGATTTAAAATTTTAAGTCGCATAAAACAATTCTGCCTTAAGTATTTGATTTATATTGACCAATTTTGGTTACATTAATAATATAATCAAGTTTGTTAAACAAATGAAAACAACTAAATATAAAAAAATTACAGTTATTTACTCATTTTACAACGATTTGTTCGTAACAATTAAGAGTGATATGTGATTTAAATAAACATTGTAAATCATATAAATCAGTCAGTCCAAGTTTAAGTATAGTTTTTGGGTGATATTGACCAATTTTAGCTGCATTAATAATAGTATCAAGTATGTTAAAACAAATGAAAACAAAACAAAACAAAAAAAAAACTAAATTTAGACACTGACAGTTATTGACTCATTTTACAGCAATTTGTTCTTAACAAAAGTAAGAGTATACAGTGATTTAAAGTTTTTGGTTTATATTGACCAATTTTAACTACATTAATAATACAATTAAGTGTGCTAAATTAAATGAAAACAAAACAAATAAACTAAATAAAAACAGTGACTATTAATTTTATAGCGATTTGTTCTGAGCAGAAGTAAGAGTGTAGAATGATTTAAACGGTAGTTTTAAGACACATAAAACTAATATTACTATTATGACATTTTAATTAATTATATTTACTTTTCACATTTATTTTTGTTGATCACATCAACATATATTTTATGTATAAACGGTGAAAAGGCATAGAACGCGACATCGTTTTGGTGTAATTAGCGTTTTTGGTTTTTATTGAGTTTAAACAAAGTTGAACTGAAAAGAACGCAAAAACTAAGGATTTATAAACGTATTTTAAACGAAAAAATTGTGAATTTAAATATACATGAGCTTGTCTGAAAGTTAAATATAAATTTCTAAATGAAAATGTTTTTAAAAGGAACATAAATATGTTGGTAAGAAAATGATTGCCCTAATTCTGTGAAATATTTTATAGGAATTTTATGTGAAATTCATTACATCGGATAACCATAATAACCATAAAATATTTATTATAACAAACAATTTGCTGTGTTCTATCCTGTAAATCCATAAATCCTTAATTATACCGAAATAGCACGTTTAACCAATTTCATTAAAATCAATGTATTCTGTTCCAAGCATAAATATTCTATTTAGGAATATAGAGAATGGGTAATATCTGTAGCTTTTAATTACCCACGTTTCTCGTTCATTCTCATTTGTTTGTGCGTGATTAATTCACGTGCACGCGACTTCTCGTGATTACTATCTTTTAGATGAGATACGTAAATGAGCGTAAAGTATGTGCGTATTTAAGCCTCTTATATACATACATACATATATACATGTATGTATGTCATTTGTTTTGATTTTAAGTTCTTATCTAGATTTTATACTGGAATAATAGTTTAAAATTCTTTTATTTTTTATAAAAATTCGTTTTATTTTATTTTTTAATCTTGAAAATTATTTTTGATAAGATATTTTTTATTTCTATAAATAAGTATTTTATAATGGTTTCTAAAATTGTGAACATTTTATGAATCTTTGTATAAAATGCAAAAAGATGTATTTGCTAATCAATTAAAAAAATATATTTTTTCTACAGTCGCTATACAAAGTAAGTTTTTGCGCTTTCTTTTGTCAACGCAAAATGTTCCTTTGCCGCTCTAGAGCGGCTCTAGAGTAGAAAAAACGCTCGCTAACGTTACCTACACGTTTATTACCTTCACAAGTCAATCTGTCGGTACATTCCATAACCTAACATAATGTTCTGCTGTGTAAAATTTATTATTTTTTGTTATAGTGGATGACTCCATTGTGGCGACTGTAGAAAAAATCTTGTGTGTATCGAGCGCAAATGGACATTGTAGATTTCGAGAGAATGCCGCGCGACTTAGGAGCCTCTCAATCGACAATGTCCCACTTTGCACTTTTAATACACAAATAGCTATTAAATGATTATAGATAATTTATTAAATTTAATTTAATGACTTATTCTTTAGACTAAAAGATTGGTTAAGTAATATAAAGATCAGTATAAAACTGGTTTAATAGTCGATTAAATATTGATTTAAAACTTAGATACATGTTTAAGACTAGATAAAACCAGATTAAAGACAAGTTAATAAAGGTTAGAATTTCAAGGACTGCTGTTAGTTAAACAGTTAAAGACTGGTTAAAATACCGGTTAAATAATTTATTTTTCATCTTGAAAGATCGATATTTTTAAATGATTATAGATAATTTATTAAATCTAATTCTATAACTTATACTTCAAACCAAAAGATTAGTTAAGTCATATAAAGATCAGTATAAGACAGGTTTAAAGTTAATTAAAAACTGTTTAAAAGCTTAGATACATATGTATTTAAGATTAGTTGAAACCAAAAACAAGACAAGTTAATAAAGGTTAGACTGCTATTAGTTGACTCGTTATAATACCGGTTAAATAATTTATTTTTCATCNACAAAAACTATATAATATAAATATTACATCAATCATTTTGGAGCCCCATCTGATAATTTATTAAAGATAAAAATACAATAAAAAATTTAAAAAGTATTGAAACAAAAGTTTATAAAAAAAACAATAAATTGAAAATTTCCTAGAAAGTATCGATATAAAAAAGAAACAATTTAATTGCAGATAATAAAATTAATTAATTATATCATATAAATTATTAATATTAAAATAAAACATCGTATTGACTCATTTCATTTAAACTTGCATAAAAATAACAAAGATTCATAAAAATTTGATTGAAATTTTTTCTCGGTAATTTTTTAGGTTATTCATGCTTAAATATAAGGGTTCCTCATGAGGATAAATTAATTTTAAAAAGTTCTCCTGAGGCTGCAGATTATTAAAAATTAAAATGGTAGGTCCTCGTTTTATCGTTGGTTTTCATTGAATTCTTAAAAACCTGAATCGCTTTGGAAGTTGTTAAAATTAAATGACTCACATTTCTACTTTTTTATTTAAATAAACTTGTTAAATCAGGTTCAATGTGTAATATTTCGCAAATTATCCTTTTAAAAATATATTTCTATTGTAGTATAAGCACCAAACAATGTTATCAGTTACCAGTTTAATATCTCTAACAACTGTTCTTTGTAGATAAAATTCCTGGTTATATAAATTTGTTTGTTTAATATTGACCGACTATATTTATTAACAATTAATTTGTAAATATATATAAACAGTGGCGGCTCGTAGCTTAAATTAGTAGGGGTGTTATCACAAAATTATTTAACCATTGTTTAAAACTATCGATTTTGTACGAGCAAAAATGCTTTCTTTATTGAGTACAATATCTAAACATTGCATCATTGGAACTGTGAAACGTGCAGTTCCATACAATGTTTTTGCATTTTTTATATAATAAGTATAATTTTTTTTTTCGATAATATCGAATAAAAATAGAGGGTGCTGCAGTTTTGCAGTGCTAATATTAATATAAAGAGTTTTAATTAATACTTACATAAATTTTAAAAATTTATTGATTCCAATTTATGCAAAAATATTTTTGGTTTTCTGTTTTTATATTATTTTTATTGATTCTGTAGTAATAAAAATGTCCAATTATAAATATATACATATTTCTAACAAATGGTAATTAATATTTTAATTATCTAAATTTTCCATGTCATTACAAATAATATGTTATTTATTTATTTATATTTTGTGATAAATTAACTTTTAATGAATTATCAATTACCTGTTTTAAGTATAATACATATTTAATTAAGTAATATAAATTCGAAGGATTATAACTATAACTAAAAACTTATATATAAAATATTTGATTCTATAAATATTTGATAACTGATTATTGATAAAAGATATTTCGAAATTATATTTATAAATTCTTTGATTATATATAACTGATATATCATTGATTGTAGCCCTTAAAAAAGACAAATTCTCTACTTTACTATTTTTTCCTGAAAAAGTCATTGTTTATAAAAGACAAAAGATAACGAAAAAAAGAAAATATTTTCCTTGTAATTGTTTAAATATGAGATTATTTAAAGTATGAATAAAGAATGCTATCATTAATAAAATGCATTTAAGTAATTTTATCCAGTGCCAATAATACGTGAAATTTCCTTCAAGTTCTCTTGTTACAATATAAATTAAACCTAATAAAAAATAAAACAATTGAAATACAGACATAACATAAAAGTATATAACATATATTTCGAGGTCATATAGAACTTTTATCGCATTGTATATACGAGTAGATTTAATACTTCACTCATCGAAAAACATACCAAATACCATACTTACCTACACGTACACTCACGTCGCCTATTCACCTTCATTTGTTATTGTAATTCGTCATAACTAACGGGGCTCGCCTGTATACGTTTAGACGCACCTTTATCAAAGCTTATAGTATCTAACATCTAAGAGGGGTATGCGAGTGACAGTAGTGTTTCGAATCTTGAGTCGCTGCAAGTAAAAGTCGCCTTACAGCGTGAATTAAATTCTATTGTTATTTCGGGGATAAATGGCTTTTGTTTTCTTGTGATGTACTAAAGGGTGCTCTGTTCTGATACTGCCTTTTGTTTTACTGTTAATATGTGAGTGCTACTACAAACTGTCGCCTGTGTTTCGTGATAAATTTAATTTAAAAAAAGGAATTATTAAAATGTGAAAGTGCTATTTATTTAATTGTGATAAATTTGATGACAGTTTGATATTTAATCAAGTAGAAAATTATATATAGTGAAAATCTGTGCTATATTATAAAAAAAAAAAAAAAATTAGAAATTATTATATTATCTGTTATTTTTACGTAATTATTACGTAAATGGAAAGATTTTGAAATAACAAAATCAATATAATCGATAAATATCTTAGAAGTTTAATTGATGATATAAAATTTCTAGTTTATTTATACATACGCACTTACATATATGTTATACGCATAATAATTTATTAATTACGTATGCTTAACACACCTATTTTATTTCTCAGAAACGTTTATACATTTCAATCGACAATTCAACGTTTAATTTTTTTACAGAACGATTTAATACATCATATACATACCAATCAATTGTTGTCAAATTATAACCGTACATAAATTTTTTATTTCAATCGGAATTATTAAATTTTAAACACACCGGCGTAAGATGTTGAGAAAAGTTTTTGATTAATTATTCAAATGCAGATACTTTTTAATCAATATTTCTTAAAGTCAATTTCATTATTAGCTAAAGTGCATTTATTACTTAACAAACAAATTTATCAATTTTGTGGTTAACCGTTTCCTTTTTCCGGAAATAATTATAAAACAAACGTTTATTTGAAATTCATTTTTTAAGGTGTTGAAGTTACCAGTAATAATTGTGCCATACATCGTGACCAGTTGTTTTTAAGATTGTGCCATATAAAGCAATGAATACCAAATATTATAGTTATTAATTGTGCTATAGAATAAAAAGTGGAATAGTAGAAAATTGTGCTTAATTGTGCCATAAAGTCAGTAATCTGTGATAAAAATGTGGCGAAATAATTCATCCTTATACCCTCAACATCATGCGAACGGAAATAATAATGAAAAATTTGTTGAAATTCGGCATAAAACAAAACACAGTGATGGTGCTAATGGTGTAAGTGTGGTTCAGTTGCGACCTACATCTGTCATGGTGACAAGTTCTTCTGTTGAGGTTTCTGGTGGACGTAGATGGCCGTCACGACCTGCTTCTTGGGCTGCTCCGCAAATTGAAAAAGAGATGTTGCCAAGAAGGGATTATGGATATGACGCTGAATGTGAATCTGTGAGTTGACGATTTTGCAACAAAAATAAGTTTATTTTTGATTGTTTCATTATTTCAATTGTTTTTTATTTTCTCTATTCTTTAGTATTTATATAGCTAAAAAATTTAAGACTGGTTAAATATTGTTTAAAATCATTGCAGGTATTTTTTTCCATATTGGTTATATAAATGATTAAGATTGATTAAATAAATAAAAAAAAAACTTTCTTTAAAAATAAACGATATAAAAAAATTGTCATAAAAATTCGGTTAAAAACTGATTAAAAGACTGGTTAACTCATTTCAATTCTGTTTTATCTCACGTGTAATTAAATAATTTATATATTTAAAAATTGGCTTTACAGAACAGTTAAAAATTAAAGATTGATTAAATACGATTTAAAATTGTTGGATTTTTTTCTTTTTTTTACTTTTCATAATAGTTCTTTAACTGAGGAGAATGTATTGAACAAATTTCTACTTTAAAAATAAGTAGTTATAGGATAAATAGATTAAAAGACCAGTTAAATTTGGTTAAAAGACCGATTAAATACGGTTTCAAATCGTTGCAAGTATTTTTTATTTTTCGTAATAGTTCTATAACTGAGGAAAATATATTGAACAAATTTCTATTCTTAAAATAAGTGGTTAAAAGATAAATAGATTAAAAGACCAGTTAAAAATAGGTTAATAATTAAATTAAAGGCTGGTTAAATACAGTTTAAACTCGTAGTAGTTGATTTTTACATTTACTCACTTATATACATAAGTGAGGAACAATAAAAACCTGTCTTGAAAATAAGCGATGAAAAAAAATTACTTCAACAACCAGTTAAATATTAGTTACAAATTGTTTAACGACCGGTTAAAATCAATAAAAAATAAGTTCAAAATTAATTAAAAATCGTTAAAAATTATTTAAATATCAATCTAAATCATTAGATGATCGTTAAAAGATTAAAGATATTGAAAAAAAAAATTAAACAATGTAAGATAAGTTAAAAAGTATTTAAAGATCGATTTAGCTATAAAATCATTTAAAGATCAATTGCAAATCATCAAAAGATCGTTAACAGATTATAGAAAGGTAAAAAATCTATCTATAACTTACTGGTAAATCGAAAACTTAATAAAACTACAAGCCCTATAAATTGATAATATTATTTTAAATCTAATGTTATGTATAATTTATTCAAAGTTAAATAATATAGGAAATCAAGAATGATCACGTCACTTACATAATTACAAATATATCTTTTAAAAATATAAATATTAAAATACGTAAATGATATTCAAAAATTATAAAAATATTTTTGTAATGACATCACTGGCTAAATTTAAAACAAAGTTGAATGAATAAATAATTGATATTAATAAATAAAATAAACAGTTAGTGAAAAAAAGTATGTATGTATAAAAAATATAGATCAATCGATATATAATTAACATGAAACAGTATCTATGTAATATATATATATTAAAATATAAACGGAAATAGCCACTATTCGCATCCAATGATTGCAAAGTAAGTTAACCTACAAATAACGCAACTAATTGCATTTCGATATAAATAGCATGCATCCATATCAACAACTAACATCGCAAAGTTTAAATTAAAGCAAACACAAGCAGTAACATCTTCCCTTTCCTTTCTCTTTACCTCTTTTCTCGTTCGTTCATTATTCATTCTTTAGATGGAAGTTAATTATTATGACATTTAATCATTGGGGATATGTTTTTATTAAAGCTGAAATTGGATATACCTATATGTAGCAGTTAAATAATACTGGATTAATACAACTGCTGTATTCGATGATAATGCATCTTTCTTTTGTTTTCATTTTGTTTAGGAATAGGAACAGATGATATTGCGACTTTGCTTATTTCAATTATTTATAAGTTTTTAGAATTATATCTCCTAATATTATGACTAGGTTCGAATTAATTTTATTCTTACATTCTTTTGTCTATAACATGTATATGTGTTTAAGTAAGACCTAAAATATATTTACTTTAAAAGTAAAAATTTAAGTAGCCAAAAACCAGTTTTCAAGATTCTAAGGCTGTTATTTTGTCCATTATTAATTTTTAACTTAAAAATAGTTTATATTGTAGATTTATGCATATATTGAGAAATAACTTTTCTTTATTTTAAAATAATAAGTTCTTGTTCAGTCCTGCATATTTGAAGGATTTTGTATTTTTTCCGCATATTTTTAGGTACAGAATGTACATTTTAAAGTAATTTTCTTATACTTTAATTTATATATTATATAAATTTTTCGATTTACAAAATAAATATCTTATTTTAGGGTTCGTCAACTGATGGTTTATGAAATAGTTTTTATGGCTCATGACCATCTTTTCAAAAATGAACATATTCATTTATACAATTTGGACCGATCTTTTATTACACGATTTATTACATTTTTATTTATGTGAAATATAACCTGCAATTTACCGTCAAATTGTTTTGTTGACTGAAACAATTGTCACCTCGAACAATCGAAATAAAACACGATTATACCTGTCTGCCATAAAACTAATACATTTCTGTTTCTCGTTTACAAAAGGGTATAAATCAGTCACTTATAAATATGATTTTGCCAATTCCGAAAAACTGCTTCCGAGTAACTCATGTGACTCTTCATTGATACTTATGAAATTAGAGCAACTTCAACGAACATGTTCCATTTTGCACAATATTATCTGATAAACTTGTTCCATTTTAATTATAAATTTAAGTCGAATTCTATATGAAACTTGCTTAATTTTGACATTCGATCTATAAAATGATTATTATTTATTTTAGGATTTTTATATTTAATATTGTTCTAGTTTATTTATGCTGCTTAAAACAATTATACAAATTTATTTCTATTGTAAAAACCCGAAATGAAATAAAATATACGCACGCACTTAATGTTATCTTATAATGATATTGATTTATTAACCTAATTTAATTTTATTACTAATGCAAGTTAGTTTCTATATAAACAATTTGGCTCATCCAAGCGTAAATAACAAATATTTATAAAATAGCTATTAAAATTTATTCGTTCATGTTAAATCATGTATTGTTCTAAATAATATTCGAACAACAATATAACCACACAGCAAACGTTTATTCCAGTTATTTGAGCGGGTTCAAAGCTGGTGACCCCTTGTACCAGTTCCAAGTCTGACTTGATAATGCATCGGGTAGTGATTACATGCACGTTATATGATGGATGAGGGGTAGAATAATTTACAGGGGTGTTGAGGTAATAGTGATTAACCCAGAATCCAATGAAATGCACTGAGATCGTGAGCAATGCAATTATAATTGCATACAGTTAAAATAACTGTTTAGTATATACCTTTGAAATATATTTGATTATCATACCTTTGATAAGAATTTTTCGTATATATACAAACGTAAATTTATGTACTTTCATAACGCTAATACTGAATACCGTACGCTATTTATATATCTTATAGTCAGTTTTATTATCAGGAATAATTGTTGGAATGATTAGAAATAATCATAAAATAATTCCAAATGAATTTTTTTTTTTTTTAGATTAGATTATTTATATCATTGTACATTCCTTTCTAATTACATTATTCTATGAAATTCACTCAAATATTTTAAATTTTCGAAAATTTTAAGCAGAATATTTACAAGGAAAGTATCCCGTGTGATGATCAACGCCCTGGAATCAAATTTTTAAAGATATTTTTTTTTTTTCACTCTTAAGTTTTAGGTTTTAAATGCGCCACGAATCAATGTAATTGCATAATAATAAGCAGATATTTTACTACAACATATGTTATCTTTTTCATCTTAACGCGTAATTGCAAAGTAAATACATAAGGCACTTCTTTACAAAGCGTTCGTGTATATAGCAACAACGGCTTTTTCGGAACACATAAAACGTTTCAGATTGCGGGGCGGTACCAATGATTATGCAATTACGCTGTTTCGAGGCGACGACTATAAGTGTAATATTCATTAGTTGTAAATTATCATTTAAATTTTTACTCACTTGGTCGTAAGAAGGTGAAATCTTAAAACTATCCTTAAAGGTGGTCAATTTTGGAAATCACTTCCTACCGAAAAAATTAAAAATACGTATCTCTTAAAATTTGATAAAGAATAACATATTCCAGCCAAAATAAATTTGGCAGTGATCGTTCAGGATACTTTAATTGTTAGTAATATATTTTTATAGGTTATATTTTTGTTATATTACTAAAATAATTTCGTTGTTAAACAATAGATCATCTGTGATAGTGATTTAAAAAATTTAAAAGTGAAGTTAAGAATTATATCTTTTGTATTAAACAGGAAAATGAATAAATATATTTTTATAATGAACTATGATCTTTAGAGCCCTTCTAATATGGGTATTAGTAAAATTATTTGATAATGTGTCATAATTTATTTGTACATAACCTTGTTAGAAAAACATAATTATAAATTCTGTGAACGTAAAATGTCATCAACCTTTATATACATACATATAATGGAAAAAATAAATTCATAAATATTTCAAATGACAATGGTAACATGAGTAAATATAATAAAATAATTTTATCTATATTTACAACAAAGCCTACTAGGATTTAAATGTCCCATAAATAGTTCAAAATAAACATAAAATATATAAGACAGATAACACAATACACGACACGACTTTTAAGATAAAACTATTCGTAATAAATATTAGTGTAGGTGGTCGAATATATGTATTTATGTGTACATACAACTAGAAAACATGTCACTAAGATTATTATGGCATTAGCTATTGCGACATAGGACATTTTCAACGTTCACTATGATCCTGCTGCTTTCATGAATAAATGTCACAGGAGTGTGCAACACGCGACACGCCTCACGACAAATACTTACGTCATTTTATCGAACGTGCGGCGATAAATTATTTACCAATACGTTTATATTCTTTTATATAAATGTTAAAAAAAATGGAAAGGCTTCGATGCTTTCAATGTTTACGTAATAAAAACAAGGCACTAATATGCGCGCGCATTACTTTTATGTCATTGAAATTTAAAATAAAACAATTGAACAATTTTGAATTGGAAATAAATGAAAATCAGTTAACATGTTCCAATTTTGGTTATAACTTGTTTTTATTCAAAATAATAGTGATGAAAAATTAATTATTTTCAATTAGTTTAATTGAACGTATTAGGAACTGTCTGATCCAATGTATTATCACCAAATATTTAATGAACATCTTAACTGTAGGAAAATTAGTTAGCTGACCACATGCAGTTAGTCAGAGGTTTAAGGTGATTGAAGAAGGGATTTACCTTTGTGACCCTCACTTAATACACATTTGTCCTCTCTAGAGGCATTTGTTAAATCACTCATTTACAGTAAATCAACGTAAACTTGAAATAATGCCATTAAATTTACATAGAAATTTTGATAATTATTTAATAGTTAAAGATTATTTTAAACAACATCAGTTAAATTATAAATAATACAGATACATTAAAAAATGGTATAAATTACTATATTATTAAAATTATTCTATATATGAGACTATAATTTACGACATATTAATAAATATATTTATAAAACACCTGTTATATCAGGTATGTAAGTAAACTATGTACATTAGATCATCAAAATGATGTGTGTATGTTTTATTTAATAGATACGTCATGTTTAACTTTCGTTTCTGATTTAATACTGATGTAAATTTTTTAGATGTAATAGTTATTTTTAAAACTTATTACCAACTTAATTTATTTTCGTATAGTCGCATTTTTAGACAACAAAAATATAGAAACTTATTTTGTTAAAACTAAAATTTCTTGGTATTATTAACGCCAGATTGAATAAATTATAATAGTTAATAGTTAATAATATAACTGAAAAGAAAAGATAGCTTTGAAAACAAATGACAAATACATTTTTCTTTATTTATTTGTTAATTTTTAATTTATACATGTATATTCTATTTCCTTTAAATTTCTTCGTTCCTTTTGCTTTCTTATATAAATTTACCCATTTTAAATGATTGATTGGTATGATTATTAGCTTCAAACTCATGTATACGAACAAAATAGTGTTTCATTTACTATAAAACATGTAAAAACAAAAAAGCATCTAAATCACATACGTCCATTTTAAGTCTTGAAATGAAGTTCATTAATATTGTACGAAACTAAATGTTTACTTCATTTTATGTACTTCATATTTGAAAAGATAAACTTAACAGTCTTTTAAGCCTAACGTAGATATAAACAAACTTTTTTCTACAGTCGCTATACAAAGTAAGCGTTTTGCGCCCTCTTTTGTGCGCAAAATGGTACTTTGCCGCTCTAGAGCGCAAAATGGTACTAGAGCGACAAAGTAGAAAAAACGCTCGCTGTCCGAATTTTTATAAAATGTTACTTGTTTACAATTTTAATGGAAATGTTTAGTCAAAAATGAATACCACTGTCGTTATCTACACATTTATTACCTTCACAAGTCAATCTGACATATAATTGCTCTGTTAGTATATTACATAACCAAACAAAATATGCCCTGCTAAGGAATATAGAAATAAAATAGGGCATTCGTTTACAAAAACGAAATTAAAAATTCTAAGATTAGATTGAATAGCTCAGTAAGAATAGAAAATAACGACAAATGATTTTTTT
>CM008233.1:3989976-4001194 GCA_002278615.1 Pogonus chalceus | reverse complement strand
CTTTGATTATAAACGCATTGCACATGTCATGTGTTGTTTTGATTTATATGTCACATCGGTGACATATCGCGCTGAGTTTATCTAACGTTAAAAACTTAAATGTTGTAAATTAATTGTTCTCCAAATTACTTATTTGATAGAAAAAATATTATTAAATTTTAAATTACATTCAGAGAAGTAGTGTAGGGTGTTCCATGAACTGATGCTTGACGTATAATTCGTGATTTTATCATATTATTTCCATATCTTTGACGATGTTCTTCAACATCTCTGACGTCATCTGCTAGGTACGGATTTTTACCTTTGATCATTGTCTGAGGTTGAAATTTGATGACATGACTGATTGATTGGAAACCTATCTTTATAGCTATGTCCATTTTTACAATTTTTTTACAAACTGTCATTCAATTTTGAATTAAAAAGCTAAGTGACACCGTCCTTTAGTTCATATGTACTATGGCGCTGTAGTCACGCACAGAGCGAATATATTACTCAAAATAACATTAAAAACTATCATTTTAACCTCCAAAGTTATTTTAAAAAATACTATAATATGATTGGTCACATTTATAAATTTACATTTAAAATATAAAACATGGTGATATTTTAAATATAAATTCTAAATCTTAAATTTATTAAATTCATCATAAACCAGTAAAGGCAAATATGTACAATTTAACTTTATAACTCTAAATTCTTAATTTAAATTCACCGTAAACCAGCTATTAGTATTCATTCTTTAAAATTTTGTTATCTGATATTATTATGAATTAGATTTTAGTAATTTTATTTTATTAGCAGCGAATAGATTTATATAAAGATGGTTAATTAATTATACTGATGATTAAAGTTTGAAGAGGATAAACCTTGACAATTTTTCTCTATCGTTGAAGTAATAAAATATATTAATTGTTTATTCTATTCATATCTTTTAATATCAAAATAGTATTAACATAATTCTAATTACCGGATTTAATGTGCCACAAATAATAAGTTACTAATTTGAAGCACTCTTATTATTTGTAACTAATGCATAGAACTGTAAAAATTATCAAAATGGTTGCATTTTTAATTTCAATATAATTGAAGTGTATATTTGTCGCCAATTTAAAAAAATACAAGGTACTTATAAACGATTTTTTACAAATGATGAAAAGCTGTTTACGAGTAACTCGTAAAAGATAAAGTAAATTTTTCTACTTATGTGGCTATTTAGTGAAACTCATCAAATTAGATTACTACTTTCTTAAAGTAAACATTTCAACAAGCATGTCCCTTTTTATACTTTATTAGCGGAAATACTTGTTCTATTTTGCAAATAAACGTACATTTAAGGTCGAATTACCTATAAAACTTTGCTTTATTTTAAAACATTATTTTGACAGTAAAAAAAGTTTTAAAAGACCCATAAAATAATTTTTATTTAACTATATATGTCTCATTTTGTAAATGGACAAGTTAGAGAAAATATCAACTATTTTAAAGCATAATTTTCATATAGAAAAGTGTTCATTAATCTAGTCTAAAAAGTAATAATTTGAAATAACTTTTAAAAAAAATCTGGTCTCTTAAAAAGTTAAAATAAAAAAATATAACAGAGTTTTAATTACTGACTATTCTCTTAATTTTCTTTATTAATAAATAGGTTGAAAATATGCTAATATAAAACAATTTTTTCTTGCAATATATACATAAGCTATTGATTTCACTGTGTGGTATGATTTGTATATTATTATAGCTTCTCATAATAGTTGTGACCCATTAAATATCGACATTATTGGTGCGTGTTTTACTTTACATTTTCAGAGAAATATATGTTTTCATTTTATTTTTACAATATGTTTACAGAAACCTTATAAAATAATGATAGATATTAACGTAATAAAATATGGTAATAATGTATCAATCCTTTGTAAAATTACTAGTAATATGATGAATTGATCATAGGAAACCAAGTTAATAACCTCTATCTCATTTCTATTATTCACCATTTGCCAATTCTCTGGCATCGTCTCTTGTTTATTGAGTCACGTTTCAATTAGATCGTGACTTAATTAAGACCTGATACATATTCTTAACGTATATATTATAAGATATTGTTGACGAGGGCTCGCAACACGACCGAACAGAACGAGTTGATTAGAGCGATTGTCTGCCTGCCGTACTTGGTGCGTGGTTTGTAGATTGCGCATGAGCTTGCACTACAATTGTCATTCATTAGAACAACGCGGAGATCACTGACGGCGCAATGCACCACCGCCAACTCACTACGGACTGGTCCCTACAGATTTAAATTGCGGAAATAATATACTGAAATTTTGGTTATTAAAATATATGGTTGTTATTTTCATGAAACTACTACCTCGAATCCACACGCACAGATGAAAATTAATAGCATATTTTCCTATTATTTTATGTAAAATTGATTATTCAAATAAAATTTAATTACTACCATGTATATTAAATACATACATATGTACTTTATATCATAAATTACTAAGTAAATATGTGTATGTATTAAAACAAATTTTGTACCACCATAATGATTCACTTTATATATTTGTGGTAAAAAGATAAAATAGCTTCAATTAAAATATAATTTGAAAGAATCTGTTTGTTTTTTGATGTTTCGCTGTTATATTTTGGTTGCCGACTGAAATTTTAATATATTTTTCTTAACATAAGATATTAAAATTCCAAATTCTTATATTATCAATAAAAGCTATTGAATTTTTGGGAAACAAATAACCTATTTTTTTGAGTAAATTCTTCAGAAATATAGCAAACGAAAGAGAAAACAAATATTAATTTTATAATAATTAAACTTTAACTTTGATTTATATCGACATAAACTACTTTAATTTTTCGGACTTATATTTACAAAATTCGAAGTAAATAATTTTTTTCTTATTTTTGTTCTAATTAGCCGATTGTAAACTGGTCATGTTTTGATCATTTTTTTTAACAGTGAAATTCAATCAATTATTCATTTATTATTATATTTGATTTTTTAACATGTTTAAATCGATCTGAAATTTGTATTTTGAGTCGATTTTTAATAAAAATTTTATCAGAATTTTTAGCACTTTAATATAATATATATTTGTAAAAATAAAAATTTACTTTACTATAATTGAAATTTTATTTATATTTTTGTAGAGTACTTAAAAATTTCTCCCTGTTTATCCAATATACACAAAATTATAATATTTTTTTAAAATTTTAATTCTTAAAATGTTTTACCGAGAGCCAATAACAAAATAATTGATTTATTTAAAAATTAATGTTAGTAGTAGTAAAAATTGTTTAAAAATTAAATTAACATACATATACAATGTCTTTCAAAAGAATAATTTTATGTTTAGGGAACAAAATTATGGATTATCATGGAATACTTGGGAGGCGGCTCCGCCTTAGATTTAATGAAAGCGGGTAGCTTTGAAGAAATGCACATTGCTATAATACTGCGTGAAGTCCTTAAAGGTTTAGACTATTTACATAGTGAGCGCAAGTTGCACAGAGACATCAAAGCAGCAAATGTTCTTTTAAGTGAAATGGGTGATGTAAAATTAGCAGATTTTGGTGTTGCGGGTCAATTAACGAACACCACTAGCAAACGGAATACTTTTGTTGGAACACCATTTTGGATGGCGCCTGAAGTGATAAAACAAAGTGCATATGATTCAAAAGCAGATATATGGTCACTAGGTATCACAGCCATAGAATTAGCTAAAGGGGAACCCCCCAATTCTGAACTGCATCCAATGAGGGTACTATTTTTAATTCCAAAAAATAATCCACCACAGTTAACCGGGAACTATACGAAACAATTTAAGGATTTTGTCGAAGCATGTCTAAATAAAGATCCAGAAAATGTAAGTTTTACTTCTTTATTATTATTTTTAACATCAAATTAACACAAACACAAAAATATTGAAAAATTTTTTATATTTATAAATGTAAATAACTATTCAGTTTTATTTAAAGCTATTTTAATAATTTTCATACAATTTTTTTGTGTAATAATTTAATTTTAAATTATTAAAAAGATATTAAATTTATTTCACAGAGGCCTACTGCGAAAGAATTGCTCAAATTTCCATTCATAAGAAAAGCTAAGAAAAATTCATATTTAATAGACCTTATAGATAGATATAAGAAATGGAAATCACAAAGGAGCGAAGAAAGCGAAACAGAATCTGAAAATTCGGATTCGTAAGTAGATTTTTATTATTTATAACTCACTTCTGATGCCAGATGCCATTCAAATTAATAGATAATTTTTATGATAATATATATTATTCAATTTTTTCATGTTATTATAATTATTAAAGTTTTATTTTTAAGTTAGTAAAGTCAACTTAAACTTAAAGATGAACTTAGAATTAATATTTGATTGTGAATATTTTAGAGAGGAATCAAAACAAGAAAGTGATATGGACGAGCCATGGATAATGACAGTCAAAGGTCCACATTCAATAAAACCACCAGCAGATGATTTAACATTAACACCTAATCATAAAATTTCTCATAAAGTCCAAAATGGTTCCGGTCCAACGTTAGCCAAATCTCCGCCCAAGGATGCCAACCTCAATCACTACCGGCCTGATAAGGCCACTCCAGTAAGTTTCAAATTATTATAATAATAAATGTATTATCTTAATTATATCTAATTAATTATTATTTATACTTTTAGTCACGACCTATTTCATCGGTGCCTATCTCGTCGTCAGACAATCGTAAAGAAAGAGACAGAGAAACAAAAGAACGAGAAAAAAGAATTTCCAGAGAATTAAGCCCATTAGATCATCGAGGAGAAACTACGGAAAATACAGATCGAAAACCAGTGAGACGATCTTTATCGAAAGAACATTCAAATAGCCCGGCAAATAGTAAAAATGATACCTTACGAGCGCCGTGCCTTTCTGGGGTTATTTATCCACTCATATCTGAGGTGAATATTTATAAATTATTAACATAATTAACAATTAACAATATATTTAATTCTTTAGTTACAAAGAAAACATCATTATAATGGAAGAAGTTCAGAAACATCTCATAAAAGTACAGATGCCATTGAAGAATTAAAGAATGCGTTTGAATTAGCAGAAAGGGCGAGCCCTGGTATTAGTGAAGCATTTGTCAGAGAAATGGTACAGAAACTTGTTCCTTCTGTTACCGATTCAAGACTAAGAAGTGTCATGGAAAAGGTTACGAGGTAATTATACATCAAATTAATTCCAAATAAATAAAAAACTAATTTTTATTTATTTATTACAGAGATCCATCATAGAATTCTTAGTTCTAGAGCTGGAGTTCCTTTACAAGCACTAGAATTGTTCACATATAAAGTTAAATTTCGTTCGTTCTGATTGATAGTACCAGCAAAAAAAAAAATTGACTCATGATATTATAACAATTAAAGATAACATGACAATATTGAATTACCTATTGGAGCTTAATCTAGCACTAGAATTTTCTATTTATAAATATCAATCATGAAAGTTTCCGCGTTTGACGGTTTTTAATAAAATAATTTGATTATTTTTTAAAACAATCCGCGTGTGTTTATAACTTATAGATGGTGATTTTAACAATCACTTTG
Source organism: Pogonus chalceus (assembly GCA_002278615.1). Classification (NCBI taxonomy): domain Eukaryota; kingdom Metazoa; phylum Arthropoda; class Insecta; order Coleoptera; family Carabidae; genus Pogonus; species Pogonus chalceus. The sequence continues at coordinate 3,995,589 of CM008233.1, read as the reverse complement.
TTCAAGAAAGTAGATAATTTGTTTATGTTTCAATGTTCATGAATTATTGTTGAGGGAACTAATTATTGTATATATGTACCTAGAATGGATTATATCAATTTAAGAGTAATATTTTTTCTTGTAACTGCGAAAGTGTATTTTTTTAGCTGTATATACATATTACATATAATAATATATAGAGTTACGTACATTTATTTAAGCGTCTAATACACTAGACGCACATATATTTTAGTCCAGTTTCGTTTTATATTTTCTAATTTATTTAACTACAACCTGTTTCGCGCCATTGTTTCATTAATATTAATTAATATAAGTTGTTGATTGATTGATTGTTTGTCTGGTTGTTTGATGAAATGTTTGTTCGTTTTCTGAATAAAAGGGTTTAAATAGTTATAATTTATAATTAGAAAATATTTTTCAACGATTCTGGACTAATTTTTAGCTGTATTCGTTTTCCTGGATGGGAAATTATATATTGAATCATTAAAAGTTTAAATAAATATAATTAAACATTCAAGTTATTTCTATGCAAGTACAAACTAAGAATGCATTCATAGTGAAAATTATAATTTTTTTACGTAGCAGATAACTATCTAATTATTTATTTTATTTCGAAGTAGTACATCGCTATGTATGTTGCTTAGAATCAATACCAAACTTAAACTATATTAAATATATTATGTTTAACATTTTAACAATATTTTATATTAACACCAATAAATATGTTGTACATTATTTTCTGTATCTGTTTAAATTAAAAAAAATATATTAATAGTCAAATAATATTAAAACAAAATATTAATAATTTTATAACACATTTATTGGTGTTTTGTAATAATATTAATTAGTAAAAATAGTTTTAATCCGTAATATCGCATTCTCGGAACATAAATATTTCAACAATTATTTAATTTATTACATAACCTTTTCAAAAATATATGAATTTACTATAAATATATTAGTGTATTCTAATTATAAAATTACTGATACATTATTGTATTTGTTTTTAACATATAATTTCGCTAAATGCGGATTAGCTGAATTACTATAAAATTTTGACTTAGAATTGCAGTTAAAATTTCGACTTTTTTATTTAATGATTTTGTAAGTTTATTATTTCGTTTTATTGAATTACATTTATAGTGTGATGATGTGAGGAAAACGAATATATCTGATATGTTTCGTGTTTTGTGTATCGGTTCAGGTTGTAGATTGTTGAAGTGTCCTTTAATAAATGTTTTCGCTGACAGTACATCACACATACAGTTACACATATACACATAAACAGACATACTCTGGTAATTTGCTCATCATTAAAAATTAACTCTTGAGATTGTGCTGTTTTTCCTATGTTCTTCCTGTAGAAAAACGTATATAAAAATATTGAATGTAAAAGAATGACAGTGTTAAGACATCTTAAGGGAATTATTTAAGAAACAAAACACTGTGATATGGTGAACTTAAATCATGTGCAGTTTAAACGCGTATGTACCTACCTATTTTAAAACTTGAATTTAAATACAGACGCTTTAATGTCGAACTATTGTAAACTAATTATTGTTGATTTTTTAATTGTTTACATGAATTATTATCTTAAGTAGTTAGAATGCGTCGAGTTCAGATTCCCGCATGGATACTGTACAGTCAATTACACAAGTGACGATTTCAGAAATCCCTAGGTTATCCTTAAGAGTATTCTGTAATATAACACATCTAAAATTATTAATCCGTCAGTATAAGAGCTGCTTGTACAGACATATACATGAATAAAATATATACATAAATACATTTCATTTCTCTTTATTCCTCTTCCTATCTGCATTCAGTTAGTCAAAAATGTCTGGATACAAGGCTTTAGTATAGGTAAATTCGACTGATTTTTTTTTAAACAAAAAATTAATATTTATTTTATTTTGTAATAAATATCCATGTTTATACGAGATAAGAGAAAAAATTATAATCTCTTTCATATGTTATAGTAATATGTATAAATAAAACAGAAATATTTTATAACAAAAACTCTGTGTACAGTAACAAATATGTTTGCATCTGTAACCGCGAAAATGACAACAATTGATCTAAAATAATCTAGTATGACGCAATTTTAAGTAGTTAAGCGAAAAGTTAAAATTCACGGTATAAATCTGAAGAATTATTAATAATTTCAAATCTACTGCAATAATGAAATATAATTCATGCCTCAGTATAATAAATCCAAGAGAAGAACGTGGCATAGTGAAACAAAAATTAATAGAAGCTTAATCCGAGAAAATTGTTGCAAAAATATCAGCGAACTTTTAAAAAATAATGGTAAATTTACTTATTTAGAAGATGAAGATCCGATTATCATGAAACAGAAAAAAAGATTCTATTTGCTAAAAAAATACACAATCTTTAGAATTAAATTCTTTTCACCGAGAGAGTAAATTTAATACATTTGGCCGTCAAAGTACGATTTTTCAAAGAAAAGCGAAAGAGAAATATTTTGCGAAGAATTGGTAAAATTATCATGGTCTGTGGGTGAATAGCAATAAATGGTGTTAGAAATTTGGATTTTATTAAAACTACTAAATCTAAAAATGCCTATCGAAATATATGAAAATATTAGCTGTTAGATGAAGAATTTATTTGCCAACTAGATATTTAATCACTTAATTAATTTGTGAGATTTTTTTATAGTACATATGGCAGCAAATTTAAGAAAAATGGGAGTAAAAAGCCGGATAAAACAAGTATATTTAAAATAATATGAACAAGTATCTTAAAAAGGTTATCAATAAAAAATATTTGTTATAAAACATAGTTTTATTTTTATTTATATTGAAATGTGCATTTTCGCTAATAAAAAAAAAAAGATAAAAATCTCGATTTTAAAAAGGCAAATAACTGTAATTATAAGATATATATAATGTTTCAAATAAAAACTATATGATTTGATAAGAGAAACATAAAAATTTTGTTAAAATAAAAATGAAGACGGCGGTTTCCAAGTTAATAATAAATTCCTTATTTCATATGGATGCTGTATTGGATTTTTCATAATGGATAGAATTTTTTTTCTCTTTTCAACGATGTATTGCAACGAATTTTTAAAATTTAAATCAAATCAAGGAGGCTCAAAAACAAATGCAAGTAAATTTTATTTTGAAAACAAATGACTCGGAAACAAAACAACTAAAACTAAAACAATAAATTATAACAATAGTGACCTAATTAATTTGAGACACCTGTAATATATACATATATACATATATTCAGGACAATGTATTTTTACTATAAAACAAAGAAATATATTTCGTAATACTTAAAGAAATTTTTATTTGAATTTTCTCAATTCTTAAATCTTGTACGCAGACTTCTTTGATTGGATATACATGATGGATTGTCTGGATCATCTGAGTAATATCCAGCACTCGGACAAATATCTGTTAGTTCTATTTGAATCTGAGCCCGGGTTGTTACATCTAACTGAAGATTAATGATACCCAAATCTTCTGGTCTTATTGGTACTCTCGATGGATAACCAGAATCTGATTCCATTCTACCAGCTGCACATGAGCGCATTGTTGCTATTGCTGTATTAAACCCGTCGCGATCATCAGTATCATTTTGCCCAAATCCATTATTATCACTGTCACCACCCCCGTACATTTGTGCTTTCTAAATAATTAAAAAAAGTAATTAATAACAATTAATATTTCTACAAGAAAATATCTCTTTACCAATCCTTGTAATTTTCGTTTTTGTTCATCAGTAAGCTCTAACTGATCATATAAAGCTAGAAGTTTTTCTAGTTCTTCAATTCTTTTTTGCAGTCTTTCAATTTCCAAATTTTTTGTTCCAAGAAGAATATCAATTAAAGCTTCAATAGGAATATATGCACCAAGAGAAAGACCCTAGATAATCAAGAATATTTACAAAATATTTTATCTTACATTTTATTTTGTTACCTCTCTAGATTTAAGAATTTCAAGTATGTGTTGTCGACGTTCTTCATCACTGGTCGCCCAAGCTCTTCTATCACTACATGATTCTATTTTTTTAATGCGTCCAAGACTTCGTTTAGGTTGAAGCTGAGTATCACCAGCTTCGCGAAATACGCGTTCCTTTTTTTGAACGTAAGTTGTCATGTTTGCTGAGTTATTTCAAATTTGATTTGTTTCACTAGAATTTGTTGATACTTTCATACATGGTTCTCCGAATTTATTTCATTATACTTTTATAAACAATATGTGTCAACTTAGTTGAAGCCTACTTTGCATTTATATTTTTTAATTAACTATTCTTAGTATTTTAAAAATATCAATTATAATTGATTTCAAATTAAACTTCTTTGCTTATATTTTGCATGGAATAATATTTTTCTTTAGATTTGATTATATAATCTATATCAACTTAAGAGCTTAAGTAAAAATAGTAAGTATATATTATAAAACATGTAGTTGAAAAGGTTCTCAGTATTCATGTAGTATTCAGCATTCCAAATATTATTATTAGATTAGTTATAAACTGTTATAAAATCTTCATCATTGAATGGTACATGACGGTCAATTTACCATTTTCAAAAAAGACTTCTTAACTTGAAGCAACTAAATTTGTTCCATTTATATATTTAGGACAAATATATTTTTATTATAAAATAAACAAATATATTTTATAACACTTAAGGGGGAACTCCACCCTAACAGCTCTAAAATAAAAATAAAAACAGCGATATTAAGAATTTTTTTTAAGTGTTATACAATCGAATCATTTGCGGTCTTTTTACTATATTATTACACGTATTTTAAGTATTATTACAAAAAAAAATTAAGTAAAAATATTAATATTTGGAGCCGCAGAATTCTTCGACGTCAGATACCACCTCCATGGGTGCCAGTCGCGATCAGTCTTTAAAAAAGGGAGAACAAAATCGTTTGGATTTGCTTAAACTACATATATTAGACTGATTATTATAAAGCATAGAATTTTTGAAAAATTTTAAATGTTAATAAATGGCTGCAAGTTGAAAAAAATTGTTTTTCGTAAAAAAAAAAATGCTATAAATTGATTTATAAAAGTCCAAAAATTAAAATATCAAAAAGATCCTATGCTTCATGATAGAAAAAACGCTTGCCGTTAAAGATTAAAGTGATTTCATTGAATGGTTCTCAAGAAAAAGTGGCACCCAGTTTGAAAAATATGGTTTCGAGAAAAACGCGTTTAAAGTTTTTGGTACAGTTTCCACAATTCTTCTTGTATCTTTGCAATGACTTCGAATATCAATAAACCTTGTATTTTACTCCAATAAATGTATTTTTAAAATTTCATAAAAATTTAAGCATTATATTGAAAGTTAAATGGAAAATACTTTGAAAGTCCCAGCAGCAAAGTATTATTTCTGGAGGTTTGATTCCAACCAGAAATTGTTCCAACATAGATCTTATATTTTTAATCAAAAATACATAGTAGCAAAAGTCACACAACAATCAGTTAGGACAATAATTAGAAAAAAAAAAACGGTTCTAATATTCTGATTATACGGATGGGAGGCCTCAGGCGCACTGTTTTTTAGGCAACAACTATATGCTCTATCTCTCTCTTCCTAATAACAGGATAGAAAATACATGATAT
>CM008233.1:3965163-3989925 GCA_002278615.1 Pogonus chalceus | reverse complement strand
AATGCTGAACTTACTCAACTATTGTCGATAAAATATACAAATTTTTACTTATGTTATAAAATTTATATAAGTACTATAATTAAATCTGAAAAAAAAATAATATTCCATACAAAATATAAACAAATAAGTATAATTTAAAATCTTTTATAATAGATATTTTCAAAATATTTAGTAAAGTTATTTAAAAAATAAAAAATGTATGAAAAGTAGGCTTTAAATAAGTTGACAAGTTTTAACAAAATAATATCAATCAAATATTGTTTATAAAAGTATGATGAAATAAATGTGAGGAAATATGCATGTGGTTCTAAATATCAACAAATTCTAGTGAAATAAAGCTGATTTGAAATCTATCAGCAAACATGACAACTTACGTTCAAAAAAAGGAACGCGTATTTCGCGAAGCTGGTGATACTCAGCTTCAACCTAAACGAAGTCTTGGACGCATTAAAAAAATAGAATCATGTAGTGATAGAAGAGCTTGGGCGACCAGTGATGAAGAACGTCGACAACACATACTTGAAATTCTTAAATCTAGAGAGGTAACACAATAAAATGTAAGAAAGAATATTTTGTAAATATTCTTGATTATCTAGGGTCTTTCTCTTGGTAAATATATTCCTATTGAAGCTTTAATTGATATTCTTCTTGGAACAAAAAATTTGGAAATTGAAAGACTGCAAAAAAGAATCGAAGAACTAGAAAAACTTCTAGCTTTATATGATCAGTTAGAGCTTACTGATGAACAAAAACGAAAATTACAAGGATTGGTAGAGATATTTTCTTGTAGAAATATTAATTGTTATTAATTACTTTTATTAATTATTTAGAAAGCACAAATGTACGGGGGTGATAGTGAGTCTACTGAATATGGAGTATATGACCCTAACGATCCATTACGTAAATGTCAATCTGGAGGTGGAGGCATTGTGCAGAAAAAATATAGAGATACTCCAGACTCTACTAGACCAGGCACCCCTGAAGAGTTTAATTCAACAACAGCAACAATGCGATCATGTGCAGCTGGTGGCAAGAAACCGGATTACAGTGATCCATTAAGAGTACCAATAAGACCAGCAGATATGGGTACCATTGATCTTCAATTAGATGTAACAACCCGGGCTGAGATTCAAATAGAACTAACAGATATTGGTCCGAGTGTTGGATATGAATCAGATGATCTAGATAATCTGGAAGACCTAGAAGAATATACAACTCCTGTTTTAAAACCGTCGGGTACAGGCGGTGTACCTTCTCGTACCTCCTCGAAAAAATCATGTCTTCAGCCCGGTGCCGTTGCATATGATCCTGGGGATAAAAAAACTAAGAAGCCATGTCCAGCATCTGTTACCCCTTGCCCAATTCAATCTGAGTCTAGTAAACGACCATGTGCTGCATTGGTTGTATCCCCTGGAACTGGTGCACCACCACCTTCTCCTCAAGTTGACTCTATGACTACTATCGGTGGACCTGCTGCTCCTCAAGTTTATCCATCTGTGGGCGAAATCAGTGCAGCAGGAGTTCCTCAAGCTTATCCATCTGTAGGCGGAATCAGTGCGGCTGGAGCTCCTCAAATTTATCCATCTGAGGGCGGAATCAGTGCAGCTGGAGTTCCTCAAGCTTATCCGTCTGTGGGCGGAATCAGTGCGGCTGGAGCTTCTCAAGTTTATCCATCTGTGGGAGAGATCAGTGCAGCTGGAGCTCCTCAAGTTTATCCATCTGTAGGCGGAATCAGTGCATCTGGAGCTCAAGTTTATCAATCTGTGGGAGAGGTTAGTGCAGCTGGAGCTCCTCAAGTTTATCCATCTGTGGGAGAGGTCAGTGCAGCTGGAGCTCCTCATTATCCATCTGTAGGCGGAATCAGTGCAGCTGGAGCTCCTCAAATTTATCCATCTGTAGGCGGCATCAGTGCAGCTGGAGCTTCTCAAGTTCAAGGACCTGAGGCTTCATCTTATAAAGAACATGAGTCTGCGGCTAGTGTTCGCATACAAGAGTCCGCAGCAGGTGTGGCTGTTGAAGAGTATGCATCTTTAGCTGCTTTTGATGCAACTTCTGTAGCTACTGTACCTTCTGCAAGAATATATGAAACTATGCCAACAGATGAATTAAAGCAACTTCTTGCTGTATGTTTTGATTTTTTGAAATGTTTTCTTTGTTATTGATAAATAATCGGTAATTTCAGAAAAAAGATAAAGAAATTGCAAATCTTAAAGAAAAATTGAGAACTTTTGAAGGTACTAAAGGAGATATTATGAAGAAATTAACACATTCTCAATTAGCACTTGCAAGTGCTCAACAAGAAAAGGTAATCTATTATATATCCCATGAATATATCTTGTAAGTTCTCAACAAAGATTCTATTGCTCCAAAAAAGATAAAAGTCATTTATCATTGCAAATTGTTAAATTTGTACATATTATTTTAAGGTTCAATTAGCAAAAGCTATATCTTCAAGCAAAACGCCAGATTTAATGCAATTAGAAGAAGAAATATCGATAATGCGTGCAAATCCTAATTTAACACCAGAGCAAGAAACTGAAATTATTAAAAAAGAACTCGAATGCTTAAAAAGATATTGTGATAAGTTATCAAATATTCAAGAAGAAAATGATCAATTAAGAATTGAAAACGAATATTATAGACAACAATTGGGTAAAATTTATACTTGATAATTAGAAAAAAAATTTTTGCTCTTATTTTTGATTACATAGGTCCGGACGCAGATGTAAGCGTACTAAAACAAAGATCAGATATGCTAGACACAATAGTAGATGAAAGAGATACTCTTCAAAGTCGATTAGCCCAATTTGATGGAATGGATTCAGAAATTCAAAGTCTTCGACGTAAATCTGAAACAACAGAAAAAGAAAAAGAAGCGTTAATCCAACAAGTTAGTGAATTAAATAGAATAAGAAGGCAATCAGACTTTGTGGTTGAAGATTTGAAATCTGAAAAGAATGATGTTAACAGAGCATTAGAAAAATGTCGCGCTGAAAGAGATGACCTCAAAGCAAAACTACGCGACCTAGCACCTTTGGAACAAGAATGTATGGAATTACAACGCCAGCTTATGGACATTCAACAAGGTGTACAAGAACGGGACCATATGTGTGCATCAATGAATGAAGAATTATGTAGATTAAAAACAAAAGCGAAAGAGGCTGATATTCTTCGATTAGAAAGGGATCGTTTACAATTACGAATTGAAGAATTATCTGCTTTAGAAGTTGAAGTTTTAGGCTTGGTATGTAGAATTAAAGCGAACAAGCATAATGAATATAATAAAATAATAAATATATTTTTTTTTTTGTTAAACATATAGATTGAACAAGTTAAAAGTTTAAGTATTGAAAGAGATGCACTTAAAAGACAATCATGTGAAATGCATTGTATAATAACAGATCAAGAACATGAAATAAAATGTTTAATTTCACATGTTGATCGATTATCAGAAAGTGTTGAAAAACAACAGGTAATAAAAGTTGTTTCTTTTACATAAAATTTATTATATATTAAATTAATTAAATTGTAGGAAAAAATTCGTTCAGCATTAGATGAAATGCAAGGTGAGCTAGAACGTAAAAATTCGTTATTAGCAGCTTCTGATGAACAGTTAGCTGGAATATCGAAAGTAGAAAATGAGCTTAGATTGAAAATTAATCATTTAAATAATCAGTTAACTCAAAAAGAAAATATAATAAAACAATTACAAGCACGTCAAGGTGATTCACCTGATATAATGAAAATGAGAAATGAATTAAAGAAAGTTAAAGATGAAAATGAACGTTTACAAAGTACAGTGCAATGTCTTTGTAATTATAACCATGTAGATACCGCATTAAAAGAATCGAAACACGCAATAAGTGCAGTTATAAGTGAAGTTCAAAATTATTTAGATAATAATACTGATGATCAGCAATTAGTCAATGAAAATAGACTTTTACGTAAACATTCCATGGAAATTCAAAATATGGCATCACAAAGAATTCAAGATCTATCGGAAAAGTTAGAAGCAACAATTCGGGAAAATGCAGATTTACGTGCGGAAAATGAATTACTCAAATCTATGACTAAAGGTACGTCTAAGCGAAATAAGCGTTGTCAACATAATTGCAGACCTAAGCAAAATCATTAATTTTTCAGTTTGTTTTTTTTTCAGTCTTATTCAGTAATATTTATTATCATGCATGTTTTTTATTTACATATCTGTAATAACAATCGTGTGTATAGTTCAATAAAATTACATTTATTTTGTCACGAATTATTGAGTATTAGATCATTTTAGTATCATTATAATTTTCGATATAGCTTTAATCAAAATTATCGTTATAATATCTTATGGACATTAAAGCTATAGAAAAACATCAGTAATTTTAGTAAAATTAAATAAACTATAAGATTTAAAAGTTTTAATAAATAAAAAAGTGCTTCTTAAAATATGTAAAATTTATCTACATATTCATTTAATGAACATATATTTTTATAGAATTTACTGTAACATCGGAAAAAATACTATTTTTAAATACACTGATTCTCTCAAAAACAATTGTACCGATTTTGATAAAATTTTCACTATATATAATAATTTATAAGTTTTATATCAATTTGTATATTTATTTGAAAGATTAAATGTATTAAATGTATTGATTTTTAGATATATTTCGTTGCAGATTTTTTTTGTAGAAAATGATGAGACCTTTCAACTTCTTATACAACAATTTGATATATTTCTTATAGTTTCGGCAACATTCAAACTGAAAAAATAATGAAATTGCGGATTTGGAAAAAATACGCTTTTCAACAGTGAAAATGATATCGAAATCGGTCAAGTGGTTCTCGAGTTTATCCTAAGTATACAGAGTAACACATTTACAATTTTATATAATAGTACAGATTATATATCTATTACATACAAGTGCAAACGTGTTGAAGATACTTTTTCAACACAAGTCGTGTGTGTAGTCAATAATTCTAAACCAATTTTGATGTCTGCGGAGCAGAAGATATCATTAAATTTTTGCATCTCTGCAGGTATTGAAACTGATTTAAAAATATTAAATAATCAATTAGAAGAACCTATGCCTTCCAGTGACAGCGACAAGGATCTAAGGGAGCAGTTAGAAATATATCGACATGCAAACGAAGAATTAGAATATACAATATATACCCTAAGAAATCAATCGACTTCCTCAAATATTGAAGACCAAGGTGGTCAGAGTTTGAAAGAAGAGCTGGATCGTTGTCAAAAGATTAATTTTGAATTAGAAATGACAATAGATGAATTAAAACGAAAACTTCGAAGTTTACCTGAAATGCAAAATGAAGACGATATAAATCTCCAGTTAGAACTTTGCCGAAATGCTAATATTGAATTAGAATTAACGATACAAGAATTGCGTAATAAAACTTCTGATGGTAAAGATAAACCAGTTGATAAAAAACCATTACCCTCAGAAAAATCAATAATCTCTGAGAAACCAATATCGTCTCTAAATACAATATACTCTGAAAAATCAATTATTTCTCAAACTCCAGCATCCTCTGCAAAACCAACATACTCTGAAAAATCAATAATCTCTGAAAAACCAACATCCTCTGCAGTACCAATAATCTCCGAAGCACAAATAACCTCTGCAGTACCAATAATCTCTAAAACACAAATAACCTCTGCAATACCAATAATCTCTGAAACACCAATATCCTCTGGAAGACAATTAATAGCTGTAACTTCTGCTAATAAATCCTTAGAAGAGGAGAATAGAACTCTTAGATCTGATCTTGAAAAGATGAATTCAATAGTATCAGAACTTCGTGGAGAAATAGAACAATTTCCAAATCAAACAATGGAACTTTTATCTTCAGTTTCACATCAATTTAAAGTAGAAATACAGCAGCTGCGAGAAGAAAATGAAAAATTGAAAAATGAAGTACAGAATTCGAAAACAAAGACACCGTTAGATATAGAAATTTATAAAGGCCCAACTAATGTAAATATTCCTTCTGATGTAAACGCAATGAATAATATGTTACAGGCTCGAATATGTGACTTAAAATCAGAAATACAATTTTTAGCTGCTTGTCTGTCGGAAAATTCTCCTCGTAATATGGAAAATAATATGATACAAATAAAAAATATGAATGCAGATTTAGAAAAGCAAATAATTGAACTAAAATCAGAAGTACAAAGATTAACTACAGTTACATCACCAAGGGAAGACAGTGATCAACCCGATATGAAACACTTACAATTAATCAACAACAAATTAGAAAAACAAATTATAGAATTAAAAAATGAAGTTGACAGATTAACTCAAATTCGTTCTTTAAGTCCAGTTGAAGTAAGAGAAGTTGATATTTCAGTTGAACCTTCAGATTCAATAATAAAACAATTACGTGCTAGAATTCATGAATTAGAAAGAGAAATTGTGAATTTACGTGAATGTCAACTTGGTGACACAAAGGAAGTAGATCATTTTAAAAATATCATTGTGCAGCAAGAACAAGAATTAGACGATGCTAAAAACAAATTGAAAGTAGCAATGCGATCTTTGCGAGATTATGAGACCATGGTAAGTTTACCACAAGATGAAAGAATTCAGAAAGTAATTAATGAATTAAAAGTTGAAATAGAGGACCTTAAATGTGAAAATAAATGTTTGAAAACATGTCTAACTTCTACCTGTCCAACAGATGAGAATGCTGCTTTAGCTCAATTGGCAACCCGGGAAAACGAACAACTCCGAATCCAAATTGCTGAATTAGAAGTTCAATTAGAATGTGCGAAAAACGCTATTGCTATTGAAGTACCAAAAGATTATGAATGCTTAAAAAATATCAATATAGAGTTAGCAAACAAAATTAAAAATTGTGAGGAAAAATTGAATAATTGTTTAAATGAAAAATGTAATTTAAAGAGAATAGTCAATGATATCATGGATGAAAGTTGTAAAATTCAAACAGAATTAGCTATTGAAATTGACAAATTAAATAGTACAATATGCGATTTAGAACACGATAATCTAAGCTTAAAAAATAAACTGAAAGATGCCATAGATATAAATCAAAAAACAAATGCTTGTAAAGATAAAATTTTTTACGATAAATTAAATCAACTGCAAGCTGATAAAGATGCATTAGAAGCACGTATACTTGAACTTAAACGTGAAAAACAAGAATTATTAGATAAATTAGATAAATGTGTGGAACGAACATCACAAATGGAACATGAATTTGAATGTACAATTCGAAAACTCAAATCGTACATTGCAGATCTTGAATGTAAGAATAATTGTTTAACAGATCAATTAGCTGCTTGTCAGGCAAAATTAGAGAATTTAATGAATAAAAAATTAAAAGAATCGGTTCACAAAATAGATCAACTTGAAAGTGATAAGAGTCATTTACAAGAAAGAATATCAAAATTGAGTGGCCAGCAAGATGAACTTGTAGGTAGACTAGAAGAAAAAATCCGTTCAAGTTCAGTAAATGAAATTCAATTAGAAAGTGAACTTATCAAACTAAGATCTAAACTTAAAACTTGTGAAGAGTTAAATCGAGATTTACAAAATCAACTGAATGATGCAAAGAAAACTATTAAGTCATTAACAGAACAAAATAAGGAAAAAGATAATGAAATAGCTAAATTAAATGAACTTAAGAATTCATTACAAAATGAAAAACATCTTTTATCAGTTGAAATCGAAAAATTAAAACAAAGAATTAAAGAGCTCGAAGAAAAATTAGCTGAAATTGGAAAATTAAGTAAATCTGCCGCAGAAGTTGCTGATTTGAAATCTGAAATAGATACATTAAGAAAATTATTAGAACAATGTAGGGAAGAAAACGTAAAACTTCAAAATCAATTAGAAGCCCAAAAGAGAGAGAATGAATCATTAAAAAATGATTTAAATAATGTTTTAGAAAAAATGCAGCTTAGTGGTAAAGATATACCTAAAGAATCTATGGATTTATATGCTTTGCAAGATTTAATAAAAAAACTTGAACAACAACTTAAAGATTGTGAAGCTAAAAATATAAAAAATGCCGCAGATTTAGAAGCTGAACTTCGAAGACTAAGAGATGAATGTGAAAGACTCAAGTTTGAAAAAGAAAGGGATTTAAAAGCTTTACAAGAACAGTACGAGAGAAATTTAAAATTAGCGAAAGAACAATATGACAGAGATTTACAATTTGTTCGAGGTCGTCATAGCGAAGGAATAGTTCGCCTGCAAAGTATGCATGAAGATACAGTTGGTGATACTGTTAAACAATTTGAACGAGAAATTGAAAGTCTTCAGAACCAAGTAGCAGAACTAATGAAACTAAAGAAAATTTGTGAAGATAAACTTATTGATAAAGACCAACAAATAAGCGCTTTACAAGCACAATTAGACGCTGCGAAAAAACAATGTGATGATGAATTGGAAAAACTAAAACAATCATTAGGCGCAAAATATTCTGAGGCACAAGCTCAAATAGAAAAGTTGAAAAAAGAATTAGAAGCAGCAAAAAGATGCTGTGAAGATTTAGAGTCAATGAAAAAACAATTAGAAGGAATTAAAGAAAATATGAAATTAACTCACGAAGTGGCTCTTAAAAAACTTCAAGACGAAATAGGTAAACTACAAAGTGATTTGGAAAATGAAAGAAAGAAAAATGCAGATGAATTAAATAAAATGAAAAATCAACTAGAGAATGAAAAGCAACGAGCTGAACAACTAGAAAAGGAAAGAAATAATTTATTAAAAGAACTAGATAAATTGAAAAATGAACTAGCCGAAGCAAGAAAATGTTGCAAAGATCTAGAAAATATGAAAATTGAATTAGATAATTTAAATAAAAATTCTGCGGGAGCCAATCAGAAATTAACAGATGAATTTAATAAAGCCAAACAAGAACTAGAAAATGATAAAAAACGATTGGAAAATGAGCTTAAAGCACTTAAAGAGAGCTTAGAAAATGAGAAAAAAAAATTACAAGATGAACTTGCTAATTTGAAAAATGAATTAGCCAATTATAAGAAATGTTGCGATGAATTAGAACAGCTTAAAAAAGAATTAGCACGAGTTAATAAAGACTTAGAAGATGAGCTTCAGGATGCTAAAAAACGTTGTCAGGATGAATTATCAAAGCTGAGAAAAGAACAAGAAAACACGAATAAAGCGTATGAAGATACAATTGCTAAACTAAAAAGTGAAATAGAAAAGTACAAAAAATGTTGTGATGAATTAGAACAAGTTAAAACTGAATTAGAGAAAACTCTCAAAGGTGCTGGTGATATTAGTAAATATGAAGAAGAACTAGCTAAATCTAAGAAACAATTAGAAAATGAGCAGAAACGTCATGAAGAGGAAATAAATAAACTTAGAAGAGAATTAGAAAATGAAAAGAAATTACTACAAGATGAAATATCTTCGCTAAAAAAAGAGTTAGAAAAAGCTAAAAAATGTTGTGATGAATTAGACAAAATTAAAAATGAGTTAGAACAAGCTAATAAATTACTCAAAAATGATAAAACTGCTGCTTATGAACGTTGCGAGGAGGAACTTGCAAAACTGAGAAATGAATTGAATAATTTAAAAAAGAAATATGAAGACGAAATAGCAAAACTTAAAAAAGAACTAGAAAATGAAAAGAAATTAGTTGCTGACTTAGAAAAAGCTAAAAATGATTTAGAAAAAGCAAATAATGACCTAAAAACTAAACTTAGTGACAGCAATAAACGGTCTGCTGATGATGAAGCGAAATATAAAAATGAATTGGAAAATGCTAGAACGAAATACGAAAGTGAAATAGAAAAATTGAAAAAAGAATTAGAAGCAAAAAAGAAATGTTGCGATGATTTAGAAAAATTAAAAAAAGAATTAGAAGAGAAAAATAAAGCATTGAAGAATGATGGTGCTGATTTGCTAAAAATATGTGAAGATGAGTTAATGAAAATGAAAAAAGAATTAGAAAATGAGAAAAAACGTCTTAACGATGAAATAAATAGATTAAAAAATGAATTAGACAACGAGAAGAAAAAAAATCAAGATGAGATATCAAAATTAAAAAGAGAATTAGACCGGACCAAACAATGTTGCGATGACTTAGAAAAAGCTAAAAAAGATCTAGATAGACTAAATCAAAGCTTGAAAGCTAATATGAATGATAATAAAGACGCACTTGAAGATGAATTAGCAAAATTAAAAAAAGATTTAGAAAGGAATAAAAAACATTATGAAGACGAAATAAATAAATTAAAAAAAGAGTTGGAAGAAAAAAGCAAATGTTGTGATGAATTAGAAAAAGTTAAGAATGATTTAGAAAAAGCTAATAAAGCTTTAAAAAGTACTGCTGATGATTTAAATAAACTTAGAGCAGACGAAATCGCTAATATGAAAAAGGAACTTGATGAAACTAAGAAAAAATATGAAGAAAAATTAGATAAACTGAAAGAAGAAATGGAAAATCAAAAAAAGAATTATGAAAATGAAATATCTAAACTTAAAAGCGAATTAGCGAAAGCAAAAAAATGTTGCGATGATCTGGAAGACTTGAAAAGTCAATTAGAAGCAGAAAGAAATAGATTAGAAAATGAAATTTCTAAACTAAAGAAAGATCTATCAAATGAAAAGAGTCGTAACTCTGATGAACTCAGTAAGTTAAAAGCTGAATTGGATAAAGCTCGAAGATGTTGTGATGAGTTAGATGAATGTAATATGAAATTAGAAAATGAAAGAAATCGTCTTCAAAAAGAAATAGCAAGACTAAAAAATGAGTTAGATGAAGAAAAAAAACGTTGTGCAGAAGAACAAAGAGATTTGAAAAAACAACTTGAAGATGAAAAGAAACGTTGTACTGATAAAATAAATTCTTTACAAAAAGAAATTGATGAACAAAAGAAGAAAAATGATGAATTAGAAAAAATTAAAAACAGTTTAGCAGCTGATTTAGCGGACAAAGATAAATTTTCAAAAGCTCAATATGAAAATGAAATTGCAGATTTAAAAAAGGAAATAGCAAAAGGAAAGAAATGCTGTGAAGATTTAGAAAAACTTCAAAAAGAAATAATGAATGAGAAAAAACGGTGCGAAGATGAACTAGCTAAACTAAAAGCTGAATTAGACAATCAAATAAAACGTTATAATGCACTGGAAAAATTAAAAAATGATTTACAAGCAGATTTAAAGAAACACGAAAAAGAACTTGAAAATTTAAAAACTCAACTCAAAAATGAAGAATCGTGTTGTCGAGACTTAGAAAAAGCTCGATTAGAATTGAATGCAGAAAAAAAAAGATGTCAAGATGAAATAGCTAAATTAAAAGAAGATTTGGCTGCTGCAATAAAATGTTGTGAAGATTTAGAAAGAATGAAAAATGAAATGAGAACGAGTTTGACAAATGATTCAGCAAAAATGAGGAAAGAATGTGAAGATAAAATTAATAATTTAAGAAGAGAATATGATGATCAGATAAATAGACTGAAAGCAGAAATTGAAAAAGGAAAAAAATGCTGCGAAGAATTAGAAAAGTGTAAAAAAAAATTGGAAAATACTTTAGGGAAAAAAATAAGTGATGAAGAGGTAAAAAATATTTAAAAGATTATTGATTATCAATAAATATTCATATAAATATATGCAATTTCAGAGACGTTTATCAAACAGAAGAGAGAGTTCTACACAATCGGTAAGAAGCAAAAAGATTTGATATAATTTCAATATTCATAAATATTGTTTTTAGGTGGAAGAAGTAGTAGTGGAAGAAAAACCTGTTAGAAAAGTTTGTCCTTGTGGAGCTTTAGCTAAAAAACCATTACCATCTGTAGAAACGAAACCTTCAACTCAGAAATATTCAGTTAAAGTAAAATCCAACGAAACACCGGCAGAAAAACTTAATAAACTATCAAAAGCAACAGCTTTACTAGTTGCATTAAAAAGATCTCCAAAAACTCATAAATATGGTTTATGTAAGAAAACAATTGTTATGACAAATATCACTCCGAGTAATGAATTGTTTAAAAATATCAGTAAACAATTAGTTAGTATTGAAGAAGAGAAACCAGTTAGTTTAACTAAGAGCGCTGAAAGTATTTTATCGAAGGCATTGAAACTTGGCTTGGAAGTATTTATACTTAACAAAATTAAATATATAAATGAATTGTAAATATCTTTTATTAATCATTTCAGAACTTAACTTTTGATGAACTTAAAGACTTACATCAAAAAACTTTGAATGCTGCATCAAGTTATGAACCCAGTTTAGATATCAGTTCAGAATTATCTTTATCGAAATTGCCATTACAACGAAGAATATCTTATTTAGAAAATGAATTGACAAAAAGGCAACAATTTGCAGCGAATAAAAGTAATACTAAAAAATTAAATTTCTGCATTGCAATTTAATTGAAAATTGAAAATTTTAGTGCAAGAATTAGAAGCAACAATTATGATGGAAAGACAACAATTAATGGAAATGCAAAATGCATTAATAGCGGAAAGAAAAAGAAGTAATGATTTATCCGCCAAATTTGGACAGCGTAGTCAAGAAATTGCAAGTGAAAGAGATTTATTAAAGCGACATGCATCTTTCCAAGAACAACAACTTCAACATTTACTGTAAACATAAATATATTTTATGTAATTTTTAATTAATTATATTTTCACTGGAATTATTTCGTAGTGGGCAAATAGACGCAGCGCAAACTAGGAGTACTGGTATGAAAGAAGAATTAAAAAAAGCTAAACAGATTGAAAAAGATTTGGTTTCAATGTTAGAAGAAGCGAGATCTGATCGACAACAAGATTGCCAAACTATATGTGTTTGTATTTTTTCTATGTTCTCTTTGTTTTGAAAATTTTTCAGCAGCGGAGCGTTATTAAAATTAGAAGGGTATGGAGTTATACACTACAAAAAAATTACCTCACATTTACATAATAAGGTCGGCACTGTCCTTTTCTCTTAGCGTAAAATTTCTTATCGTGAACATATGCATCTATACTGGAACTGTTAAGCGCACAACACATATTTTTTAATAATGATTAGCAAATTTCGTTTTTTATATCTTAATGCGATTTAAAAAGATAATAATTTTTGCGACGAGCAAATTTTCGTAGTATTGAGACAAAATAAAAAGTAAGAAGCTTTTTTAAGCTCTACCAAATCAACAAAATTCAATATTAATTTTTAATAATTTAAATAATAAATTAATTTTGTAAAATTAGTTTCAGTGGTTTTACACATGTATACGTATATTTAAAATATGCTTTTTTAAAGATGTTACAAGGTAAACTGGAAAAGGCATTATGCTTATGTGCCCAACCAAAACAAAAGAAACAGTTTACACCAGAGAAAAGTCCTGCAAGACTTGGTTCGGGACGTTCGACTTCATCACCAAAAAGAGAAAGTACAGAAACACGTGAAAGTGATAAAAAACGAAAATCGGAATTAGATAAAGAACGTAAAAGTACGCAAGTTAAAAAAGGAAAATAAAATTATAAACATATTGTTATTTTTAGCTGTAATTATGTTATTTCAAATTCATTGTCTTTATTTTGTTAAATGGGAAAATTGTACAAATTTAGTTTTAAAAATTATTATATTCATTTGATTGTATTGTGATAGAAATTGTATATTATTTTTTAATAATAATTGTTCTAATTATGTTTCTCTAATCTTATCATGTTATTATTATATAATATTAAAACTATTGGATTTATTGCTACAATGACTCTGCAATTGTCCAAAAAGTTTTAATACCATAATTATAAGTGGCTTTAGAGAAAATATTACAGGAAGTTGAATATAAATGTATAAAAGGAATATTTTCTAAATATGATCACAATCATCCAGTTAATAGTGATATAATTACGAGTATAAAAAAATTTCATAAGAAAAATATATTATATTATAAATATCGGAAAAATATGAAAACAGTGAATCATCTTCATTTTCAGTTTTTTCAGGATAATATTCATCTATAATAAATAATTATTTTATTTTAATACAATTTTTAGAATGATATTTCAATTCACTGGATAATTTTTCTTAATTGTTATTTTTTTAAAGATACCCTAAATTAATAAACGCATCTTCAGCAGGATATTCTTAATCCGCAGACAAACCTTGCATACTGAATTCACTACCCGTTTAATCGATTTCATCCGTAATATCTTAAAAAGAAATTATTTAATTATTTAAAGAAATTTGTCTTACTTACATTTTTAATACTTACTGTAAGTAGAATAATCAGTAAATTCATGAAACAAAATATAAATTTTACTGAGCATTTAAAAATTGCTTATCAGTATTTTAATATTTTGTTTGAAAATATGCTCAAAATTTACGTATTCTAGTCAAAGATTTGATTTTGCAAAAATTTTAAGGTTTATACGGGATTAATAGGCTATTTTTGCTAAACATCGGTTGACTATAATTTAGTTTTTTTCAAAAATTTGCACGATATAATTGAGTTATTAAGCTGAAAAAATGAATATAAACGTTTCATTATGTTCCTAATCGAATTGTAACAGAAAAATTTTACCTCTAAAATAGTCCATTTATTTATATACATAAATATTTATACATTGCAGGTCGTTTTCATTTAAATCGAACCATTTCTTTACGTATCGATTTATATTGAATAAATATCAAATATTTTTTATTCCGCTATAAGTAAGAGAGAATGACAATATTGTGGTTCCCTACATTCAAGGTGCATCCATTCTCTATAAGCTGAAGATTTCAATAGTTTTTTCTAATTGTTGTCTTAACTGATTATTGTATGACTTTTTCAACTATGTTATGTACGTTTGATTGATAATACAAGGTATAAAATTTTTGATCAAATGGAATGACTAGAAATAATGCTTTACTGGTGACTATAGGGAATACTATGTTAAAATTACGATTTTTTTGTTTGTAGCTGAGATTTTTTAGCTAAATAGCATTATTTTGATGAAAGGATTCCAAAAATACCTATGAAGAAATATTCAAGATATTTGCGAAAAAACATCAGTTATTTAATAATAAGCAATGAATTATTATTTTCACATTACTAGTCGATTTTTTATGTCATTTTACAGTATTAATAGAATTATTTCGAAATTTTTTAGTAATATCTGAATAAATTATAAATTTTTAATAGGGCATTAAATACGAAACATAATATATTAATTATGAAACAATTTAAGAGCATTTATTTTATAAATATAATGAATATAGGTTGTTTAATTTAATTTAAAATAAAATTGTTTAATAATACACATTAAAATCGTTTCATTTGTTTAAAATAATAATAAGAGACCTTTTTCAACTTTATTTCTAAACTACTCCTTAAAATCTTACGAATTATGTAACAAATAAATTTTGCAATATTAACAAATTATATTACAAAAAACCTTTCAGAATTAATAATNTTTACGATAATAAAACTTACATATTAAAACTTGTACTTAAAAATGTATATATTTACATTCAATAATTATTTATGGTTTTTAATTGAAGTTTGGTAACAAAAATTAATGTATTTGCATAATATATTTGTCAGCTGTTATAAACCAAATGTATATAAACAATGTACTTATTGTCAAGTTATCATCTATGTTTTAACAAATTTATAAATTTTAATACGCAATGAAATTATGTGCACCATTTTGTTATTAGTGTTTTGTTTATTAAAATATAATTTAAATAAAAAATGTGAATAATTCCGAGTTTATATTGTAGTTTAAATTTAATAACTTTTTAAATATAACAAATTATAAGTTAGTAGTACAAAGTTGCCAGTTATGGCATTTGAATTACAGTTTTACAATTGCACTTATTCCGATATTGCTATTCTCTAGAAATAAATTTGAACGCATTTAGCTTATATTATGATAAATTTAGGAATATTGTTTTTAACTGAAAAGGTTTTTTTTTTTTAATTTCTATAGCTTTTTGAATCGGTACATTCAGAAATAAAACTTACAATAAAAAAGATAAGTCTGTCATTTGTAATTATTATTATTATTATTATTATTATAAAAAAATATAATATTAGCGAGAGTCCATTGGTTTTTATTCTAATTTACATTAGAATAATTAAGCCCTGCTACCTCAACAAGGTTGACTCTCATGAGCAGGGAAAAATAAATTAAGAGTCTATTAGTTATTATTCCAAAAAAATTAATAAAATTTCAAACAAATTAAATTACCTTAATTGGAATAAATAAGCCCTGCTACCACGACAAGGTTGACTCTTTTTAGCAGGGACCTGAAACAGAAAAAAAACATACATACATAAAAATTAAAAATAACAAATAAATGTTGACCAAAAATTAAAAAAAAAAAAATAAGTAAATGAAAATATACAGATAAATGCTGACCAAAATATAAATATAAAATAAAATAAAATACAAATGCACAAATAAACATTAACCAAAGTACAATATAAAAAAAATATTCAAAAGCACAAAATTAAATGCTGACTAAAATATTCGAAAGCACAAAAATAAATGCTGACCAAAATATTCGCAAGCACAAAATAAATGCTGATCAAAATATTTGCAAGTACAAAATAAATGGCGACCAAAATATTCACAAGCACAAAATAAATGCTGATCAAAATATTCGCAAGCACAAAATAAATGCTGACCAAATAAAAATATATAAGCAACAAAAAAATAAATATTGACCACAAAATATATATGAAAATAGTTGCAAAGCACAAGCAAAAGCAAAAGCAAAATAAGGCGCCCGAAGATCTGAAACAGAAAAATATGATTAGCACATTTACATACCTTTCGTCGTATTCGTATACCTCATCCTTTAATATGCTACTTTGTGTCGTCGATACAAAATTTTGATGAATTTAACCCAAAAAAAAAAAAATTTGATAACGCCAGTACACGATAACAAAGGCCCAGAATAAGGAAGACAAAGGGAATCAAAGCAAAACAAATCATCCCTCGAAGTACTAATCTTGCCCGTCCTGTGAGGACCAACAACGGTATCCATACGTTCCGGCGTCCAAGCTTGCCATACTGGTTTTTCATGCAGATCCACCCTCAAGGTGCTCTGACAATGAAGGCTTCACCACGCGCGATCCCCCCAAAATTTAAAGCCACAAGTGTTTTGAATTAATATAAATTTAATTGCAAGGCCGAAAATATTTGATTAAAGGAGAGTGTATATGAACTCCAACTCCGAAAGTAAACAAATAAATAATGCCCCTCAAATAAATTGGTTAGATAGACACCATAGTACCGTCTACTCGGGACTTTATATATATTCTTTGACTCGGGCAGTCTCTAACAGCCCTCCATTTGCAAAGTAAGCGCTTATATCGGACAAGAGTTCTCCCACTCTGGCCGCCACGCGCACCATAACCAATCACAACAGTTCTCTAGCACGTTTCCAAGCCAACTTGACAACCGTTGTCAAGAATCCAAAACAGAAATTTGTTTATATACAAATAACTGTAAACAATTGATATTTTAAAAGGACAAAAAGGTTAAGAACTTCTTATAAAACAATGTGTAAAGTGTTTTGAAGTTATAAAATGTGTTTTAGTGTTGAAACAAATGTTTTGTGTAAAAGTGTCAAAAGTGAATGACATGCATTATATATTGTTATAAATTTATGTTATTCTGAAGAAAATATTTTTTTATTGAAAACAATTCAATGACAATGTATTATTAGTTTTTTATTTGATAACAAATATTGTTCGCAACGCTCAAACAGACCCTTTGGGTTAACAATAGTTTTAAGTTTATGACTATTATTTATTACTTTAATTTAGACAATGCGGCTCCAACTAAATGGATTTTACAAAATTATTTGGGCGCCAGTAAGACGTTTATTAAAGTACCGTTGATCCATTTAGTCGGAGATGCTAATTCCTGGAACCTAAGAAATCTAACCGCCTTGGGAAAACCACTAGGATCTAATTGTGATTGGTCCCCTTCTCCCTTAAAGGCGGTTCCATAAGGTTTTAAATAGCCAAAATTTTGTGATTTCAACAGATTCAAAATTTATCAGTAGTAAAGGTTAAACATTGTTAGCAATACAAAACAAGTGTAAAATTTCAATTATAATAGTTATCAGTTAGTTGTTTAAGTTATTTTAAACTGTTTTAAGTTAGTTTAAACTGTAAATAGTGTGAATAATAAACTTATATAAAATCAACCCTTTACTTATTAAAGCGATTGGTAACGCTAATTTACCAATCTAGATGAAAGTGAGAATAAGTGTTGCAATTCAGTAAATACATAACCCTTTCATCGAACAAATATGTTTTAAAAATTACTTGCAGACAGCTTTTCTTATGAAAACTCTTAGATAAGTTCTCAATTATTTCCTCCTCTTCATAGTTCTGTACAATTTAAACATATCAAATTATTAATATGATTTCCAATTTTTTCCAAATACCATGTTGCATATTCTTATAAGGAATCTTATTGGATTATTTTTTTAAAATCTATCAAGAAAGACTATTTAATACTATCTTAAGCATTTAATCTATTCAGTATAACTAAATAAATTAATTTAAATTGAAATTTATAAAAAATGCATTTTTATAAAAAAAATTTTTTTTTTCTTATATCAATGAACGTAGAAAAATTCAACGATTCTCCTAATATATCATATTTAATTTTCTGACACGAGATAAAGGATGAAATTCATAAAATAAATAAATAATATTAATAATTTACAAATAAATGAACAAACTTGTAGTATATTGTTCTTGCAATTATTTAAACTTGCGCAAATTTACTTTTTGAAATATTTGGGCTTAAATAGTTTTGTATTTAATTTTTTATATTATTTATAGAAACTATAGTAGTGAAAAAATTTAAGGGAATCGGTCATAAAGTTTTTGAGTAATTACTAACGGCAATTTGAAAAAAAAAAAACGGCGTTAGATGTATAGGATGTATAGGCTATAACACCAGAAGTATTTTGAATTTTGGTTTATAATTTTCATAACATTTGATGAAAGAAAAAAAAATTATTTAAATATTTCTTACGGCATATCTACCATTAATATGTAATATAAAAAAATTATTATCATGTCTATTAACATCTAACAAAAATTAAATAGTATTACAAAAATAAACAAAACATTCAAGTATTCAATATTCAGGAATAAACAACCGCATTGTAATAAATTAAAATTCATTTCATTAATAAAAATTGAATCTCATATTAAGAAATATAACAAATACATATGTAATTAAAGTATTATACAAATAATTAATAATAATAAACTCAAATATACAATTATATATAAATATTGACAAAGTACTTAATAGTTAATATCATTATATTTTATTTTTCAATCGTTGCATCATTGGTCTTCGATAATTCCAAAGAAGCTGCTTGTAGCGTTATATTATTTAAATCGTGTTGGTAATTCTTAACAACTTCTTGATTTTTCCGAAGTTTTTTCAACATTTCTTTTATTTTGAATATATTATCAACTAAGACTAAAAATTCTTCACTATCACCATTATTTATTTCAGAAATTACAACCGATATTTCTTCTAAAATGCGTTGAAGTTCGCTGTAATTTTCTTCCGAACTTACAAATTTAATATTTTCAAACGTTAGTTTATCGCAAATATAATGTAAATTTACGTTAAGCTTTCTAATTTTTTTAATAATATCGTTTCCTTCAAGCAAACTAATTATTTTCTCCAAAGAAATTTCTAAAGCTTTTATTTTACATTCCGTGGCATAGACAGTTTTCATATCATTTAATAAATCTTTTTGCATTTGTTCTCGTTCTAAACAAGTTTCATATAATTCTTCATCATGAACTAATTGTTCATCAATAGATTTTTTTGCTTCTTTGTGCATTTTTGTAAGCCAAGTATTTAAAGCTAGAGTTTGTAAATATTTATTATAAGCTATATCTAATTTATGCTGTACATATTTTTGAGAATGATGAGGGTCTGGTAACGCTGTGGAATTTAAAGATACACTGGATGAGGAACTATTTCCACTTAAATTTCTTGCAACTTTTGCTTTTGGGCCTGATTTAGGAGTTGAACTTCTCAATGTAGAATAATTAGGAGTTCCTCCTTTCGAATTTAATTTTGATGAACTTGATGACTGCAAAGCAACTTTCTTTTGTGCACTCATTATAAATAAATCTACTTTTCAATTACAATTAAACTTATTTTACGTAAACACTACTAATCAAATCAAACGGTTAGGGTCAAAGAATATATATAAATTAGGGTTAGATTTTTAAATTTGTTATTGACATCACGTGGCTAGTAATATTCTTACATTTCTAGGAAATTTTGTTTCGATCTTACTATTCAAACAATTTAAGTTGGTATCAAACAAGTTGTTTATGAAATGTCATTTTTAAAATCAAATGTTCTTTTATATTTGAGCACCGAATTATATATTTCATTTACATAAATTAAGTGTTTTATTTAATAAATTTTAATTGATTTAAGGAATTATTTTTTTCCTTACTTTATTATGAATATCTTATCTTAATTTTATTTCGAAGTTCTTAGTTTTAGGTTAAAGCATTTATAAATACTATTATGTATTTGTATTTTATTGCATTGTTATTGTACATTACTTTTGATGAATGGAATTAGAAATGTTTTTGTAATTTAAAAAAATATAGCGTAATGGTTTTTTTCATTTTTTTATTGCAATAAACCCAATATCAACCCAAAGATAATATTATCTTTGCTTAAGATCTACTGTTAACAATAGAGTAGTCATCATCATTTCTAACAAATATTGTAAATTATTAATGAAATATTGATAATATCGGCATGTTTCTTTATTTAATCGAAAAGTATTGATAAATTCGCGACCTAGACTTATGTCCCTTAAAAAACAGACAACCCTAACAATTTTGATTTAAAAAAAATATATACTACAATTAAAAATTAACACTAAACCAATTTCACAACTTTAATTCTATATTTATATAAAAACTAGATTTAAATAACTTTTAACCTACAAATAAAATCATATACACAAGATGATAGTAAATATTAAAAAAAAAATTGAAAATTTATTTAAGACAATATTATGTAAATAAATTTATATTTGAAACTATTAAATAGGCTCAAAAAGTTCCAATACCTTTCTACATTGATTGTGACGTCACTTTAGCGTGAAAATACATGCTGTTAGCATCTGTCAGCAAAGTCTGTCAGTCATCAAATTTGTATTATCAAAATATAAGTTTTTCAAAAATTATTTTTCATTATGAAAGATGTATTTATATTACCAGATAAACCTGCGTTTTTGTAAGTATTTTATCATTCCTTTAATGTTTCTATTTCATTCAATTATATTTTGTAGAGATAATTTAATCGGCAATGATGTTAAAGTTGTTGTTGTTTCCATAATTGGTAAAAGTGCTTATAGTTCTTTTGGACAAAAAGTAAAACCATTGGGTAGATTATTTGAATGGATTAATGTACCCAAAAATGAGGTACAATGAATATGTTCAGTATTTGAAAAAAATATTTAAGGAAAATTTTATTTTTAGTGTATGATTGAAGGATCTTATGATGATGAAAGACAGATTATTTATTTGCACCTTTATAGTTTACTGGATTCAGTAAACTTTATCGAACATTATGCAACATTAGTAGAACGTTGTAAGGAGCAAAATAAAAACACTGATTTTCTAACTATTTATAATGAAGTGAAAAGTTCATCAGCTAGAGCTTTATTACTTTTATTTCATATTAGTCATATAGTTATTTTATCACATCCTGGTTATTCGTTTGATTTTGATATTAATTATGTTCAAATTTTCAAATCACTTGATTCTATCAGGTACTATTACTTTTATTTGTTTATAATATGTTTTATATTTATGACAATATTTTAGACAAAAATGTATAAAACAATTACAAAATATACTTCGTTTAGTATCGAATTTAAATCCTGAATGGGTTGAAAATGGCAGACCATGCACTCCAAGACTCGTATTTTACTTTGACCGCTGTGCCAAACAATACAAAAATCCTAAAAAATATCCACAGCTGAATATAAAAAAATTAGAACATGATATTGAAGATCGAATATATCATATACTACGTAAAGTTAGAATTGTTGGAAGCACCAAGTAAGTTTTTTATATTTTTTTCATCATGAACAAATAAATTTGTCATCGATTGTTTTAGTTGTAATTCTTTATTCGCTATTCCCGCAAATCAAGAATATGTTTACGTTAACGATTCTTTAGAACCGAATTCTGATCGTTTATCATCAGCAGTACATAATTTAATCAAGTCATGTCAACCAGGGAATCAAGAAAATTTGAATTTCCCATTTTCTTGTCAATCAGAAATAAATTTAAAAGGAAGAACTTTTTACCAATTTTTAAAAGTCCATATAGATTTAGCATTTTCTAAAGGTTTTGATGACAATGTAGGTACTGGAAGGCATGCCTCTAATGCTACTGCGTATTTCGAAGTAAGTATATTTACTATTATTTTAAAAGATTATATGTATTAGTATAATTATTTTGTTATGTCATTATGTTAAGGTGCCCACTATTAATCAATGGTTTGAAGTTGCAACAGCATTGTATAATTTTTTTATACCTTCTTCCACCGAGAATGTTACTGATGACATAATTCTGCAACCCAGTTTGATGTCATCTTTATATACAGATACCAAGTTTTCCGAACAAAGATGTCAGAAAGTTTTGCCTTTAGCTTTAGCAAGATATCAAGAAAATTTACCCAGTCATTATACAAGAAGTCATCATGAAACTAGAGTAAGTTAGTATTACATTTTTAATATTATTCTTCATTTAATATCTCATCAAATTTTATTGGATTGATATTATCAGATATAAATATAGTAGTAACGGTCAAAAGTTAAATATTTATAACTTGTAGCTGGCGATGGCTTCTGGAGTATTTGCTATGCAAGGCAGAGGGTCAATGTTTGAAAAATACAGTGAGGAACTTACTGAAAAGTGCAATAAACATTTTGAAAACGGTCATCAGTTATGCGAACATCCAAGTCTTACTGGTAATCCATGTACAAACCCTAAACATGATAAGTAAGTATTAATACATGAATTTCATAAAACGTAATAAATTATTTTAAAATAAATCGTGTTGTCAACAATGGCTACTCATATTATTATAAGAATAATATAAAATTATCGTTTGATTTAAGTGATGTGGAACACTGTAGTGGTGTAAGATACGTAGCAGCTTGTGATTGTGGACGTAAACAAGGTTCAAGAGATGATCCTTATTCAGTAAGACAAGCTAATTATATATTTTACCAGACCCTCTCCATAGATTGTATTTGTGGAAAACCTCAAGCTGAAAGAGTGAAATTTCCTGTTTTTCAACCATCTACTGAAGAATACAGGTAACTTTAATTTTAAAAGTCTTATGATTTTATTATCATTAATAATTATTTAATTTAACTTTACAAATATAATTAAAATTTTAGAGCAGCAAATCTGTTTTCTGGTTCTTCAGTTGTTAAAGCACCAACATCGCAAGAACAAATTAATTCTGATAAAATGTCTGGATCAAGATCAGATTTATCACAGGACAGTGATTTACTTGGTCCATCTAAATCTGGTTTTAGCTTAGCACCTCCACCAGTAAACACTACTTCACAATCAAATGAAATTGTTTTAGAACTTTTAGAAGAAAAAGATGATCCGAAAGGTATATGTTTATAAATTTATTATGAATTAAATTTATAACTTAAATTGCTTTTAATTTAGATAAAAATCTTGTACGGCAACCTAGCACAACGGAATACTTACCTGGAATGTTAACTACAACTTCTCCACCTAGTTTACTACCACAATTTCCAAGCTGGTCTTTAGTGTGTTTAGGTGCTAGTTCTCTCTATAGTCACAATTTAGGATTATCAGATAATCAACATCCAGGTTTTCTTACTGGAACAAACTTTTTATTACCATGGGACGTTACTGTTAGGTATTAAAAGTCATATATTTATTTATTTTGTCAATTAAATAATTTATTCTTCAGGTTAGAACATAATAAACATAATTGGCCAGCTGTAAATGATACCAGAAAATTTCAGTCAAATATGATGCGACCACGGAGATCAAGATCTGGCAATAATATGTCCCATTTCATCGTAAAAATATTTGTTGGAGTTGAGTATGAATGCCCACGTGGTCATAGATTCATGCTGGCTTCTCCTGATAAAGTTTTACGGGCTACATCAGGTTTAGATTTTCACTATTTGAAATTAACTGTATAATAAATATATTTTTTTAGGGCTTGTTAAAGAAAATGGCCATAAAATTACGAATTCGGATATGCCACTTTATTATAATTGTCCTTGTCGGCTAAACAAACCCTTGGTTGCACAATTAATGAGGATTCATGTAGTTTCTCCAAAAGCGCCCGTTTTTGTTACTCTCAATCCAAAAGTAATCACTTAACATAATTACAAACTTAAAAATATTTATTTCTTTTTTTTGCTTTAGATTCAACCAGCTAATGGAGCTCCTATATTTGTACCAAAAGTAGATGGACCTGTACATATTTCACAATCTGCTTATTGGGTTTTAAGATTACCATATGTTTATGCAACTGATCGCGAAACTTTTGTAGCAAATAGACAAACGGCTGAAGCAGGTCCGAGATTGTTATCGGGAATGTGGGGTGTAGCAGAATCTTCTGAAATTCAATAAACATTTAAATAAATTATTGGTTTTAATTTTTCCTGTCTCTTGAAAATGATAATTATATAATAATAATCTAATTTTAAGAAATTATTTTTTTTTATAATATCTTA
>CM008233.1:3914986-3940934 GCA_002278615.1 Pogonus chalceus | reverse complement strand
AAAAATCATAAAATGGCAGCCACCTAAAAAGTGGTCGATTTTTGACCTCTTTTTTAGACTTTCAAGTGCCAGATTTTTTTTTTAAAATGATCATAAAAATGGCTGATTCTAATACAGGCTCCAATAAATTTTGTCTACTTTAAAGTCCAACAACTCCGATCAAAATCGGTTTAGTAGTTTTTGAGTTCTGCTTCCGTTCAGTTCGAAAAATGCATTTCGATAAAAACGCGTTTTAGGTTTGACGAAAGTTTAACATCAGATGCGAGATCGTGACGCTCAAACACGATATAAGTGCAAAACAGAATCTAGTTTTGCAGGAATAATTAGACAATATAGAGAATCGAAAAATGCAAGAAAAAAATCGTTTTTTTCATCGAAAAATAAATAAATGCCCTCTTACAATTTTATAGATTTTAATTTATAAAATATAAAATACTAATACTTTTGGAGCAAATTTATAAATTAAAATACAATTCAAAGTAATTTTACTTATCTGTGAAACTATAGGATGTGTTTAATTTCAAACGAAAAACAACTATATGGGGAATAGAATCATAATTTTCAATAATATTTCACTTTATTTTTCATAATAATTCTAATTGAGGTTAACGAATAAATTGTCTTCACATGATTCTAGATACTTCCTTTCAAATAATTTCAATTATTAAAATCCATATTTTATAAGCAATACATTTTTCTCCAAAGATTTATTTTTTATGATAAGTTTAATATATTATTCATCGGAAATTTCGAAGTCAGTCCCATTATTTTCCTCTTCCTTGCATTAAAATAACAATTAAAAGAACACAAAGTGTTGAGAAGTAATTTTTTTTATTTTGCATGGCACTTTGTAAATTGCTTAAAGATGGAAATGTTTATTTACCTGTATCTTCTGACAGGATCGTCGTATATCATTAAATAGGAGCTTATTGGATGCACATTTTAGTTTTGATTAACTTTTATATTTAAATATTTGTCTTAAAGTTAATAGGGGAAAATTTATAGCGTAATTCAAATTTTAACATCGAATTTCCTATATAACAAATAAAAGTTGCTACCTGGCATATTGGAATTAATAATTTGGAGTCCTTTTAATTATTTTTTAATTAAAAAGATTTTTATATTTTATATTAAAAAATTAGTAGCTAATTTGTAGTACATATAAAATATTAAAATTTAATTTGATTGCCAAATTTATAGACAAAAAAGCAACATATATTTTGTCAAAACTAAAAAATAATAAATCAACAAACACATATTTAATTGGTGATAGGTGATGTGGGCGAGTAGGTACGGGTCGTTATCATCAACCGCTATCGAGTAAACATTGCGAAATATGACGTAACAACAACAGCAACATGCCATCCTTTTTCATTTTATACATGAACAGAGGCAGCGGACACGAACAAACAAGAAGAATAAATATTGTTGTACTGCGCAGGTATTATGTACCTTAAAGCAGGTAGAATTATTGCGGATGATCTTTCAAACATGATTATTAATTATTGATGATATTTGTACATGCTTTGACTTGACTAAGCTTGATTTAACTACAGGTGACTTGTTATAAAGAAAATTATGATGTCATACTAATGCTTAGATTTGTTCAATTGTAATTTCATTTCATTATTTTTCTTATTTTTGTATAGTAAATTTTAAAGAATTTAATCTATTTTTAAAATATTGATACTTAGCGTCAGTATATAGAAATCTCACACTCTACTTTCAATTTAGATATGAAATTTATTCTGAAATTAGAACACATAATGTGAATGCATCATGCTATACTTTGTGTGTGTATATTACGAAATTGCAAAAATGAAAACAGTGTCGAAAATTTCATTTAAGTTACTACTATTGTGCAAAGAGAAACATCTACGTAAATTCATTGTTTAATGCAGGTGATTTAAAAAATACAATATATTATCTAGTATGTCATGTTTTTCAAGTTAATTGTTAATTATATGCATATTTCAGTCTTAAATAATTTTTATATTCATATTTTATGAAGAATTATATTGTTTTTAAATGGAATGAAAAATTTTTTGTAAATAGAATTTTGATTATCGTCTTTGTAAAGTATAAATATAATTTAATGTTACATTTTTTTTTCGAATGACCGAGTATATATCAATTATCTTTGCAATTACATATAGTAGATAGCAAAAGTATCCGTACTCTCAATACTGAAAAACTAAAACAGTCATAAAAACTATCNTCATAATTTTAATTTTCAAATTATAGTTTCTATGAGTGTTTTAGTTTTTCAGTATAGAGAGTACGAATACTTTTACTATCCACTGTATATAGTTATTTTCATATAAATTTCGTTTTATTTATTCCTTAAAATGACAAATGTAGAAAATAAAAATTCCATAATTTGTTTTTTTAATAATTACATTATTATTTACTTTAAATTAATGGCGCATAAATCGCTAAAATTAATTTGGTTTATTCATAAATGAATTATAAACCGTTATTTAAAAAAAATATGTTATGAAATAGTGAAAACTTGTATTCAACTAAAAAGAATCATAGAAATATTATATAACTTGTGTAAAGGAACATGTACAATATGGGATTGGTTATTTTGTTGATAAACATTTATTGTAAAATTAGTAATATTTGTTTTAAAGTAGATAATACAATAATTTGCGATGTTTCCATAAACTTTATTGCTAATTATACTTTTGTATTTTGGAGTAAAATAGCATATTTAAAATTTATTCAAAATGATTTAAAAGCATTATAATTTTTTTAGTTACAAATAAATGATTTGTAATATTTTTATATTTAAGTTATATGAAATTTTAACCTCTTTTTAATCAGTAGTATGGACTTTAACATTATTTTTTAAAAGATGATGTGTAGTTTTTGTGTAATTTATTTTTGAAAATTGCATGTTTTACATTTAGTTAATAGGGAACCTTGTATGAGATGCACATTTTGCTTATAATTTAACCACAAATATTTAAGTTAAAATTGATATTTATCAACTTTTGTAGATTATATTAAAACTACAAACAAAGTATTTTGTCATATCATTTCAAAGATAATTTAATATAAATAACGGAAAATTTATTAAAATATTTGTCAGTCATACTTGAAAATAAAGTATATGCCCGATTCATAAGCTTGGTAGCTTAAATCTATTTTTTTTTTTTATAAATTTCATTTTTCAATTTTATAATATTTTAGCAAATCGTCCGTTGTGTCGAAATTGCGATGTTTTATTATTCATTATTTGAATTTTTATATTACATTCAACTGAATACTAGCAACAAAAACAGACAGTTGTTTTATACGCTGTTGCCAGATGTATTTGATGCAAAAAATAAAACATATAATTATTTTTGTTAATTAATAAATAATTAAATAAATTTGATTATAAGTGGTCTTAAATAACACCTAAATTTACGTTATTAATTAACATTTTTTGAAAAAAACTGATTATTTAATCTTAAAATTTTGTGTTTTTTTATGCAGTACAATTTTAAAACCAAAACATTTATTACTAATAGTTTATTTTTCATTAACACGAATACAAAATATAATAAATGAAGGCTTGGTGGTCAATTTTAAGCTAGAGTTACAACATGTAAATTTTAGTATGTTCTGTTCCAAGTTGGGTAGAAGACGGAACGGCATTTAGCTGTCAGTCGGTCTTAACAAGTTATCTGATGCGAGATACTATTCCATGCATCGTAATTCTACATGTTATTTCATTTTGTATAGTATTATTTGCAATTTATACGTACATGTGTTACTTAATTTATTAAACTTACGCTTATTATTTTATAATATAAAATATTATAAACAAAAAATTAATTTATAAAATAATCACGGCTATAACCTTTTCAATAAATTATGTTTAGTTGTCGTTTTAGAAGCACTCCTTTTTTATTTTATAAATAAATAGTAAGAAGTATGAATAAATTATAATTTTAGCTATTAATAGTTATTTTAAAAAAAAAATTATTCCTATAATAATAAGCAGATATTTTGCTACGACATACGTTACTATCTTTTTCATCTTCCTAACGCGTACTTGACATATTTCTCAATAATGTGAGGTACGTCGTAACTTTATTTGAAAAATTATTATACACTGTACGCAGATTGCTTACTTCTTTATAAAGCCTTTTTCGGGACACATAAAACGTTTCAGATGGCGGAATAGTACCATGTAAACATAAAAGGATTACGCAATTACACGTTTTTGTGGCTACGTCTATATTTGTAATATACTCTTAAGAATTTAATATTTTTTTTTTATGTGTAAACATTAAACAATATATTTTCTTCAAATATATTTGATTTATTGATTTTATTAATTATATTTTTATTTACAGGCTAGTCGAAAAGTTGCTAAAAGTGGTTATCTCTTCGTAGCACCAGGATGGGATTTTTCTATACCTCTAAATCGAACAAAGGTAAGTCATATTTATCTAGATATAGTAAATATTTTTGCTCATTGTAAAATATTTATTATTATAACGAATTGCTTATGAATAAATTTAATTTATTTCATTTGTAATTGTTTTAGTAATAATAAAAAAATGTTCTCATAATATATATTTTAATAATAATTCAATGACTGTTTAAATTAACTTGTTAGTAATAAACATAATGCATTTCTTTAAATCTATTTATATACTAAACAGTAAATCTGTGTCAAAATTAAAATAATAACCTAATAAACTTTGTTGCATAAATTTAAAATTCGTTAATTCCACCCACAGGTGTATTTACTGAATAGCGTTTTAAAATTTAGGTTAGTTAAATTAAATTGTCTTATAAATTAAAATAACATCGAATAACGGATTTAACAAGAAAAAACAAGCTGTTAATTTATTTCTTTATATTTAATTTACATTTATCACTAAAAAAAAGTTAAAATTAAAATTATTGGATTTTATTTTAAACTTAAAATATATAATAGAATTAATAATTGTGATATTAAAATAAATATCGATATTTATATCATGAATGTGAACTTGACACTATTTCATTTATAAATGAGAAATGAGTCAGTGATTCTTCAATAGGTTCATATTAGTCAATCAAAAGATCGTTAATATTTTTTCTTATGTCATTTATTACTATGGTTTCATCTTAATACCACAAGTGCTACATGCAGATTCAGAATGTTGCTTATTGATGTGAACCAGTATTTACCTTGAAATGATCCGGCAAGGTTACTTTCAAAGTTACTTATCATATTCTCATGTCTGATCCATATACATATATACATACATATGTATACATAACGAGTTTGGTACCTACTTTGACACTAAACCAATTTTAATCCTTCAACATGATATGCGTTCTACAATTCATTCATAATTTTCTTTATTCTTAGAATAAAAACGTATAAATATTTATTTATTTACTATTGTAATCATTTTTTTTTTTAAATTATTATTTCTTAGAAATTCATTATAAATTCTTTTACAATATAATATAAAATTATTTTAATATTTCCAATATTTTCTTATAAGTTATTTTAAAGTTTGATGTGCAAAAACAAAATGGCAGATATAGTATAATGTATAATAATAAATTTTTGTATTTAAGAGTTTTTTGAGGTCGTTGGTAGGCAAATACAAAAATGATTAAATTTTAATTGGAGTTCGTATATAATAGTTATTTACATACCAAGTGAGGGAACGACTGGTTCCCGGATTTTTTAATAGATACCTTTAGAAATAGGAGTGCTTTTTGCGAAATTTCTCGTAAGACTTTCTGGTTACAATGCGGAAAATAGACATTTCAAATGTTGCTAAGGTAACGCCAATCAACACTTTTCAATGCATGAGTACAAAAAAAATTTTGTAGGTGCTAATTAAAAATATAAACTTTAAAATAAGATAAATGGGGCAGACGTGGGGAGTTAATTTTTTTTTTCTTCTTTTATAAAATAAAAAAATTGTCAAGGGGATATATCTTTAGAACAACCTAAAGGATATATATATATTTTTTTTTCATAAAATGTTAATTTAACTTGTTTAGAATATGTTATTAAAATTTTAAAACAAAGTTCAAAGTATTTCTGATGTTATAGCATTCTGAATCTGACATCCTTACGCTTGTCGTTTGAGCGCTAACTTTGAACGCGTTTTTCTCAAAATTATGTTTTTCAAATTGGCGTGAGCAAGAATTCAAAAACATTTTAACCGATCCTGCTGAAATTTTGAACACATTTTTTAAAAGTACTATAATTTGTCTTTAAATCAAAAAAAATATAGTATAAAGCAAAAATTACTGGAAAAATATGTCAAAAATGAAAATAAAAACTTTGAACGTCTCATTTTTGAACTTCTAGTTTTTGTTTTCTCAATTTTTTAGGTTTACGGACAAATTATGATTGTTAGTAATAGTAAAAAAAAAATTTCGTTTGTTTTATGTAAAAACCACAAGAGCTAGACCTCACACTAATTAACAATTCGCGACCAGTCTTTCTAGTTAAAGCTCCGTCATTTTTATTAATTTAAAATTAAAAATTATTGTAGAAGTTAAAAGATAAGTGTAGCCGTTCATTCAGAAAATAAAAAAAGAGTAAAAGTCAGCGTTCTAAAGGTATTTTTCCACCTTTAATAATACTGGAAATGGGATATCGTTGAATTTTTTACTTATGGGAACTTAAATTTTGAGAATGTAAATTAAATATTTCAGTAATTAATTAACATTCAAATTTTATTATAAACAATTTATATGCTTGAAAGGTACTTATTTGTATTCGTAGATTAAAATATCTTCAAAAACAAAAACGTGGTGCGCGATTTAACTATTAATATATTATTTAGTTTAAAGTTAGAATATGATGTACAAGACGCTCAGATAAAACTGGGGGTCGAGAGCCAGATGTGCATATTTGGCTATAAAAACCGGTTGTTTCTAACGTTATAGGTACCCACCTACATATTTAAAGCTAAAAAAATTATTAAATCGAACATTTACTTTAAGGATTTTTGGCCAGTTTTTCGACTGCAAATTGTTACAAAAGGTTATTACCTTTATTTTTTAAATTATATAAAATAATATTAATACTCTAATTAATAATTTATTTGAAGTATATTATTGATTTATGTATGATTATTTCCAAATATTTTTCAATCATTTGACAGTAATAAAGCTAGTAAGCAGAGAAAGTATTTCATATCTGTTCGTAGTAAATATGTCAACAACGAAAGGCCGCCATGGTCACATTAATAAATTATGGTATTTTAAATTTCCACCAATAATAGAAATAAGTAATGTATTGACTACATTTGTATTTCTATTTCAATTATGATGGTTAACATTTTAAACAATTCTTAATTTATTGAGAATTTAGATATGTATTCGTGTTTTGTTTAGAAAATTGTAACTTTCACTTGTAAAGGAAATTAATGAATTTATTTTTACAATTCATCTAATAATGAAGATAATACATCTAAATAATTTTCCAAATTGTTTTGATATTATTTATTATAAGATAATAATGATAAGATAACATTTGTACACAGGGCCGTAACTAGCTTTTTGTGGGCTCTAGGCAAGATTTATCCATGCATAAACGATAGTTCTGAAGTTTTTTTTTTTTTTTTCTTAATTTGGTTAAATAAAAGTTAAATAATTATTCTTTCATTTGTTTCTGCCCGTAATTTTAATTTCATTTTATATTTATAAAAACTTTATAAATTTATTTAAATTGTATTTTTCTTGCTTTTTTTTCCGCAAATTCATCAATTAATTCATTAAAGAAAATAATTAATATAAATTTTTTTGAGAGGTATTTTTAGCCCCCCCTTCAATCTGGGCCCTGGGCAAGTGCCCTTATTGGCCCTATACACGTTCATTTCTGACTGATAGAATAAATTTTAAATTTTCTTTATAACTGCAAATTTGCACATGTGTTCTGGTGTAATAATATAACAGCCTTCTGTTCATTTAAACGTAGGTTGAAATCTACCTATTTCTAATAATAATTAATATTTATAACTTATATTTATTGAATGGTGATAATTTATATTTTATATGTAAATAATACTTCCTGAAGTATCTTAATTGTCAGATTAGATTTTGATTAATTATTGTTTAAAATTAAATGCAAAATATCGATTATGAATAAAAATATAAAATAACTTGTATCCGATCAAAGGTTTCAGTTACGGTTTTGGTTAGTTTTGGCAGCAAACTACAACCAAAACCGAAACTTCGGTCGTGAGCACTAGCTTTCGGCAACAATCGGCAACGTCCAAGGTTGTAATGCCTGAATTAAGTGATGCATTTTTGTATTTAAATATATTGACCGCTTCAAAATATTACGATTTATTTTTTTTATCATCACAACTTGATACATAGATTATAGTGAAAATATCTTTTAATTTTCTTGTTTTGTTAGGTGTAAAAAAAGAAAAAAAGAAAATTTCTAGACGATTTCACCTGTAGCTCGATTAAGATGTTAATCAAAGATCATTTTATAATATCATTAACGCTTAGATATATCTAATATAAAATTCAGATGATCATCTAATCATTTTATAATCACAAAAATAACTTTCATTTTTGTCTATACCTTTCAAAGTTCATTAACATTTACTATTTGGTATAATCATAATCGCATGTAGATAAATTTTTATCGATATTAATTTTAAATAAAAAACAATTTTAGCTTTCATATATTTTAAATTGTTTTGTGTGCTTAGAATATAATATCAGGATCAGGATTATGCTTAACTTTTATTTTCTAAACAAAATCTTAATTATGTAAAATAAACTTAGAAGCCAATTAAGTCTTTTTCTAAAATTTATTTTCACCCTAAATTACGAGAATGACATGAATTTTCCTGTGGTAAGAGTACTTTAAATATTTCTGAAACTTGTCAAAATATATTTTGTACTCACCGTAAAGTTTACCAATGATTTCAGTGAAATTTTTTTCGACATCTTTATTAAGTTGCACAAGTATTGCCCTTTCTTTCATCCCTTCATTCAGTTTTTGAATCTTTTATCATAAAGATTTTTGTTTGAAATGATATTTTTAGTTTCTTTTATTATATTGTAAATAATTCTCCGTTACGCATAATTTAAAAATGTTAAATGATTTTTACCGAATTGAGACCTTGACAGATCATTTTAATGACCCAAAATATCCATAATCCTGGATTTATAATTGAAAGAAATTTAAGGAAAGGATTGAATTGTCTATAAGTTTATTTTGCCTAATTTAGATTTTGTATTAAAGCTCGGTCATCCTGATATTTGATATTAATTTATATACAAGTTTGCTATTTATTTATTCTGGACTTACTCTATTTTCTAATACACTAAAATAGAAATTACAAAGTATTTTGTTATTGCGAACACACTCCTATCGTAAACATAATCAATCGTTATTTTTAGTATCATTGTAGAATCACAAGGATGATTTTATACTACTACAATAGATTGCATTCTTTTATATAAATAATATATGAGTAAACAAATATTGGTTCATGCCCGAAGAATGTTTACTAACTTTCAATACAAAAATATTTACTAATTTTTGTTTTTTTTTTGTGATTTTAAAATAAATCATTTTTATATGCTAAATTGTACTATTATTTTTCTTCATTTTATATATTAGTTTTATGGAATATAAATTAACATATATCATATTTATTTTAATAGTTATTTGTGTATTAAGAGCGCAACANCATAGCAGGAAATTTTGTTAGGTTATGTAATGTACCGACAGAGCAACCATATGTCAGATTGACTTGTGAAGGTAATATACGTGTAGGTGACGTCACCGAGCGTTTTTTCTACTTTGCCACTCTAGAGCGGCAAAGTAACATTTTACACAAAAAAGAGTGCAAAATACCTACTTTGTATAGCGACTGTAGAAAAAAAAAATTTATAGTAATATTGTTAAATAGCAGTTTATAATTTTATCTAATTTGTGATTTAGATTTTAAAATCATTGTTTTATTTAATTAGTGGTATATTTTATAAACCATATGAAAATAAAATAATAATAATAAGTTCTCATGTATACGTTTAAAAGAAAATAAGTAGTTTTAAATTTGATATTCCCTTCTCTTCTTATAATAAAATTGCAAGTGATTATTTGTAATTGCGTGTATTAATATATAATTCAATATACAATTATTTACTCATCATCAGTAATGCAATCGTTGCTATAGTAGTATTTACAATAGTACCAGAAACCTAACTAAAACCTACGATACTCAATACCACAACAAATCGAGGCCATGCGAATATCATAGCACACTATAGTGAAAGTCTCACGTCGTATGTATGTACGTAGAAGTACAACACCTGTATCAACTCTTCATCTCATTCTACCATACAATATTCTCATTAAATGATCTCTGTTCTTTGGGTGTATTTTTATCTTTATCGAGAATGGCATGTCGTCACCCTTTTGTCGTTTGCGATGTCGCAATTTTATGTGATCTTAAAAACAGGTGTAACTTATATTCGAACATTGCACCTGATGTTTCGTGTATAATACGTAACATTTTTCTTTAAGTCTCATATGAAGTGTAGGAAGTAATATAAGGTGTATGTAATTGATATGAAATTGAACCCACACTTGTGATATTTTATTACATGTTTTGGTTTTTATTACCTATTTTCCGTTATTATTTGCCAGAAATAATTTTATTCGTTTTAGAAATATGTAGTATTATTCAAAAAACCCTTTTTGGTTTTGTAAAACTAATATATTCGATTTTACTGATTCATTATAACATTTATATCCATTAAAATGTAATAATATTTGCCGACAATCAAGTAAGCCTTGCAAAAAATATTGAAACCATTAAAATTATATGTCGGAAATAATATTTTGATAAATGCACAAAACGTGCTTAGTCCATCTTTGTTTTATTTTAATCAAAATACCAGCACGTCTATTCATTCTATACGTTCTCTTATATCTGCGGCTCCCGCTTAACTTTACCCTCTTAATATACAGTGTATAAATAATTATAAATAGATTTTTATTTAACTTATAAGTGGAAGAATTGGATAAAATAATACGAGGGACGTTCAATAATTAACGAAAAAAATTGTTGAAGATTAAAAATGGTTCATTCAATGATAATTATTATTTATACTTCTTTTTAATATGTTTTTAGTAACATTTAGATACTTTGTATTCCAGCGTTCTGTGAGCTTTCTGATTTTCGCAACGTAGAAGTCTTTATGTTGCTGTTTGAACAATACATGTAGTATATTTTTGACCGCTTCGGTGTCGTCGAATTTTTTGTCGCGTAAAAAGTCTTTAAGCAGGTTGAACAAATAAAAATCGAACTGGGAAAAGTCTGGGCTGTAAGAAGGATATGTAAAATTTTTAAATCCTACTCAGAACAAATGAGAATCCGGGCATTTTTATGAACTTATGTTATCTGTCTTGGAATCCATCTCGAACTCGTTTCCCGATAATTCAGTACATTATAAATAATTTTACTCACAGTTTCAACACTAATATTATACAAATTAGTAATTTGGGAAATTTTGAACCTTTGCGAAAAACATTATTTATGTGATTTTGCAAAACGGTCGTTTAAAACGAAGGAAATCAGTGACATATTAAATTGTTCCAACCAATTATACACGTTATTGAGATTAAAACATTTTTTAGCATAGTATTTTCATATTTTTGAGTATATTTTCGCTGGATTCATATCTTCAGATCGCAAAAATCTTATCACTGAATGTTGCTCTTTCGCTGAACACGTTTTAAACGGAGCTAACATTTTGAAATGAACAAAAAAGATGATCTTTATATTCATTATAAACAAAAATCTAAATAAATGTATTCTTAAGGTTGCTAACTTGTTCCTCGAAAAGTTTCATTGCCATTGAATTAACCGTGTTTTCTCTACGTTAATTTGTCTCTTGAACATCGCTCGTATATGGATAAATATTTTGTTAATTGTTATTTCATACTTTTTTATTTTTATATGTTTTTATTTTGAATAAAATATTGAATTTTTAAATAATATATTAAATATGATATACACATGTTAATCAAAGGTATGATTAAACAATTAAACATTTCTAATCTTATTTGGAATCTTATTTATTTAAACTTCATATTTTAACATGTGTGATGGATATTTGAAATTCTTTATTCTTTTACAAATATGTTGAAAATATTTGTATTTAAATTTTGATGATTTACTTCTTTTACTATATACCTGATCTAAAACACTATATTAAATATTTTACCTGTACTGTAAATTTTCAAAATGATACGCGAAATTAGAAAGCCATATTTTCAATAAAAATACTTTTCAAAAATTTTTATATCTACTAAAAATGATTATGAAGGTTGCTAAATTCTAACATATATATATTATGTAAATAATTTTTATATGAGCACCTGTATCTGGTAGCCGGCTACGAGTCGAAACAACTACTTAACTAATGGTAATTTTATATTTATAATCAACTATAGGATTGTGATAAAACAATAATGCCTTTTAATATTTATTACGTGGACTTGACCATGCATAAATATCTTTCAGTTACTTTATAAAGATTATTACTTAGTTCCGTTAAATAACTGAGTGACCATCGCACCGCAAAATGAGATAATAATAGGATAACTTAATACTTTAATTATCATTAAAGAAATTATTGTTAAGCATTCTCAAATACCGAATAACAGTAAGATAACTCACGTCATATGGGGGTACAGGTAGTTTAGTAGATTTTTATTAAGTCTGAATAAATAATTATTACACAAGAAAGTATTATATAAAGCCTTAGTTATTTTAAGAAAATTTAATGTTTAACCAAATTAAATTATAGACAGAGGGTATATATAGTCGTCGCCACGAATCAATGTAATTACATAATAATAAGCAGATATTATGCTTCGACATACGTTATCTTTTGCATTTTCTTAACGCTTAGTTGATATACTTTTCAATAATGTGAATTACGTTGCAACTTTTTTCGAAAAATTTCTCTAATAAAATTTTAGAATAGTATATTCTGTAATAAGTTTAGAATGAGACAGAATAGTTATTTTAATAGTTAACGTAATTACTTTTTGTGATTAGTGTAATATTTTTAATTTAATTTCCAAATTATTTTCGGTTTTCATTTTTTAATATATTAAGGCTTGATACATTATGTTACATTATTTAATTTTTATTATGTTTATCTTTAATTTAATAAATATTTTTATTTTTTTAAGAAATTCTATGACGTTTTTATCTTATCTGGTAGTTAGTCATATCCTAACGAAACCCATCCTTTAATTGAATCTGATATATTGTATTTCATTCCTTGAAGATAATATTTTGGCATTCTATTAGTAAATGACGTATTTTTATCAAAAATTGATTTTTTGTATGATATTGCATATAAAACAGATATAATTTTATGAAATAAATGCAAAGTTTTATGTATCAATTCATTATTTTCAATAGAAATCGTAATAAATATTTAATTTTATGTAACTAATTTAATAATATATCTTTTTATATATTTTTATGCAAAACTTGGTAATTACGACTTCGAAATTGAGTATATTTTTAATGTAATCTTTATCTTCTTTCTTTATTACAAGAAATGTAATTCCTTCAATGAGATTATGAAATAATACTTAATTACGAATAATGACGATTTGTTTGTCGTCGCAAATAATTGAGATTATTTAATGATTGATGAATGCAATTACGGATTAAATTAACTAATGAAATTATCAGTCGGTTTCTTTTAACAATTCATTTAATATATTTTAATAACTAAAGAATATGTTTAATTAAAAAATATACATTGAAGTTTATTTCTAAATCCGTCGATTTAAATTTATAATTATGTTGAGTCAATACTTTATTTTAATTTACTTTTTAGTTAGTTTATGTAGGATTTTTAAGATTAGTTTGACACATGCGCATATATTTTGTGGTTATTGTAAAAATAATTAAAGTTTATAGCG
This sequence comes from Pogonus chalceus, assembly GCA_002278615.1. Classification (NCBI taxonomy): domain Eukaryota; kingdom Metazoa; phylum Arthropoda; class Insecta; order Coleoptera; family Carabidae; genus Pogonus; species Pogonus chalceus. The sequence goes on along the minus strand of CM008233.1, from coordinate 3,926,986 downwards.
TTTATTATCTGAAAAATATTTGAAGAACAAATTTTATTTGATTGTTTTCTACTGATGGCGAATACAAAATATTTTACACCCTAAAATATCTACAATATATCTAGAACTTAAGTGATATATAAACGCCTACATCAATAGGTGTTTGTTAAAAACTTGCAATTCAAACTTAAATCAAATGAAGTCTGAATAAAGTTACAAATTAGAAATGTTGATATTAATAATAAGTAACATTCCAGTCAAAATAGATATTCAACCTTATTCAACATAATTCCGATAGATTTAAAAATTTGTATAGACCCTTTAAATGAAATATCAAAAGTCCGCATTGATCGGCCCTCTGCTATTTTTTTTAATAATTCAAGGCGACATGCAGGGCCGTAACTGAGCAGGGACAACAGGGGTGTTTATTTATTAAGACTGTTACCAAACTTAAAAGAAAATAAATAAACATAAGCTTCAGAACTTTCGTATATGCATGATAAATTTGTTTTGTTTTGTTTTTTTTTTTATTAAAGGGGGAGGGCAATTTGAAAGTCTTGCCTAGGACAGGGCCCACAAAAATATAGTTACGTTACTGGCGGCATATATACATTACTTGACATTAAAATTGAAATTGGAATTATATTTTAATAAAAAACAGTCATTTTGGTAAATTATAAACAAATACGTATTTTTGAAGAGAGATAAATATTAGAAAATATTTGAAATAACTATTAAAAACAAAAATTATTATTATTATTCCATTCCATTCCAAATAATATATTAATAATTAATTGTAAAAAACTTAAAAAACACAAGTAGGTATTTTAGTTTTTTGACGATAATACTCTGTAAATGTTTCTATAAAAACTCAAAAATAAATATTAAAAACAAAGCTATTAGATGATACTAAGATGCAAATCAAAGATAAAGAAATCTAAATATCTTATTTGGAGGACACTAACGTTTCTTTTTTAATAAAATAATTAATTTTACCGATTGTCCATTAATAAACTAATTAAATGACATAGTTGACACACCTAAACAGTAAATTATTTTACACCTTTCATTAATAAAAAGTAGAAAAAAATTGTTGAAATATAGCATTTCTAATGACACCAAAAAATAAATAGCATTTTGTTTTAATATCTAATCTTATATAAATATACAGTAATAAAATTGAATGTTATTCAATTTGGCAGACCTTGTAAATAATTTACATTAATCAAATATTTTTTTGTATTTGCCATGTTGTTTTGTTGAATGTAATTTATACATACGCACATTCCTACGCTGTAAAAATAAGTACATACAACTTGCATTTATAAATAATCAACTAACTACTATTAATTGCTTTAAGTAATTGTTTTATCTCTAGAAATTTGCTAAAAATCATGACTCTCACAGCGACGTATAATGTTATTATTTACTATTTATTAATTTATTAATTACTTTTAATCATATATTGAATGAAATTTATTTAACCTTGATTTAATTTGTTTATTTTATGTACGTTTTAAAATTTAAATCAATATCTAAATGTCAATATTTGCATTATATATGTAGATATGTAGATCTTTATTGATAGTAAAAATTATTAGTATTTTTAAATTTATGTTTTAATTATATATTTTTAATAAATAATTATGCTTTGTACATAAAAATTGAAATTTAAGAAACATATGGTGGATTTGAATAAAAATTACGTTTAGAAATTTAAATAATTTTATTATTTTCTTAGAAGTTTGAATGAGTTTCTTTTATTTTTTGTAAATTTGTAACTTAAATAATAAGATAATATTTTTGTAAAATAATATTTTTTAAATATAATTTAAAAACGGTACAACCTCGGGTATAACTGTTAAATGACATGAATAAGCAGAACCTGTTGAAATAATTCTGGGGCAATTGGCCAACTAGAACATTAACTATTTTCAAATTTGTACCACTTATTTGTCTAGGCTATGCCTCAAAATAGATTAATTAAATAATATAATATTAATTACTAAAATTAAAGTTCGAATAATCTAATTAATAGCTGCAGATAAACACATGTCAATTGCAACAGTAGATAAGCAATAAAATAATTAAATTAAATAATTTTAATGTATTTCGAATATATGAGAATATATTAATTTATTTAAAAAAATGTACATATATTTAAAAAGTATAATAATCCGTAATACTAAAATTAATGTAGTTTTTAAATAATTAAATTTTATGAAAAGTAAAATGTGGCAACGTTGTTCTAATTTATAAGTTGGCTGCGCCTTGATCATTGTTGAAAAAAGCTGGGATTACGATAGAAATATTAAGAAAAATTTATGAGACATCCAATAAAAAGGGTCTTAGGGAATTACTTAAAAACAATTAAAATCAGTCCAAAAAACAAGTATTCAAAAAATATTAAACGCTTTTAATTAAATTNGTAAAAATAGCCATCGAAATTGCTGTGCTGTAAGTTGTAAAAATACAAGCATTAAAAATCAATGTAAATTTTATAAATTTCCAACTGCTTAGTGGAAAATAAAAAAATAAATGGATAGCTCCAATGAGACGTCAAAAGTAGACAGTACCATAACTTTCAATATTTGAAGTTTATTTATGTTCATGATAAAATATTACTTATTATGTGACATATTTTAATATTTTAAAAAGATTTTGTAGCAATCGGTTATAAAAAGAAATAGTTGTAACATTTCTTAATTTTTAATGCAGTATTGATGGATAATATTTTTACTTTGATTATAAACGCATTTGCACATGTCATGTGTTATTTTGATTTATATGTCACATCGGTTACATATCGCGCTGAGTTTATCTAACATGAAAAACTTAAGTGTTTTAAATTAATTGTTTTCCAAATTACTAATTTGATAAAAAAAATATTATTAAATTTTAAATTACATTCGAGGAGTAGTGTTGCATGAACTTCAACATCTCTGACGTGATCTACTAGGTACAGATTTTTACCTTTGATCATTGCCTGAGGTTGAAATTTGATGGCATAACTGATTGATTGGAAACCTATCTTTATAGCTATGTCCATTTTTACAAATTTTTTACAAACTGTCATTCAATTTTGAATTAAAAAGCTAAGTGACACCGTTCTTTAGTTCATATGTACTATGGCGCTGCAGTCACGCACACAGCGAATAGTAATATTACTAAATATTTGTTAAGAGTTAGTTTACCAATTTCACATTACATGTACAGTAATTTTACAATTCGGTTCATAACCAATAAGTTCTAAAATATAAGAGCAAAGTATTGTAAATTTACAAAGCATTTGAGGTTCTGTTAGTTTAATTACTTTCAAATATGGTTTTATAATTAATTAAAAAATGTTGAATTTTACAATGAATTCATTTGTAATATAAATTACAATATTACTTCGTGATTTTCCAAAAAAATATAGCGAATTAAATTACAAGTTATGTTTGTAAATCTGAAAAACTTTTTATGGGATATCGATCAATGTTTCAGTGAAATTACAATGCGTTTACTGTTTTTACATAAAGATTGTAAAATCGCAATTCATCTTTTTTATTTATTTTTATTTCGTGTTTAATATATACTAATTTGTAATTTTACTCATCTTTTGCTTTGAGAAAAAAATTTTAAAAGTGTATATGTGTAGGTATGTCTTTTAATTAAATGGCAACTATCTCCAATGTTGCCACATTTTCGTGCCGAGTTTATAATATATGTATGTGAAAATTTAATCAAAAATGATTAATTTATCTTTATAGGACTTGATAACTATTAAATATTATTACAAATATCAAATCTTTATTATTTAAAGTACTCATCTAAAAAGTTTAAAGCATTACTGACAATTTTTCTGCTAATATTTTACTGTTTAAAATTAAAATTATTATAACTTTCAAACGATTTAGTAAATCAATCCTAATTCTTTGGTGAAATTTATAAACTATCTATAATTTTTTTCATTCAATTCTGATTTTTTTTATATATTTCCGATACATACTTCTTAATTTGATACCTGGTATAAGTAATAGTTTTCAAAGCATATTTATATATGTATAAGTACTATAGAATATTTAATACTAAGTGTAGTGTATGATTACATTCGTGAGAAACGTGAATGCTATATTGTGATCAAGGACCCCTGTTTTAATTTGTTTTATGCTTATGTGTAGGAGGTGTATATTGTTATATCATTTCTATATTCTACGTGGATCGTCCTATAAACATGTTTGAATTTCTAAGTATTTATTTATAAAAACATTAGAGGTTTGGTCAATAATTAAAACTACATATACTTCATAGAAATAGGTGGGAGTGTTTATTCTTACTTTATTTGCTAGTTTCATTTTATATAGCGATGTAGAATTTTTTAAATTAATCGTTTAAGAATGGAGAAAAATGCTGCATCAATTTTTTCTCTAACAGATCTTAATTTAAATTTCAGGTATATTAATTATTAATGAATTTACTTTTTCATTAGATAGTTTTTTGCTTATCGTAACTGTTTGATTTTGTCTATAAAGTACAATTAAATTAGAACTTTAACAAACAAATGAACTACATACAAGGAAAATGAAACAATAGAAAATATTTCTTTGGTAATAATAGTTAAATAATTGAAAGAAAAACCTTTAATATATATTCTAGGATTAATTATACTTACTTCGAGGGATTGTTGTTAATTAATGCAAGGCGATATTTCTACAGCACGTTTGTGCTTCAAAACGATGGAAGGGAATATTCGAGCACCTTTACGCAATGTATCCTGTAACCCTTAGACTGCGAGCACCTTTACGCAGAGCACCTTTAGACAGAGTCGACAAAATTATCAAATTTAAATCATCATATAAAATTTCCAAATTCAACAGAAAACCTTTAATTTTTGCTTATTAAATAACCTATTAGAAAATTTCTCGTCTTTTTTAAAATATATTTTAATAAAATAATTATTTTTAAAGTGATTCATTTTCTAGAATAAATCATTATACAAGGTGTAATTTAAAAAAATGGTCATATGCATAAACAATAGATATAATTTATTAATTGCAGAAAAGTTTCCAAATTATTTTAGATACTGAATTCTGAATTATTTTATTTTTCAAATTTCATAAGTGGGAAATTATAGTTTTCTGAAAACTATTATGAATGCGTTCGTAAAAGAAAAATAATAAATATAATTATTTATTTACTATTTTCTTTATTTCTAATTCCAATGATTACTTTGAATTATTTTCGTCATTAAAAAAAAAAAAANNTATGATATATATGTATTTACGAACAGGTATTTTTGTAAATTACAGTAATAATACGTTTTACTTTAGATATTATGGTAATTAAAAATTAAAAGAAAGTGGTTTATTACCTCTAGTTACCTTATAATTAAAAGGTGAGAAGTTTTTTTTATAAAAGATTTATTTTTGCGTTAAAATGTGAATTCCAATATACTCAAACCTGGTAATATGTATTATGTAAATGAATATAATATAAATTAACAATCTACCTTTAAAATTTTGTGGCATGGTTTACGCCACGAAACAATGGTATTAGGGAATCATATTACGAATAATGTTTTGTCGTCATATATACGAACAAGTAACCAATATAATTTTCGAATAAAGTTAAGACATGCTTTACATTATTTATAAATATGTCCACTAATCATTATGAAGATAACAAATATAATTACATATGTTGAACAAAAACATTTGCTTATTATTGCACAATGTCATAGCTCCGTGACGTGGAGTATAGATATCACATTAGCATTTTGGTGTACAATAGAAAATAAAATAATTGTAATTCAAATCTGTAAAAAGTATAAATAAATACATATATTATTTAGATTTTTGGTAAAATAATTATATAGTTTATCAATTAGTTTTCTTTTTTTATTGCTTACTCGTTTAAAATAATATTTTTTATGTTAAAGAAAATGTCAACTTTTTAATATGAATTATGTTTTAAATTTGAAGAAAGTTTTCCATCACAGCCGAATATGTCATATTTACTTTCGTCTGTAAATAAAACTTTCTTCTAAAATTCAGGGAGCGTTTCGCAAATTTTACTCGTTTTTTTTTTCTTCTTCTTCTTCTTCTTCTTCTTCTTCTTCTTCTTCTTCTTCTATTTACCTTGCATACATATGACATTTTTAGAGGTGAATATCACCTGTACCCTGCTTTTCTTCTTACAGTAAATACATTTAAAACTTTATTAAACCTTTGCTGCTGTAACTCAAGAATAATTTTTGATACTCCTGTTTTCTGATCTTTTTGAACTAAACTTATAATAAATCTTCAGGTTCTGTTAGTTGTTTTGGACGACCACTTCTTTGTATATTGTACAATTTATTTTATTTTTCTGAATTTTCCTTTATGTATTGCATCGTTGATTTACTTTGATTAACATTATTTGCTATTTGGCGATATGATTTTCCGTTTTTATGTATATTCATTATAATATCTTTCTCATTTAGTTTAGTTTCCTTGCCTTATTTTAATTTTTCACTTGTAGAACTGAATTAAAATTAAATCTTATGTAAAAAGTATTTTAATATTTCAGTAAAATCTATAAAACATGCGTAAACATGTTTCCCTTGCATTTAAAGATTTTTCTTGGAAAACAAATTTTACAAAATTCGGAAGAAAGAATAATTTTGCTTCAAAATATTTGGAGTAAATTGCTTTTAAATATTTGTAAATTAATTCTGCTAAATTATTTTTTAATTTTATTTATTTTAATTGAAGTACTAACTGAATTCAATAAATTGTGATAATATTCCATAATTTTATTTCTTTAATTGTATTTTCTATGATTGTTTTACTTTTTTAGTATTTCTTCGTTTGTAACAGGTATTCCCTTGTATTTTATTTGAAATATACAATTTATTGTAGATATAACATACAAAGTAATACAACAATAATGTAAACAAATTAGAGACGTTACGGAGCTTCGACTCCGATCTTGATAAGTCGGAACATCCGATTGTTATTACACTTCCGGTTCTGACTTCGGTTCCGACACTTTTAAATCGGTGGTCTAATCTATGACACTTTAAGAAATGGATTAGATGGAGACAAAGCTGCGAAGCTTTTGTTTATTAAATATAATATTCCACTTTTAGAGTCAATACATTTGATTTAATTTGCTAACTGTCATTGAAAATATGTTAATTTTTATTTTCATCGCCTGTGTAGTTTATTATTTTCTAATTAAAATTAAGGATATTGTTTTTATTTGTCCTTAAAACATATCTCTATTATCACCACCTGTGATACCTCCTGTGATACCTCCGTAAAATCCCTGAAATGAATAATTACTTTATTTTAGTCATGCATATTGTATTGTATAATTTAAATAACTAAATGCAGAACATTAGTAAAAAAAAAATCAAATCTGTGTAACTACTCACTGTATATTATATTCTATGTAGCTAGTGTTAGTTAGTAATTACAAGCCATAGGTATAAAAACACGGTCAAGGTCAACAGGTCAAGCAGTATTTAACCCTTGTGCAGTGAACATTTGTATGCCCAAGTGCCCATTTACATGATATATTGATTCAAAAGTACATGTTGTGTAACTAAACTGACCATGTAATCGGGCATGTGAAAGTGTGTCCTGACCTGGCAAAAATCATTCAAATTAACTGCTATTTCAATTTTTCGATTAAGTTATAACGTTAATATTGCATGTGTATACATGCATACGCATATAATTTTTGTTTTCTTAATATTTCTTTTAATAATTATACGCTTAAAAACAGATTTGTAATTTGTATGAACATATACATATTTGGTTACCAAATAGTCTAATTTTATGTATAAACTCGCTTTCTTAAAAAACGGCTCAAACGATTTTGATGAAAATCACGTAATTGGGGAATTTTGACTCAAAAAACTGATATGTTATAGTCTTATTTCCGGGAAAAATCTTTTTAAGGCCTTTTTCATGATTTTTGTATATAAAGTTACAGTGACATTAAAAGCTAGGTAGCGGAGAATTATTTAAAAATATAATTAAAGAAATTGAATTGCCATAAGATATCATTTCAAACAAAAATCTTTATGATAAATGGTTCGAAAACATAATGAAGGTTTAAAAGAAGGATCAATACTTGTGCAACTAAATAAAGATGTCGGAAAAACTAATAAAAAATACTTTGGCAAGCCTGTATGTGTAATTTTTTAAAATTTAGAAGCCAGAAACATTTTAAAGTACTCTTACTATAGGAGAATCCATATCATTCTTATAATTTAGTGTAGAAAGAATTATTATGAAAAGATTGAATTGCCTATAAGTTTATTTTGCAAATTAAGATTTTGTAAAGTTAACCATGAATTCAAATTTTTAAAATAATGTAAATAAATAAATAGTAATATAACTTAAAAGCACTTAGCATATATATTATTAATTTGTTATATACAGATTTCAATTTTACTGTGACAACTTTTACTTTCCTTAACTGCCAACATCCAATGTACACTTCCGGTCGTCAATAGTTAAAATTGAAAGTGAAAATTGTTTCAAAATTAACTTAATGATAATATCTGTAATATTACCGTGTCAATTTATCAAAATATTTAATTTTTGTCTATGTAATTTTAATTAAAAAATGTCTCAATTAAGAGACACACAATTGGGAAAATATTAAAATTAATGAAATAGCAAAGAAGGTTTTATAACTAGAACTTAAAAACCTCTTTTAAAGTTTAGAAATATTGAAAAAATAAATCAAACTACTAATCATAAATTCAATATTCAATCGACTTAGTTATTATAAATATCAGGATGACTAAGCTTCGTTCGGGATCATGGNAATTAGAAAATAGAAACAAATCATAGTAAAAAAATTAAAACATGTTTTAATAAATCATAAATATTTAAATATGAAAATAGAACATTCAAATAAAAAAATCAAGGAAAAACGTTTATTCATAGACCAGTTTTCCAGCCTCTTCATTTCCTTATCGGTTTCTCAATTTTGAATGTTTAAGTCCAAATAATGAGCAAACTCGCACAATATAGCTGAAGACGAAGTGGCGCATAAAAGTAATTTTATAATTATAATATATTATATCCTTATTTGGTCCTAATTTATCTCATACAATCAAACTCTTATATATTTTGGAATAATAACTTTGGAGTATTCATAATATTTAAAAATTTAATTCAAAATACCCGTTTTTACGCACTTAAAAAAATGATTACAAAATTCTAATTTAAATTAAAAAAATCTTATTTAAATCTGTTTCTTATAAAGCAATTAAATTTCTTTTATTATATTTGTAAATAATTCTCCGTTGTTAAACTATATCACTCATACTGTATATAAAAACCGTAGAAAAGATCTTAAATGATTTTTCCCGAAAATGAGACCCTTAGAGATAAATTTTTAGACTTAAAATATCGGAAATCTGGGATTTTTATCAAAATCTTTTCTATGAATATGGTATCAGTAATCGCCTTTGCTTAATCATTCAAATATTCCAATTTTCTCATTTATTTTAATTTCTTTAAGAATAATGAATTGATAAATTCATTGGCACTCATATTAACATTTTAAATCATTAAAATACTTAATATAAAATAATCTATTTAGATCTGTATTTATACTAATTGCTATAACCGGGGAAAGGAGAATAAAATGAACCAATTAATGACTAATGAATTTACAATAATACTTTTGTGTAAAGTATTATAGATAAAAATCTTATATTTAAATCTAACGCAATTGTATTGCTACTATTCGGAAAAGAAGTACAACGCATATGTACATAAACGTAAATTCATTGCATGCCTACTACGTCGGCCTTGTGCGTGTGTATAATTACTAACATATGCTTTATCCAACATCACAGAGTAAAGCAGCAATCACATAGAGGAATCTTATACTCTAGTTAGAATTTATTTATTTTATATTATTTGATTATTTTGTTAGTTATTTTAAAAAATACGTATAATTCAATACATTTAAATATATTATTTTTAAAATTAAAGATTTAGAGTTAAGATTTTATTTTCAATAAATGCTCTATCTAGAAGTGAAGGTATATGTAAAACTTTTAAGTTTGTTATGTGAATATATGTATGAATGCATGAGGAGTGTTAAGAGAAATGGTTTTATAAATGAGAAGGGAAAAGGGGGATTGTAGATATCACAGCCATTCGGTGTAAAGTAAAACAACGTTAATTTCAGTTCGTTCAACTTCAATTTACACGTCAGTTACTGGCGTTGTACATTAGAACACTGCAATTTGTAATTTTGTACTTGCAATATTAAATTGTTTCGTGTCATAAAAATAATAATACTTTTTTTAAATGCAGAAAATCAGTTTTATAAAATTCTGTTTATAATGTCCTTCTTATAGACAATAGATTTGTGTAACGGATCTAATTATAGCCACTTTAATAATTAGGTACACTCGAATATAAAAATACACACTTTCCAATTTGCCGTCAAACATGCCGCTCGTATGTGTTTATGTACTGCCATCCAATTCAATCGCAGATTATGATACTAAGATCAGTTGACCTAACCACATTCAGATAAAAATTATAATAGTTGTTTTGCCTTCAATTAAACTACATTTTATTTACAGTGAAGTCATTCTCTGTTATGTTATTTTAAAAAATATTTATATAAAATTTAAAAAAGTAAGATTTCTATGAATATTTCACTATAATAAACATTTTTTTGTATGACATTGATTAAATATATCCAGATTTTTTAATATTACTATTTCCTTTTGGAAATAAAATAAATATATTCAGCAAACATTATTTATAATTCATATGAAAAGCTGTTTAATATATCGCTTTATATTAATAAATATTATTCATCTTTTACATAAAAATAAAATTATAAATCTTCTCTCAAGACCGGTTATTCATAAATTATTATTAATTAAATGCTTTGTATCGTTACGAATTGAATTTATTAGTAAAAAATGCTTGCAATATTTAAGAATATTTTAATTTATTTGGTTTTTCTAAAACGGCTCTAATTAGTTCAATGAAAATCACGGATAAAGGGCAAGATAAATAGAATACAAGGTAACGCGATGCGCATATCTCGGGCCCGGGTGACGTAGAAGAAGCGAAAGAAAGCAAGATAAATAGAATGAGATGCAAGTATTTATCTTGATGGGAAAGGGACAAAATGGACTTCTAAGGTATGCTGTCACCCGGGACTGCGCGTGGAGAACCAAAATTAAACACGAACTTGCGTTCTATTTATTTTGGATAAAGGGTGTTTTGAGTTAAAAAATGACCTGTTATAACTACTTCAATGGAAATCACGGATAAAGGGTATTTTTGGGTAAAAAAATAACCTTTTAGGGTTTCATTTCCGAGGCAAAACATTTAAGGCTTTTTTTTACGGTTTTTATATACTGAATAAAAGAAATTGAATTGCCAGAAGATACTTTTTTGTATAATAATCTTTTTGATAATATGTTAGAAATATGAATGAAGGGTTTAAAGAAAGAATACTTGTCCAGCTCAATAAATATATCGAAAAAATTTGCATTGATATCATTGTTTCACTTCCCAGTGATTATAAAATATGTTTTGACTAGCCTGTAGATCATTTTCCACAATTAAAAAACTAGAAACATTTAAAATACTGTTACCATAGAAGAATCCATGTAATTCTCGTAATTTTTTGTAGAAAGTAATTTTAGAAAAAAATTGACTTGCCTATAAGTTTATTTTGCATATTTAAGGTAGAATTCAAAATAAAAGTTAAGCATAATCTCGTGCGAAACTCGATCATCCAGATATTACAATACAAAATTAAATAAGCTATTAAACTATGTATAACATCATATAGAGAATTAAGAATTATTTATAGTTTAATTTAAAACTACAAAAGCAAAAATATAGCGCAAATAACATTAAATTTTGGAATTAAATTAATTGAATATGCTGTTGGCTCTAGTTGAAACATTTTGAATAATGAATTTATTAAATAAAGCACTCGGTAATTTTGTTTCAAATATTATATATTTATTATAATCTATACGTATTTCGG
>CM008233.1:3878178-3894247 GCA_002278615.1 Pogonus chalceus | reverse complement strand
AATAAATTATTTCATTAATAAATATAAAGAATTTAATATTTTAAATTATATTTTTTATATTTAATAGAAGAAATTACGTTTTAAAACTTGTAAACTTAAATAATTATTATAATATGCTTTCTAACCATAATGCAATTATTAGTTATTTTTTATATTTTAGCTTCTTAACTTATATAAAATTACAAAGAAAGTACATAATTTAATAAATATTTGTATGCGTTGACTTTCTTTGTTATAATTTCATGAATGAATTTTTGATAATAATATGGTCGGTGTACAATATAATGGTTAAATTGTAATTAACCTCGTTCTAGTTTTTATTTATTTAATTTTTATCTGATAAAATTAAATTTTTAAATCTTCATCTCAAGTTATTGTTATTTTTACAATACAATTAATATTCTTTTTCTCACTTTATTCATTATACTATATTATAATTTAATATAATTCAAACTCAATCAAATTGTATAATGTAAAAGCACGTTGTTAAAATTAGCTTTTATATTATTTCGGATCCTTTTTAATTATATTTAAAATAAACCTTTCTTCACGTGCTGTTAGTTCTTTGTATTTTGTGCACTCTTGCCTTTTTTTTCTGACCGTTGTTTAATGATTTGTATCAGTAATTTACTTCGATTAATGTTATTTGCTATTTGGCTATTTTTAAACTGACATAAAATTGAATCATATGCAAAAGTATTTTAATATTTTAGTGAAATATATAAAACAAGCCTAAACATGTTTCCCTTGCATTTAAACATTTAATATTTGTAATATATTTTAAATTAATTTTATGTATTTAAATTGAAGTACTAAAATTAATAAATTGTAATACTATTTATAATTTTATATCTTTAATTGTAATTTTTATGATGAAGTACGAATACTTTTGCTCTCAACTGTATATAATTTTTAATTAATTACTAACGCAGAAACCTCAAAAATCGTAAAAATAATTTTAAAGCTAGTATTTTGAATAAATTACTATATTCAAATTATTTCTGTATAAACAAGAAGCTATTTTTATTTTAAACAGGTAAATATATCGTTATCAACATTATTGTAAATACAAAATGTTTTCGATGATACTATGAGCTCATCAAGGTCAAATCGTCAAATTTTTAGATTAACGTTTGATCAAAAATATTTGAGTATTGAATACAATCAACCTGTAATAGTTCAAGGTTAACATATATATCAAAATATTTTATCTTCACCGGACAATCATTAAATTTAAAACATAGCTTTAAAAGAATTATGTTTTAGTACAAACTGAATATTAAATCTATTCCAATACTTAGCTCTGTTATATTTTCTTTTATATATTTTGTTATTTTAACTAGTTTTCTAATACATTATAGGATTAAATTGATAATTTGGATAAGAAAACAAAGAATAGTTCTAGCAGTAATGTTATTTATTCAGTGAACTAACAATTTTTTAAATACATTAAATGTACAATTAATTACATATTAAAGTAAATAAATATATAAAATTAAATAACATATATTTTCTTAGCATGCTATCTAATTATAAAATCAAAAATATTCGAAATAGTCACTAGCGTTAGTAAGTGAACATTATATCCTGTATTAAGAAATAATATTAGGATGACCGAGCTTCGCTCGGAGTTATAGTTATCTTTTATTTTCTATACAATTTCTTAATTATGCAAATTTAACTAATAAGCAATTCAATCTCTTGCTTAAACTTCTTTCCACACTAAATTACAAGAATGATATGGATTTTCCTGTGGTAATAGTACTTAAATGTTTCTTTCTTTGTCAAAGTATATTTTGTACTTATCGGTAAGTTTACCACTCTTATCAGTGTTAATTTATTGTGTTAACATCTTTATTGAGTTACACAAGTATTGCCCTTTCTTTTAACCCTTTATTAAGTTTTCGAATCTTTTTATTATTAATTCTTGTAAATAAATATCCGTTGCCCAGCTATAATGTTGCTGTATATAACCGTAAAAAAGGCATTAAATGAATTTCCATTTATAGATTCACTGCCCTTCAATGCATATTTGTATGAAAATGTTGCATCCTGTTTATTTGAATATTATCAATGTTATTTTGCCATCTTTGTTAGTAATTTTATTTCTTGATATATTTTCTAGTATTTGAATTAAAATATTACAACTTTAGTCTTCAATTTTTATAAATATTTTTATTAAATTTTGTACGTTTATTTTAGTATGTTAGAAATTTATTTGTAAAAAATATTGGCATTAATTTTTCAAATATTTTTTATTTTAGTGTACATATGGTTATTTTTTACTTTTTTTAGTAATTTTACTACATATATTATTATATTTTTATATATTAAAATTAAATATATAAAAATGGTTATTTATTTTGTTAATCACAGTTTAATTAATGTTCTAAATATAGTATTACCAGTATATTTAAACCTGCTATAGATAGTTAAATTAGAAGAATAACAAGTAAGTGATATTTATTTAATTATAGTATTATTCATATGTTTATAATATTTATTTTAAATATAAAATAAGTCATATTTTTTAAGGTTGCTTTAGAAATAATATAATTAAAATAATCTGTATTTTCGAAAAGAATTATGCCGGGCGTCTACTTTGTTTTGTTATATAGGAAATTCTGGTAAAATTTTCATTACGTTATAAATTTTTTCCTGTTAATGTTAGGAGAAATAGTAAAATAGTTAAAAGTTGTGCAAAATTAAAATGTGCATTCAATGTGCCGCGTTTTAATGATATACGATGATCCTGTCACAAGATCCAAGAATAATAAAATTTCCAGTTTTAAGCAGTTAACAGAATGTCATGCAAAATAACATAAATAACTTTAATTCAAGTGATATTGTCTCAGTTCTTGTATTTATAAATTTCTCTGTAATCTTGTATTTATATTTATAAATTAATTACATAAAATATCGATGAAATCATTACTTATAAATTTCTTTATAAGTATAATAAATTAATTAAAATATTTATATGGGTTTGCCTAATTTTTCATATCGAATTCATTTTATTTCTCATTAAAACATTAATTACAAGAAAACAAATTGTTAAAAAATTATTTGTTTTAATGTGGATGGCACTCTGTGAACTAATTAAAGATGGAAATTTTTATTTACCTGTATATCGTGGCAGGATCGTTGTATATAATTGAAAATGGGCTTATTGGATGCACATTTTTGTTTGATTAACTATTTAAATATTTGTCCAAACATGATTAGGGAAAAATTCATAGATTTTTTTTTTTAAATAATGTAAATAAAAGATTTTCTGAACATATTAAATTTAAGTTATCTTATAGTTTTTTTATCTTGTTTAATTTAGTAATGTTTTACTTCTTGTAAATAAATATGAGTTCTTATAAGGATAGTGTAACATATTTTATAACAATGTATGTATATAAGGAGAGAAAAAGAAAAAACCAATTCTATTTATTTATATATTTTATTAGTGAAATCATGTAAGTATCAAAAAGATAAAGATTTTCAATTGAAATTGGACCAAATATGGTATCATACAATCCAACATCCACAGCACATCATGACCTAAAACTGTAAAAGTGAAACTATCAAAATGATTAACAATGTATTGTTCTGTACTTCAATTTTTAATAATACTCCGTAACAAGCTAATCATATAGTATAAAAAAATCGAATATGTTTGTCGGTATTTTCCATTCAGTGTTGCCAATAAGTTTACAGTGGTTACGCTTTTATTCGGAGCTATTCCAGTGAGTCAAACTTCTAAGCCAAATAAAATGCTACAAATTCTTTTATAATTTATTTTAAGAAATAAAGTTTTTCATTAATCATATGAATATGAATAAAAGAAAATATATTTAAATTAAATTACATTGTTGACTTATAAATAATAACACGAATTGTTTTAATTTTATGCTAAACTATAAATTTCGTTGAAATATAACAAGTTAATTCTTTATGAAAATACTGATTATGTAGTTTGGTGTCTTTTATGCTCTAACCACATTACTACACGGCGTAGGAATGTTATCATACACAGGTGCATAAGAATCTTGTAAGAGCGAACAATCACTCATGCGGACGCGGACTTACGGAAGAACAACTTCAGCATTCAACAATCGTGCTTGGTTTGTGGTACATAATATAATACGCTTTATACTTTTGTACTTTATGCAATAAAATCTATGTTTTCTCATCTTTTCTCTTCTGTTATATAACAGACAGTATTTTAACTAGATCTTCTTCCTCTTTAGTTCACTTTATTAATTGTTTTTAAACAAGCACAAGCCCATAAATTAATTATTTTATATACAACTTAACTATTTGATAATATGTACATTTTTTATTAAATAACATAAAATTTACATACTTAATTAAATATATTTTGATTGGTATTAACGCAGGATTTTCAATAATGAACGAGACAATTTGATGTATAGAAAATACAATTCATTCAAAAGCAATAAAATTTTTGAAGAACAAGTTAGCAATCTTAAGATCACATTTATTTAGATTTTTGAACATAATGAACATAAACATAATTTTTTTATTTATTTCAAAATGTCAGCTCCACTTGAAGCGTGTTGACTAGAGGAGTAATGTTCAGTGATAAAACTTTTGCTATCCGAAGGTGTGAAACCGGCGAAAATTTACTCAAAAATATTAAAATTGAAAAATGTTTCAGTCTCAATAAAATGTATAATTAGTTGGAATCGCTTAATTTGGGCAAAATAAGTGTTACTGATTTCCATCTCTCTGGAGGTCCGCATTGCAAAATTGCATAAATAATGTATTTTCTTGAAGATAAGAGAGTCAAAATTTTCCAATTTGCTAATTTGTGTAATATTAGTGTTGAAACAATGCAAAAATGATCATTCATGACGTGCTATTCGCAAAGCGTATTCGATAGATTCCAAGACAATTGACACAAATTCATCAAAACACCCGGATTTGCATTTGTCCTGCGCTGAGTTGGAAGGTATTACTACATCCTCCTTACAACCCAGACTTTGCTCAGTTCAATTGTTATTTTTTACGCCCGCCTAGATTTTTTGGGTGACAAGAAGTTCGACGAAAAGAAGCGATCATAAATATGGTACACGTACGTTTACTTGACTTCTACGCTGCTAAAATCAGAAAGCTCACAGAACGATGAAACATGTATCTAAATATTGCTAATGACTATGTTAAAATGTATTTTAAGTTTAATTGTGATTGAATGAACAGCTTTTTCTCTACATCAATTTATCTGGTTAATTATTGATCGTCCCTTGTATTTATATAACAGTTTAGGGAGTCGATTTAATAGTTTCGATAGTAAAATTTAATATCAAAACGTGATGTGTACGACTTGTGTTCAAGTCACTGAGCACTAGTAATTTATCGATAATTTTAGTGATTTTTGTGTCTATACGATATATTAATTTCAAATTAAGGTTAGCTCTATATTTTTATGTGATATCTTTCAAATTTTAAACACTGTCACTGTGAAATAAATTAAATAACAAAATAATTTTTCTATCAAAATAATTCATAGACTCAGTGCCGCCTCTTCCATGGATGCAAGGGATGCGTCGCATCGGGGCGTTATCATCAAGGGGCGCCATCTCGAGAAACAATTAAGCGGCAAAAAATTTGTTAAGAAAATTTGATTATGGTGAGGGCGGTCGCTTTAAACTTTAGGGCGCAAAAAAAAATTTTGCATCGGGGCGCCATGACCCCTAGAGCCGGCACTGCGATAGACTTCTAAGATTCAAAAATAATTTGATTCAATACGATCAAAAATCTGGTGCCAATGTGAAACCATATTTAATTTTTTATTATTTGGTTATTTTCTATTAAAATTCCGTTAACTACACCTCAACTTGCAAAGTTTTCTTGATATTCTCGTTGTTATAGACGTCACACTAAAGAAAAACAGGAACACTGTGCAAGAGAGATAGCATTATAATAATAAATCACGTTTCGATAGTAAACTTC
The DNA here is from genome assembly GCA_002278615.1 of Pogonus chalceus. NCBI lineage: Eukaryota > Metazoa > Arthropoda > Insecta > Coleoptera > Carabidae > Pogonus > Pogonus chalceus. Next base: position 3,888,283 of record CM008233.1, on the reverse strand, counting down.
ACTATCGAAATTATAAAAGCGACCCCCTTAGTGCTTGATATTAAAACAGTTTTTAAAATTGAAGAAGACCAGTTATATAGACGGTCCTTAGCCAATTTTAATTTGTTTATTTTTCTATTTTATGTGAATAAAATAAAAGAATTAAATTATTTTATTTATATTAATTTCTATTTGCTTTCAATCTACCAATGTTTAAAAACTTTTTGTTTTTTCTACTGATTTTAAATAAATTTTTATCTGTACCGATTTGTAACCGATCTTTTGCCGAACCAGTTTTTTTTTTTACTAGAACCAACCTTTTTTCTCTCTCTTTTATAGTGAAATTATATATCCTTTTGTTAAGTGTTATTTTTACAAATATAAATTTAAATTTATTTTTGGAATAAAACAGTTATTAAATAAAAATTTAATATTTTTGGAATTATTTTTCTGTCGTGTCTGGATATTATATTATTGTAATTTACTGTTTAAGCTCTTACAATTCTAACAATGTTCTCTGCACAAAAGGAAATATTTTATCAGGTTCAGGTCTTAAACTGTATAGTTCAACCTATCTTCTTAAATTTTATTAACTTATTTTATTTTGAAATGTGCTAAGAGAAAATGTTAACACTATTAATTTTCTTTACATGCATATATTATGTAATTCCAATAGATTTATTCTTAGAATTTCCGCAAATATTTTTGTTTACATAAATAATTTACAATTTGATAATTTAATTATTTATTTCCATAAATAATTTTGTTGTTTAAAAGTACACAGAATATAACTATAATAATTTTACATAATTATTATATTTTATATATAAAATATTATAAACAAAAAGCTTTTGAAAGTATTACTTTTTATTTTAATGAAATTATTTTCAATGGAATCCAGTGTTGTGTGGGTTTATTTTTCTTATATTTTTTTAATGTTAAATAAAGGCAAAATGCAACAACAACCTTCATGGTAAATAGCCATACAATTAAAGACAAGCATGAATCATCTAGTTAAAATAATTTCATATTAAACCGCGTGTGGTATGAAACGAAAACTTAAATTGAGCGGTGCCAAAAATGGTCAAACACGCACAAATTCGGTGAGTTATATTTCATATTCTCTTTACTCTTTCTTCGTCTGTTGGATTTATCTGTTTTCTTTAGAAGTAATTAATTCTAAATATGAAAACATGTTTAAATTTTTATTTTTTACGATTATATTAAAAGAAATAGTCATGAATTTAGATTTAAAATAAAATTTGAAATATAAATTTTAATTTTTAAGTATTTTTAAGATTGATTTGCAGAATCACGAACAGTAATTTTATTAAAAAAAGATATGCATTAAATCATTGAGCTGATTACTTTAAGATATATGTAGTGTGTTATATATTCTATACATATGTATGTTTATAGAACTAAGTTAAATGAAAGAGAATAATAAAAAAAAGTTGATATGAAGAAGTAAATATGGGTGTATGTAAACCTGCCTGTGATTTTAACCAATGAGGGAACTAGGTCAAATAGATTCTATCAGCTTCATATAGAATTTTTATAAAATAAACTATAGATATGATGTATTTTAAACTCATGATAAAAATACAGAAACTAAATTTGTAACTTATTTTAATTTTAATTCTGGTCTGTCCCAGATTTTCTTTAGAAGCTTTTGTTAAAAACGGTTAAATATTTGTTATTATTAGAAATTAATACATATTTTAATTTTATCTATTTAAATACATAATATGAAAATAAATTTCAATGTTAAAACTTACACTTATTGTATTATTGCTAAAATAAAATATTATTAAACTATATAAAACCAAACTATGGTTAACAATATTCTAAAAAAATATTAATTGAATAATATAGATTAAAATAAATTTAATTCTATTAAAATAATATTTATGTAAAATCTTTTTATGATACACTATTATAACCACATAATTATGAAAGAAATTCTTTTTATCGTAAGAAATATAGTCGACGCCACAAATCTATGTAATTACATAATAATAAGCAGATATTTTCATCTACTTAAGGTTAAGTTAACATAATTCTCAATAATGTGAAGTACGTCGCAACTTATTCGAAAAATTATGTAAGTAATGTACGCATTTTTATTTACATTGGTTATTTCTTTACAAAACGTTGGGATATATAACAACAACGGCTTTTTCGGAACATATAAACCGTTTGAGATTGTGGGGCGATACTTTGTAAACGTACAATGATTATGCAATTACATTGTTAAGTGGCTTCGCTTTTATATTTTTGGATTATGGGACATAATCAAGATCACATAGTATATAATCTAAGTTAGATTAAAGCAGTGTTACTCAACCTTTTTGCCGAATATATTTAGCGACTCAAATTTTTATTTTTTTATTTTTAATATAAATAAAAAGGTATTTTATCAACACAATGCTGTATTTAGTCAACATCAAATAAAAACCATTACAAACATTTTTTTTTTCTAATTTCTTTTACACCTTTACGATCCATTTTAAACATGACGAGATCCAATATACGCTGGACTAAAGTATAGTAATTGCGGTTTTACCAATGATTATTCAAATTTTGAGACATTAAGTTTCCTACTATTAAAAACTTATTATTCATGAAAAAGTTTTTAAAATAACAAGTTCATGAATTCAACATTATTTCTTGAGTATTCTTATTACTTTTATTGATTAATCATTTCAATTCCTCTTCAGTTTGTCCCTTTTTTATATAGATATTTTAATTATTTCCAAATAGTTTATTTTAAGTTCATCAATATTTTTGCTTATAGAATTTAATAATTTATCCATTTTTCTTATTATTTTATCTTTAATTCTCATTTATTTAATACTTAATAGAAACTATAGTAGATGTATTTGTGAATACGATAAATATTTTAGAAATTATCAGTTCTATGTAAATTTGCTTTAGTTTCTATTGTCAACATAGCACAAAAAATACTTCATTTCTGATATTGGAAGCGTTTTTTACTATTTTGGTAATATTTATTTGTAAGAAACTGTGCAATTTACTTATCGTTAGTTTTTTAAAAATATACTGTTATAAATAGTTGTATTTAAAATATATTTTCCGTGTATAAACAAGAAACAGAAAATTGAATATAATATTTCTCATAATAGACGTGAACTATAAACAAACTAACGGATATTTTACACTTGTAACGCATGTTTACAGTCATCTAACGCTTGCACTTTGTATAATCTATAATATGACCCACACATTCCTTACATAATATATAAACAATTATGGTTTTAAAAATAATTACAAAGATAAAAATAATTTGTGTAAGCTTATTAGATTTACATTATATTTATAAAACTTTTCAAAACGACTAGGACATTGTTTGAATCTGATTCAAGTCGACAATATCAAGGTTCGCAATTAGTTATTGTATACATGTACATATGATTTATGTATGTACGTACATATGATGTTCAAGGTTCGTAGGTGATCTAATTCATTTATTTTATGTTACAGCGATGGCAGCGCCGTTGGTTTGTTCTTTACGACGATGGAGAATTGAACTACTCCGTAGACGAACATGTAAGTATCTATATATACTTATTTATTGTAAAATTTGGCATATGCTTCCAAAATCTAACATATGTTTAAAATAAATTAATAAAAATTGTGTTGAAACATGTATTTAATGTAATGTTGCAAACCTTCAAGTTTTCAAATAATGAAGTTTACTATAAATGTAAAAATATAGTTCAGTAAATTGTGAAGTGTTGAATTGCGCTTATAGCCTAAATATAATCCCTTCGAACTGAAACTTACTGATGATCCTATAAGCACAAATGCGCTTCAAATAGATCGAAACCTCCGCTCTTATTTATACATGTATTAAGTGCCCGAATTATCAAATTTAAATCACCATATGAAATTTCCAAATTTAAAATAAAACTTTTTATTTCTGCTTACTAAAAACCTATTAGTTGATTTCCTTGTAAATATAACAAGTACGTACTTATATATAGACCACCAGGGGTCGATTGTCATTTTGAAGGGGTCCATGTCAGAGAAAAATAAAAATATAGAATTCCTGATTTGTAAATCGGGATCCACGAAGCAGACTATTAGTAAAATTTAGGCATTAAGGCCTTATTATATTTATTACAGATTGTGTGTTTAGTTATAATAGCCATAGAAATTACTTATTTATTAATTATTTTTAAAAGTTTTCACACCAGCGGACGGATGGTCCAGACTCAATCCAAATGTGCATGCACAAATATATTTAAATCAGCAATTATTAATAGGAATATTAGACAAATTTAATTAAAATCTAAAGATTGTAACCCCAATCAATCAAAATTTAATTGATTAGTTAAAATTCAAGAACCAACTAATACAGCACAAAACCATAGTTTTGATTATTAACTTCCTAAGTTTTAAATAAGTGAAATGGTAAAAATTTGAACATGTGTGCAGTTATTAAAAATTCTTTTATTATTATTATAATTTCATAAAAATTATTCTTACAAAATAGTTAAAAGGTATTTTTTTTTTCTGAAAATATTGTAATTCATATATAGCATTAACGTCTATTTGCATATGTTTAGTTTTTTTTAAACAGTAAATATTTTTAAGCTTTCTTATTTAATTAAACCACAGCAAACTTATCAAAAAATCTTTCTTAAAGTAAATACCTTACTTGCTATTTATATATCAAAATCAGATATAATATAAAAGGAAATATTTAAATGATTTTATAAAAATTAAATATTAAAAAAGCAGCGGGAAAGTGGTCTACGAAACAAAACAAAAATTAGGAACTTCTGTTTTAAACAATATATAAAATGCTGTTTAATATATCGATTATATGAACTGATAGTAGAAATTATTTATCGTTTGCACAAAAGTTTTCAAATTAATTTAAAAAATTTAAAAAAATCAAATAAATTATTCTAGAAATTTATATTCTATAAAATGTAGATGATCTAACAAGAAATGAATTAAAAAGAGTTGCAAAAAGAATACAATATCAGCAAAAAATTGGACTGTAGATCAATGAAAATAAAATAAAATAAATAGTAAGAGCTGCCGGATGATGAATATAACCTGACATTGACAACAAACAGTAGCAAAGAATATGTTTTCGAGAGAGCGGACAATTTCGTTTATATAGAAGAAAATTGGCATAAAGAACAAGAAATATAACAACAATTGCAAAAAGTAACAGGAAGTACGGCAGCCTTTATAAAACTTATAAAATTAAAGTATGTTCAAAGATAACCAAAAAAAAAAATAAATATGTAAAACAGTTAAAAGACCTACGGTCACGTATGGCTATGAGATATGGGGTACTTAACAAAACAAAAGATAAAATTAGAAGATGCAAAGAAAAATGTTACATGCTATTTATGACAGGATACGAACTGAAAAAGGACAAACAAGGAATTAGAGGAATCTTATAAAAATCCCAATATTATGGCATTTGTCAAGGCACAAAGATAAAGGTGGTTGTGGCATACAGAAAGATTAAGTAGGGAGAGACTTCCAAAGTTGGTTCTAGGCGTAAAACCAATAAGAAAGAGAGAAAGGAAAAAGGCCAATGAAACGATGGGTTACCAGTTTGGAAGAGGATTTGAAAAAGGTGAAAATTACAAATTGTAAAAGAATAGCAACTAACAGGAATGGCGGGAGATAGTACAAAGAGCATTTCTGAAAAAATGATGAAATAATTTTTAGCCCTAATTCTACCAACCTATAGAGCAAATATATAATCCATTAAAAGGATTTTTTTTATAGTTTTCTACCAGACTAAAATAAAAATTATAAATTATACCCCGGAAACATACCCTTTTTCTTATCGGTTATAAGACCCCCCCCGCAATTAACGACTCTTCAAATCTATCGGCCACCGATGATATTTGATGCGCAACTCGTGTCTAGGGTACAGTCGAATCTGTCTAAATGTGCTCTGTCGGGGCAGGACCGTTGTCTAAAGGTGCTCTCCCCACCATATATTAAAAAAAAAAAATATATCCTTGAGCGCTCGGGTGCGCGCGGAAACGGTAGAATTGAAGGAGAAACTAAACTCTGAATTGTGATTTGTCGCTCGTGAATGCGAGTGAGGGAATATTCGAGCACCTTCACGCAATGTATCCTGTAACCCTAAGACAGCGTGCACCTTTACGAAGAGCACCTTTGGAAAGAGTTGTATTGGCCTCAAGCGCTATTCGGTACTGGCCGTAAAAATAAAACAGTTTCTGAAAAGGTTCATGTGTTATTTTTACATGTAACAAAAATTATAAACTCAATAAATCTGGCATCGGTATTCTTATATTGTTTCCAATTAGATTTTATTATTCGAAATTTATTAAGTTTTACAATTCTATTGTATTTATAAATAAGATTATTTATAATTTCTGTTCTTAACATAATAATTAAATAAAATAATATTTGCTTATAATGTGTAAAAAAGATGGTTTGCGTGTTGAAAGATACTCAATGTATTGTATTGATTACATATTTAAAACATTTTTGTGGTTACGGTGTAATATCACAGACTGAACCAATCATCTGTAATATGCATCTGCTTAATANTATATATATATATGTACTTTTGTAGACACAAAAAAATATATAATGTTTTTGCAGTTTTAAGGTTTCTTGTTATAAAAGATAATTATTTTGCCCAGCTTTTTTTAAATTATAAATAATTAAAGTTATTCGACTTGCACAGTCATTTAACAAATATAATATTATTTTGACCGGGAATCAATTAAAAATAACTTCTCAAATATATTAAATATTTTTGGTTAAAATTCAAGGTTATTTGATCATTAGAGCAGTTTCTTAATAGTAAGTTGAAATTTTGATATCTTAGTAATAAGAAGTATCTTAAAGGGTGGTTCGATTAACAGCAGAGTGGTGAAACCGCTGGTTTAAAACGGTTGAAACCATACTGAATTTTATTCGATAAAAAAAATTTGATTTTGTTATAATTTATTATAATTTACAGTGTACTGATCGAACTATCTTAAGTAATTCCTTCGTCATTTTAAATCTTTAGCTTTGTACTATTTTTCTTTATACACTTCAGACTTCATAGTCTGTAGAACACGAACATAAACACTTTAAAATTTTAATTCAAAATCCTTCTAGTTTTTTGTGCAATAAGTAACACAGTTGATTCGTTCCACGATTTCGTAAAGACCATTCCATAATTGTTACAGTTTTGGTAAAATACCATGACGTCATTTCTGTTTACATAGTCGCAATAAATCTCCAGAATTATAATCTTGTTCTAGAGTTCTTATTATAATTGTTTTTATATTATCGCTTGCGTTTTGTATATTTTTTTATTCAAATGTGTATTGGGATTATTTTAGAGTTATAAATCGACTCTAGTAATTAATAATAGATTTATAGAAATTTTAGTTGTTTCTAACGGATTTTTAAATAACTTTATTATTTATTGGATTCATTAGTATCTACTATTAAAATAGAATGCTGTTATTTTTTATTTTTATAGTAATGTTCTGTAACCTAAAAACTTTTATGATTATAATAAATTTAATATTGTTACATTGCGGATTTCAATTAACTCCAAAGTTCTTTTATTAATAGTTTTGTAATAATTTTTTTGGTGTTTTAAATTTTGTTTGAAAACAATATAAAGTATAATACTATCAATTGAATTTCTTAAATTTTATTATCTTATCTGTTTATAAGTCTTTCATTGTCTGGTAACCTATTTTTGTAAGAGATAATTATATTTTTTTATATATTTTTAATTATTATTTTGCACCTTACGTAACAGAATTGTTTAAGAATTTTGCTAATATCACAGCAAAGACACTCTTTTTTCTATCCTTCTCTCTCTTACAAAATCAAATGGTTTAACATCACTCTTTAAAAATGTCGTTTGAATGATCTCGAGTTGGTTTTTGGTTGTTATCTCCAGAATTTTTTTAGTGTAGTTGAATATTCTATACAGAAATTTTAGGTGGAGTTTCATTAGTTTCAAACTTAGTAGATGTCACTTTGTCAAATTCACCAAAGCACTGAATAAGAACTGCGCGAGCAACGCTGAAACCAGTAGCTGTTACACTATTTTAATATAAAGTTAGATATTTTACTATACAGCGTCACAACTCATGGTCATTGAAACTGAATTCCGAGTGTCGCAGGCCTGCTAATATCACCTTTATTTTTGACAAATAGATTCTTTTATAGATATACATATGTTTAAAATACAGAATTATAAGTTTCTGTAATAATAAGAGATAATTATTTTTAATTTATAATAATACAAATATTTATTAAGAAAGTGAAACTATATATTTAATAAAATAATTAAAATTCTAATATTTAAAGTGCATTTCTATGAAAGGAGAAGTTTCTTCTATTGATATATTATTAATTGACTTCTAATTTATACTATAGAAAGCTCTTTTCAAAATTTTGAATCAGATCATTAAATCAATCATAAATAATAATTATTGCACATAATTTTTAAAATTTGCATTTCAATTAAGAGTAAAAGCGGTTAATAATTTTAAAATTAATTGAATTTTTCAAATATTACACATTTTGCGTTAGAAAGTTTCATTTTAAATTTAACATTACTATAAAGAAAGCGCAAATCTATAAATTACTTTTTATATTACTAATATAACAAATTTATTTTATTGTTTAATTATTTTAGATTTTGTCACGTGAAATTTATTTTAAGAATAATTTTAAATTTTGTAAATATTTAATGATATTTAATAATAAACGTAGATAACTCATTTATTTGTATAAAAATTAATTATAATTCTACAATTAATATGAATCTGCCTAATTTTCCATACCGTATTCATTTTATTTCGTAGTAGTCTCCATTATTTTTATTTTCTTTACATTAAAATTTCATTTAAAAGAACACAAAGTGTTAAGAAGTTATTTGTTTTATTTTGCATGGAACTTTGTAAACTGCTTAAAGATGATCATTTTTATTTACCTGTATCTCGTCACAGGATTGTCATGTCATTAAAAAGCACATTTTATTTCTAAACAACTTTTTTTTTAATATTTGTCCTTACATTAATAAGAAAAAATTTATGGAGTAATGAAAATTTTCCAAATAATTTTTTAAATAATTAAAAAAAAAAAATCATAGACACCCTGTGCTTTCGATTGTAATTTACCTGTACCTTAAGACAGGATCATTGTATGTATATTATTAAAAATCGGATCATTGGATGCATATTTTAATTCTGAAAAACTTTTGTATTTAAATATTTGTCCTAACATTGATGGAAAAATAATTATGGAGTAATAAATATTTTCCATTGAATTTTCTATATCCAAAAATATAAAAAATAAGCACCCGATATCTCCGATTTTTTTGAAATTCAAGACCAAAATTTCAAAAACTTATAAACAATAAAAAGAATTATTTCTCGCAACTTGTCTTAAAATTTGTTAAGTAACAGTAAAAAAAAAAAAAAATCAATCAATCGAAATAAACATTGTTAAAAATCAGTTGTTTGTTATTTCTTTAATTTAAAAAAAGAATGTTTTTTTTCAGTTTTATTGATAAAGTACGTTTAAGTACAAAAATTTTTAAAATTCGTGAAGATTCGGAGGAATCCCTTGCCCATTACGCTACTTATCTTAAAATTAAAAGATAGCAGTGTTTTAAAAAATAAATTTCAAAAAAGCATATATATATATATATATATATATATATATATATATATATATATATATATATATATATATTGATACAACTCGATACATAACATATCGAGATTCATGCACAGACATACATACATGTATGTTTAGCGCGATGCAATCGAAGTCCATATATGGTCGGAAAGAATACTTCCATAAAAAGAGCGCGCAGAATTGCTAATAGATGATATTCTTTATTATAAAAAATCTACGATCTCAGTTCAATAGATATTCTGTCTCTCAAGTTAGAAAGAGACGAGAATAAGGAAGGATAAACTGCATAAATATAGATTTTTAAGCTTTATTCTAATGATTATTTTATTTTTAATCCATTTTCATTATTTTTGTATATCCATTTTTAGGATCATATTATTACATTATTATAAATTTCTTATTATAAAAATTTGGAAAATTGTAAAAAAAAAAA
>CM008233.1:3864054-3877856 GCA_002278615.1 Pogonus chalceus | reverse complement strand
ACAATGTCCATTTGCGCTCGAAACACACACAAGATTTTTTCTACAGTCGCTACAATGGAGTCATCCACTATAACAAAAAATCATAAATTTTACATTGCAGGACATTTGTTAGGTTATGTAATGTACCGACAGAGCAATCATATTGCGTTGACAAAAGAGAGCGCAAAATACCTACTTTGTATAGCGACTAACACTAATAGGGAAAAAATTAAGGCATAATGAAAATTTTTCCATTTAATTTCCTACATAAAAAAAAGTATGCACCCGGTATATGGAACGAAAAGATGTAAATAATAATTTAAATTTTCTTTTAAAAAAATAAGCGTGGGTTTTAAAATATTAATGAATATTATAATCGCATAATTCATTTATTTATGTAAATAAATACTTCTCAATATTAATTATTCATTTTAGTCACAAATTTGAAGTAATATTAAATGAAGTCGTTAAGTTTAAACTTCAACATGGCGGATACTTAACATGCACGCTAGATAGACCTATTATTATTTTACAGATGTCTATATTCTCAACTGGTAAAACATTCTTGCGCTTATGACAGCTACAAGTCATTCACCTCAAATAAACTTAAATAAGTTAAAGTACCCATGTACGTAATTTATCATTACTCCTAATACAAGAAGCCCAATAAAAAATAGATTTAATATTCAGTTTTTTTCATAATTATTCCAGACATGCTATTCATTTTATTTTTTATTTCACGTCGATAAATGAAAATCGCTTTCACTTGCTTAAATTCAATGAACTCTACGATACGAATAGCGAAAAGTGCTACTAAGAATTATAACTAAATATATAAAATTTAATTGTCGTTATAGAAAGTGAAAATTAATATATAATATTGATTATATATGTAAACTTGTCAAACATTATAATTTGATTATGATTTTTTTTATGTTGTTAAAAATTTAAAAGTCAAAATAATTTTAGAGATTGATCCAAGATTTTATCGAATAGGTTGACTAGGTTTCACTTTAAGTAGATACCTTTACCTATAATATAATGTTTATCACGAGTCGTTTTAACTTTTAGCAATGTAAACGATTTCACAAATATTTGCTTTTATATATGTTTATTATTATAAAAACATGAGAAACAACTTAATTTGATTTCTATTCACGGCTTCCTTTTATTTTTAATTGCTATCTTATTTATTTGCTAAAAAATTTAAATATTTACCATTAGAAAATTTTAATTACTGCTTAATGCTTCTGTTTTTTTCGTTTCTCTACTTAATTTTATTAATATTTCAAATATTTTATAAATTTTTGTTTATTAATTATGGAAGAAAAATGATTTTTTCGTATCGTTTGCTTTTCTTTTTTTTTATATAAAAAGGATGACCGAGCTTCGGTAAGGATTATGATTAGTTTTTATTTTCAATACAGAATCTTAATTATGTAAAAATAATTTATTTATTTTTTTAATTTAAATTAAAAAAGTGCGTAATAACAAGTATTTTTAATTAATTTTTTAAATATTATAAATATGTACTTCAAAGTTATTATTCAAAAATATATAAGAGTTTGATGGTATTAGATGAATTAAGACCAATTAAGGATNATTAATTTTTTGTTTAAATTTAATTTATTTTGATTTAAATTAATGATTAACAAAAAATCACTTAATTTATATCTCTCAAGCCTTCTTTAAATGTTTCTGGCTTCTTAATTTTGGAAAATGACACATACAGGCTTGTCAAAGTATAATTTGTAAGTTTAAACTATATCATTGTTAATTTTTTCGACATTTTTATTGAATTGCATAATTATTGCTCTTTCTTTCAACTCTTCATTCAGTTTTTGAATCTTTTATCATAAAGATTAGTGTTTGTGGCAATTCAATTTCTTTGATTATATTTGTAAATAATTCTGCATTGGTTAATCATAAAAAGGCCTTAAATGATTTTTCGGAAAATGAGACCCTAACAAAACAATTATTAACCTAAAAAACCTCTAATCTAAGATATTTATCAAAATTGTTAGGGCCGTTTTTCATAATTATGTGATAATTTATATTTTTAGTTTATAATATTATTTGAATTAAAAATAATAAGAATTATAAAAAGGTCTTAAATGATTTGATCAGGAAATGAGACCCTAACAGATCAATTTCTGACCCAAAAAACCACTTATCTAAGATATTTATTAAAATTGTTAGAGCCGTTTTTGAAAATATATGTAGTAATGCATATTTTTAGTTTATTAGATATATTAATATTTTTACAGATATATTTAATAATACGAACATTATCTAATTAGTTTTAAAAGAAAATTTAAGTAAAAGAATAATAGGAAATGACCTGAATGCAATGAGTATTTATCTAAATATCATCTTAGAAAAAGAATCGATTGACTTTTGAATATAAATCGTGGGATAATTCATTCAAAATATTAATTTCAACATCACTGCTAGTATAATGTACAATAAGATACGAGTTCTCATAAATATCTAACGAATAACTAAATGCGGAATCACAAAATTACGTCAAATCATTCAATGAAGATGTACCTGTATTTTCTCATGATACTTTATTCTGAATATAGTTTCTGATAAAATTCCAAAGCGAAGTTAGTTACGGATTCCAAATATTCATTTTAATGAAATGTTATAGTTTACATTGTTATATTTAAAATATTACATTCTATTGAATTATACAAAAGTTTTAATTATTTGATTTTTATAACTTTTTGCAAATATTATATAACTTTTTTTTTTTGCAGTTTTTATCTTTTATTAGTTATAATAAATGTTGCAATATTTACTGTTAAACAATCAGATTATCATTCGTCTTAGAATATCAATATAGAAAAAAGTGAAAGCTACGATTTTATATACATATTCATAAATAAAAAAAACTTAAAAACTATTTCATCAAATTCAAAATATGAACATATTTATTAGAAACTAATCACCTAAAGCTGTTCAGACAACCTTTAAACACAATAAAAAAAATCCATNAATTAACATATTTTCAATAACAGTTAAGAAATTAAATCAAATGAATTGACTCTAAAAGTGGAATATTATATTTAATAAACAAAAGCTTCGCAGCTTTGTCTCCGTCTAATCTATTTCTTAAATTAGACCTCCGGTTAAAACCTCCGATTTAAAAGTGTTGGAACCGGAGGTGTAGTAGCAGTCCGATGTTCCGACATATCGGAATCGGAATTGAATCTCCGTAACATCCCTACACTGAAGAGCAAAAATATTCGTACCCTCAATGCTGAAAAATTAAAACAGTCATAAAAATTACAATTATGAAATAAGATTATGAATAGTATCACAATTTATTAAATTCAGTTAGTACTTCAATTTACATAAATAAAATAAAAATATAATTTAATAGAATAACTTTTAATAAATATTTAAAAGTTATTAGGACCCGTTTTTTTCTATTAACCTTGCATATTTATGGCATTTTTTGAGCTATGTACATATGACTTGGTACCAGGGTAGATAAAAATCGTGAAAAAAATGTTTTTTTTTTACTTAAATTGTCTTGAAATACATTTGAAAGAGTAAAGAATTTCAAAGAAATAGGAAATACCGGCTGTTTATTTTTTATTATATAGAAAATTCAATCAGATTTTTTTTATTTTAATTAAAATTTTCGAATCATTATTTTAAGTGCGTAAAAACGGGTATTTTGAATTAAATTTATAAATATTATGAATATTCCAAAGTATTATTCAAAAATATATAAGAGTTTGATTGTATTAGATGAATTAACCAAACTAAATAAGGATATAATATTGGAAAACTATAAAATCACTTTCGTCTTCAGCTTGTGTTGAGCGAGTTTTTTCATCATTTTGACTTGAGCATTTAAAATTGAGAAACCGATTAAGAACTGAAAAGGCTGGAAAATTGGGTCTTTTTATTTAAACATTTTAATAATAATGTACCACTAAATAATTAAACGTTTCTCCTTTATTTTGGTTTTTGAATTGTTCTATTTTTCATTTCATAAATACATATACAATAATAAAAATTCTTAATTTTTTGTTTAAATAATTTATTTTGATTTAAATCTTTTAACCCTGCTTGGTAACTGGCTGTTTCTAATACTCTCTTTAGAGTAAATACACTTACAACTTCATTAAACCTTTGCTACAACACAGAAATAATTTTTAATGCTCTTGTTTTTGAATTCTTTTTAAATATATTTATAATAAACCTTTCTTCGCGTACTGTAAGTTATTTTGGATCACTTCTCTGTATGTTGTACACTTTTTCTGAACGTTGTATAATATACTGTATTGGTGATTTACTTCAATTAATGTTGATTTTCGACTTATAAAAAACTGATTTAAAATTGAACTTTATATAAAAAGTATTTTAATATTTCAGTAAAATCTATAATACATGCATACACATGTTTCGCTTATATTAAAACATTTTTTTTGGAAACTTGGTTTACAGAACTCAAAGGTACGAATACTTTTGCTTCGGAATGTTTAGAGTACATTGCTTTTAAATATTTTCAAAATTTATTCTACTAAATTATTTTATTAATTTAAATTGAAATACTAACTGGAATTAACAGAATATAATTTTATTTCTATATTTGTTTTTCTTTTCAACATTGAGACTACGAATATTTTTGCTCACAACGAGTATATTTACGAAAACAGCAACTTAAATGTAAAATATCAATTTGTTAGTATCTCCGATTCAGAATTTTTTTTATATATAACTAAGTTTTAAACAATATCTCATTTATTATTGTTTTTGTGGAGAGTTAAGGTAATGAAATAAATTATAATATTAATTTTTTTGTTTTATTTTGCATAGCACTCTGTAAATTGCATAAAAATGAAAATTTTAATTTAACTGTATTTTGGGATAAGATAATCATAAATTATAAAAAAGAAGCTCATGAGATGCACATTTTAATCTTCAACAACTTTTATATATAAATATTTGTCTTAACGTTAATAGGGAAAATTTTAAGGTGTAATGAAAAATGTTACCATTGAATTTCTTATGAAACAAAAAAAGTAGGCACCCAGTGTATACATATATTAAAATAATATAATACATAATTTAAAATAAAAACAATTATTATGACTCATTTCGACATTAAAACTGATGTATTGTAAATTTAATAGTTTGCATGATAAGGTATGCTAACAAATTGAACGATTTTGAAATATATTTCGATACACAAAATAAATTTTTAATTTTATTTTAAATTATTAATTACTTTCTTTTGTAATTTTTTACCTAAAAAGAAATTTATGTATGTATTTCTAATTTTTCATATAAAAAAGTGATTAAAATTTAAAATAATGATAATGTTACATGCTTTATTGTGTAGAATACAAAAATAATATTATTTTATTTTCATGTAATTTCAACTTTTCGACAAAGTTATATTTATCTTTTAATAGTTTTTAATTTCATAATTCATTAAATAATTTTATGAACTTCTTTTAAATTGATGAGTTTATTGTTTTTTTGACAAATTGTAATGCTGTAAACTATAATTTTTAATAAAATGTAAATAGCTGCTCTATAGATAGATAGTATTTTAGATGGTTTGTTGTAGCCTACACTTATTATCGATGTACGCAACTTTTTGATAAATGATTTTAGATCGGAAGAATGATTACTTTTTTAATCGTATGTATTATCGTTGGAGATTATGAAAACGTGCCATGTTTTTGCTATTACATCATATATGTAATATCTTATATACTGCTGCAATCTATACATTCTAGTTTAAGTCATCATATCATATAATTATAAATGTTTCTTTTTAACTTCTTATATTATCAGATAATCTGTAGTATCTATAATTATTTTCGTTTAAGAATTTTAATTTATGTAATAAGTTAACAAGATTTATTTACAATTATTACTCCCAAAGAGTTTTTTTCTTTGTTATATATGTATATTGTACGTAAGGTGATGTTATGATGGGTAAAATTTATATATTTTTAAAATTTTTAGCCAGATACGGTACCACAAGCGAGCGTGGATATGACTCAGGTCTTAGAAGTTGCTAGCGCAGAAGAAGTTACTGGCCATGCATATAGCTTAGCTATTACTGCTCCAGATGGTGTCACCTTCGTCAAAGCAATGGCTAGAGAAGAAGCTCGATGTTGGACAAATGTTCTTAGTGTGTACACAAGAAATAAGGTAATGATATTTTTTAAATACAAAATTTTGAAAATATTTTAAGTATAGTCATCGCCACGAAGCAATGTAATTATGTAATAATAAGCAGATATTTAACTTCGAGATACGTTTCTATATTTTTAATCTTCTTAACGGTTAGTTGCCATACTTCTCAATAATGTGAAGTACGTCTCATCTTTATTCGAAAAATTATTTATGCAATATACGCAGTATTTTTTTACATTGGTTACTTTTTTACAAAGCTTTCGTATATATAGCAAAAACAGCTTATTCGGAACGCGGAGCGGTACCATGTAAACGTACAATGATTACGCAATTCATTTGCTTCGTGGCGACTACAATAAGTAATTTATTCTGTGATATACTGTGTTCTTTTTAATTTAATATAAATCTGTCATATCACATCAATTTTATTTTAATTGTTAAATTATATATTTTCGCAAAATATTCGCATGCAGCGATATTTGGGTTCTTTTTATTCTTATATTAGATTCAAAATTGAAATACTGGATTATATTTTGATATTGTGGTTATATTATTCTAATTTTTATATAAAATTTATAAAAATCACAATGAAAACGTTTATAATTAAATATAATTTTGTTAGCAATGATTTAAAATTACATAAAAGATATTTTATGCCTAATATAATATTTATTTGGCTAGCTTAGTGGTCGCGTTGTCGATGTGTTTCATATTTTCATTTATTATTTACTATTCGACTTCTGACATATTGAATATAGTCCAAACCACGATGCAGTGGCATTGCACAATAATAAAAAAATGTTTTTCTTAAACATATGTAATTTTCTTTTTCATTTTTTCCTTAATATGTCGGAACTTAATAAAAAAAAATTTTTACAGTGAGTGTACGCAGATTTTTTTACATAAAACGTTTGAGATCGTGGAACAATACCCTGTAAACGTATAATGATTGCGCAATGCCATTGTTTTGTGAGGTGAATATTTAAGGAGGTTCGAGGAAAACTAAAAAGTCAAAGTAGTGCTTGAATTTTTTTGTTTACTTAATTCTTTTCATAGTTATAAAAATTCATTATTTTAATTTAGAATAATATAAACTAAAGTTAAACTTCAATTTTTTAAATATATTTTACAAAAAATTCTAGTTTATTGTATGCAGTTTTTTATTCCTTAAACTTGGGAGAATAATATTGAAAATAATAGGGAAAAAAACATAACGCTAGCTTATCAGTCAAAAGAGTCTGTGAATAAAAACTTAAAAAACGTTATATTTAAAACTATTTTTCTAAGAAACTAGATGGTGGATAGTTTTCATATTTTGAGAATGTAAAATGAATTTTTTGTACTCATGCATTGAAAAGTGTTGATTTGCGTTACCTAAGCAACATCTGAAACTTCTATATTCCGCATTGTAACCAGATTAGCGTGCGGAAAAATAAGCAAACAGCACTCCTATTTCTAAGGTATCTATTAAAAACTGTATTTATAATAAAAAAGTTTAAAATTTCAAACTTAGAAAATTCGTTTTACATAAAATTCGCTCGAACCTTCTTAAAAATTATTGAAAAAATGAAACGCAGTGTCAGTATAAAACAAGTATAGGAAATTAAATTTTAAAATCAGTTAAATTAGCGCAGATAATGAGATTAGTAAACAACTCGTTAAACTAAATATCACCATAAAAACTCGACAAAAAACAAACGCAAGAAATTAATCTAATAATATATGAATTATTTTGTCATTAAAGAGAAGAGAGGAATGAAAGCTTTCCATTCATATTTGGTAATATTTTTATATTTAATTTAATTTGATGATTTCTTCTGAAATTGTTTTTGTTTAAGTAATTATAATAACCAAAAAATGCCTTATTTATGTTAATTATAATTTCCATCTTCCGTCCATGTAACCTAATTTATGTTACTAAAATAAAATTTATTTGTTTTGATGCAGAAGTACCGGAATATAACTTAAATTTTTATGTTACTTTTATATAATAAACTATAATTTTATAGCATGAATACAGTCATTTTTAACATATTTTTCATTAAAATTATTAAATACGAACTTGTTGTGAATATGGTGTTTAAATTAAACATTTTATTTCTGATGTAGTGAGCGTACGTAGCCGAAACATCATAAAAATTTATGAAACTGTTAATATTCACGTAAAAAGAAGTAAATGTGTAAAAAACATATTTAAACTAATTGAAAGTGGGTTAAGTCAGCGATATTTTGATAATATTCAGTTTTAAATAACGGTATATTTGTATATGTTATTGATGTGTATTTTTACAGGGCCGGCATAAACGAAATGCTACTTTTCCTGGTGGCCAAACCACTACCATACATCAGCCACAATCTCTTACTAGAAGTAAGTTTTATTTTTTCTATTTTATTTTAAGTTAGGTTAGTGTAACTTAACAGATATTCAAAATTGAATATAAATAAATTAAATCAAATATTTTTAATTACTTATGTATGAAATTATACATATTATTTTATTCATTCATAACTTTTGATTAATATATGTTAGAAAAATTATAATTTGAAATTAGTTTTTAAATGTTTGATTATTCAGTATTTAATAAATAATTTGAAATGTAGGTGGAACTCCAAATCCAATCCGTCCACGATATAACAGCTGTCATTCGGATAGTTCATTACGATCTGTACGTCCAGCATTAGGATGGAACGAAGATTCAAAGCCTCCTACGGAACCAAAGTCACAATCACCTATACCTGTTTGTAATAATTCGGTTATTGCACTAAATACATCATCAGCAGGGACGAATAATACAGATGTACGAAATACAGGTTAGTTAAAAATATAACATATAATTATTATTAAAATGTTGTGAACAGGTTTTACACATTTGTTTTTTTAATTCCTATAATTTATTATTACTATTTACTATGAATTATTATTATACACATTATAGTAAAATATTAGTTTGTATAATATGTAAAAATGTCACGTGTAGCTATTATAAAATACCTATTCTCTTAGTAATTGATTAAAATAAATAATTAATAAGAATTGTGATGCAGAGTCAACTTTCTAACTTGTAATAAGTAATTTCATAGTACGTAAAAAAATCTTAATGCTAAATATTTATTATTGAATTAAGATTTTTTTTTCTCACTATACATTACTTATTATTTTACAAATATCTGATTCAATTTTTTCTGTTCATTGTAGTTTGAAGGACAGCTTGTTTTATTAGTAACTGCCACTAAAACTGATATATTTTGGTTGACTGCTATAAACAGGTGCCTGTCGCGACATTTCTGTAATTGTTTAGTTTATATATTGTTAATTTTTTTATCTTATCTAAATCAAAAGTATTTATTATGTTTATTTAAATTTATTTTTTATGAAAACGTATTTATTCATTACAAAAATATAATTTAACAGTTTCCTGGTTTAAGCTATGTACAATTATCGAATATCGCACATACTTTAAATGACTAAGTAAAAAATTTAATTATTGATTTAAGGTTGATCGATCATTAGAGCAGATTTTAGATAAGAACTTAAAATTTTAATATGTTAGTATATAGATACTCACGTTCTAATATGGCGTATCCCACATTGAGAAAATATTTCAAGAGACGATAAAAACGTTTTTGTACTCATGCATTGAAAAGTGTTGATTTGCGTTACCTTAGCAACTTCCGAAATTTCTATTTTCCGCATTGTAACCAGAAAGTCTTACGGGAAATTTCGCAAAAAGGACTCCTATTTCTAAGGTATCTATTAAAAAACTGTATTTATAATAAAAAAGTATAGTTTTTCAAACTTTACTTTTCCTAATAATAATTATAAAAAGTGGTAAATTATTGAATGAAATTTAATTTTTAAGTATAAATTTAGTGCATTTCATTAACACAGTTGGCAACACATTCTGTCTGATTTGACAGCAGTAACCTATGAAACGTCAAACATAACCATTAAAAATAATATAAATAATTAATTAATAGTTTAAACTTTTCGTGCAAAAGATATTGTACATACTTCTTGCGTGAACTGGTTCCCGGATTCGTTCTATGGCTGCACGAGCTTGACAAACACTTATCCGTGAACCAGTCGTTCCCGCACTTGGTATGTAAATAACTACATATTACAATACACAAGTAATAATAATAATTAAAGTGAAAAAAATATTAATTAATAAGTTGTTTAATTATTATGTGGGATACGACATTTTCTCAATAGGGTTCGAGGTATAGTAAGAAAGAGAAAAAATTAAGAGAATTTTAGAAAAACGATTTGTTTTTTGTTTTATACAAACAGTTTAACATATTTTTATATCTTTATGCTGTTTATAAGAACACATATGATTATATTATTCACAGCTATTGAATACTACATAAATTTTTATCTTTTTCTAGTTTCTTTCTTTAAATTTTTATTATCTCGAATATTGCTTTTAGTTTTTTATTATTGTTTTAAATATTATTATTTTTTTTAACTTCAAACTCTTATTTATCTTCAATCGTTCATTAAATAAAGATTTAAGCACATATTCTAGATTTAATTGTAGATTGTTTAATCGGTTAATTTTTATAGTCATCGGTATAATGCATTTTATACATAATTTTGCCATCTAGTAAATATTTCAAATTTCGGATATCGACTACTTTTAATTTACTCGGGTGAATTAAAATAAGTTTCATTATCTCAGGATTGTAATAATTTAAAAAATAATCGGAACTGAGATAATAAATTTATAATTACCTTCTTACTCATTGTATTAAAAACGTTTGTAAAATTAACTTAAAACATCACAGTCAAACATGAATATCACATCATTGCCGCTAACTTAACCTAAGAATGTGGGATACGTCATTTTAGAATATTCATTTAAAAATAGCAAATAAACAATTTGACCTTTAAAATTTTAATATAAGTTGCTCATTATTAAGATTTCATTTTTTCAAAAANAAAAAAAAATTTAAAAGAACCTTAATAAAATAAATGTGACATCTAATAACAAATTCAGCAATTAAAAAATGAAATCTATTTATTCGACAGTATTTTGCTAAAATATGTGACTCACTCGACGATAGATGGCAACTAAACTTAAACGCGGTAAAAGAAATTTCCATTAATTTGTCATCCCCCTGGGCCTATACATTAAAATTAATTTTCTGAAAGAAATCTGTTTTGTAGTTTTTGTGTAACTAATTTTTAAAAAATTGTATATTTAACATGTAGTTAATAGGGAACCTTGTGTGAAATGCATTTTTGTTTTATATAATTTAGCCATAGATTAAAATTATAAAGTATTCTAACGTGTTGTTTTAAAGATATTTTAATATAAATAACTGAAAATTTATTCAAAAATCTGTCATCCGTATTTCAAAATAAATGACATGTACGACTCGTGAAGGCTTGGCAACGTCAGATGAATAACTGCGCGAGTTGAATAATATAAAACACGCGAGTTTTTAAAATTCAATCATTATTGCTTACTTCAATTAGCTTAAATCTATTTATTATTGTTAATTAATGAATAATCAAGTAAATTTAATTATATGTGGTTTTAAGTAACATCTAAATTTGAGTTATTAATTTACAGTCACATTTTTTATTTTTGTAACAAAAAATTAGATTGAGGCAAACAAAATGTTTTTCTTTCTATATTATAAAAAAAAAAATAACAATGTGCACAGATGTTTAAAAATATTGGAATGTTTTTCTTTTCGTAAACCTGTAACACAAATCATACGACAAACAAAATAATTTATTAAATAAAATGTGTTACATTAATTAATAACTAAACAGGTGTATATGTATAATTTTTTTTTTGTTTATATATAAATAAACAACAATAGTAATGTCCTTCAGCTTTCAGCTAAAATAATAATTGTCACTTATCCTCGTTAAAATTTATCAAACTCTAGATTTCAATTTTCATTTCCGCAACCATTAATCATTTTTAAATGGCGGAGAACATTTTTGTCTTTGGAATGTCGGCGCTAAATTCTGATCACTGATTGTTCAATCGATTGATTGTTTCTCTTATAAGGATGCAAGCGAATACATTTTAATTTATTATTTTCTTTTTCAATTGATTATGTGTTTTATTGGCATGATTAGTAGTTGTTATATTAATGCTAAGATGATGCATTGCATTTATAATCAGATTTTTTAATGAAGAACATATAATTAAATATTGCTAGCATTTTTATGTACATATATTCACATAACTCTAATGAAAGATAAAATATATATGATTAATAAATTTATTTACAAGTGTTGCATTAAGAAAAGTTAAAATGAAAATATATTTTCTATTATTAATAAACGAGTTAGATCATATTTAACTTTAGATTAATAAATCTAGAATTTCAGTAAATTTCATTTTTGGGTAGACATTCTCAAAGAAAAGAATTTGTATAATCCAATTACTTTAAATAGAATTTAAATAGTCTTATTACATGGAACGTGATATAGTTCGCGTCAAGCACAAACGTGTATGTGAACCGATGTCACGCATTAAGAATATACTAGCTTCCGTCTTCTGATTCTTAAGGTTTCCAAGAACCCACAGCAATACCTCAAAGTACTATATTTAAATCCGTACCAAGCAACTGCTGTCTGGTGTGTAGTTTTATTGTAAATAAATTTATATTTTCTTCTCCTTTCAGTAAAGAAACTATTACTTGGTACATCTTTTATTTGAAATACATGTTAAATATGCACGTTTTTATTTATAAATAATTTTCAGTTAATATTATAAGATAAAATTTGGAATATATTAGGTCGTTATATTTAATTCCTGTTTCGAAACACGTTTGTATACTACGGATTAGGGGTATTTTGGGTCAAGAAATTGATCTGTTATGAGTTTCATTCCGGGAAAAAACATTTAAGGCCTTTTATACGGTTTTTACATACAGCGTGACAGAAACGGAGAATTATTTACAAATATAATGATTAAAATTGAATGATCACATTAGGGTTGAGAGATTTAAATCGAATTGATTTAATAAAAAATCATTGATTTTAATCAACAAAAATTTAATTTAATAACTTAAACAAAAAATAAAAACATATTTTAATAAATAATAAATATTTTAATATGAACATAGAACAATCCAAATAACAAAAATAAAGGAGAATCGTTTATTCATTTAGTGGTACATTATTATTAAAATGTTTTAGTAAAAAGACCTATTTTCAAACCTTTTCAGTTCCTAATCTGTTTCTCAATTTTAAATGCGCAAGTCCAAATAATGAAAAAACTTGCTCAACACAAGCTGAAAATGAAGTGGCACATAAAAATGATTTCATAATTTTCAATATTCCCATTCAACATTTGAAACGTTGTTCAGAATTTCTTTTGAAAGCATTACACTTGTAAAAAGTACAGATTTTGCTTGATATTTTATCATTAATGGCAGGAATCCTGTATCCGCGAAATTTTGTTGAGCAAATTCTAAAGATAATTCTTTTTCTTGTGCATTGAGATTTGTAATGTATAATTAATTTCTTGCGGGATTGCAGTTGTTAAGGTGCATTTAATTTTAATGAATGCTCCCTAGCCTTATCTTTGAATTAATAACTATAAATTTAAATATTTTGAAGTGTGTTTCTATACTAAAAATGCAATAGTAGAGCATTATTTTTCTTTGTCTTTGATATATAT
>CM008233.1:3853357-3863652 GCA_002278615.1 Pogonus chalceus | reverse complement strand
CATTCTCGTAATTTAGCGTAGAATGAAATTTTAGGAAAAGATTGAATTGCCTATAAATTTATTTTGCATAATTAACCATAATTCTGAACTAGTATGCTCGGTTATCCTGATATTTATAATTGATGTATGATTTATAATACAGACTTATGGAATACATATATTAAACAACAATTTTTCTTTCTATATTAAAAACAAAATTATAAACACTTCGTCTGAAAAGAATTTGTTCACTTACAATTTCAATTACTCCACTTACTTTTTTAAATGCAATCTAAGATCATCTAACAAATTAAATCGTGTCGTCCGAAAATAAGATAGAAGTTTAACAATACACAAAGGTCAATTAAGATATAATAAATTACTTACATTTCAATTAGTTTAAGAAATCAAAAACTTTAATAAACCAATCTATTTATGTTATATAATCATACAAGTAGAAGACTTATTTAATGATTGTATTAAGTGAGGTATTTTTATAATTGTTATTTTGTGTATAGATTTTTGAATAAAAATATTTTACAATGGTTCACAGCTGGAATCGGCTATTATTTTAATTTTTAATAGTCTAATTTTCAGCATATTATTTTTATCTTTTAATTACATAAAATTGTAGTTATTACAACAAAAATAAGCGTACAGTTAAAATCGGATAGAAACTAATTGATCTTAAAAACGTTTAAAACAAATAAATAATTAAATTAACAGCCGAAATACGTATAGAAGTAATTTTCAATAAATATTTGAAACAAATAACCGAGTGTTTTATTTAAATATCTTAATATATTAATATTCTATTTAAAATAAATAATTATCTGTTATATTTTCTGCGAGTTCTTTTTAAAGGTACTTTATACGTTTTTAAGACTCAGATATTCCGCGTGAATTGGAAAATAATATAAGATTTTTCTAATGACGATATAACGAATATCAAATAAAAAATAATAAAATTATTTTAATTAATTTGAGAATTTACTATCTTGCAATGAACAGTTCTCTTTTTTTTTCAGTTTACTTTTTAAAATAATGCATTTGCAAAGGAATTCGCACTTTATGTTTTGACAATTTTCATAAATAATTCTATAAATTATATTTTACAGTATATTTATAAAATAGCGAGTATTATTTATTTCTAAAGACTTCTTTGATCAAAGTAATTAAAAAAAATGTGAATTTTCGTAATATTTGGGTAATTTGTTTTTAAAATATATGATTTTTTTTATAATTACCAAACTGATGATTTGTCATGAGATAAACAATCACCAACTATAGAATGAAATATATTGCCCATTTAACCGACTTTGTAGCTTCTATATAGTCGACGCCACTTAAAAATGTAGTTGTAAAATCATTGTACGTTTACATGGTACCACCCCGCGATTTCAAACGTTTTATATATTCCAAAAATACGTTTTGTAAAGAAGTAACCAATGAATCAAGAAGATGAAAAAGATAATAACGTATGCTGATGTAAAATATTAATATATTATGTAATTACATTGGTTCGTGGCGTCCACTATAGTTTTCGAGATCCCAATTGCGATTTAATAAATTTAGGACACTGGATATATGTATTCTTTTTTTTATATTGCATTTTTGAATTCTATTTATATTCAATATTTTGATATAAAAAATCCAAATATATATTTTTTAAATGTAATATATTGCACAACGCTTTGATAATTTCTGGTTTAATCGATTTTAAATTTATTCGGTAATTTTTTTTTTAATCCCTACAAGTTATAAATGATTTAAAATACATAATTGCAAAAATAATAAATATTTTAAATTTCTATTACTTTTTGAAAATCTAAGATAATTGTTTATATTCATTTGATAAAAATATTTGTCCTGTTAATTAAAACAAATAATTATATACTGATGATTTAATTTTACTAAATAATAAAATTCATACTTGTCTTTGGCTTTAAGCTACTGTATTTTTTTTTTAAATTAAATTACTTAAAACTTTTTAAATAATATGAAAGCAGTATTATATAAAAAAATATAAATAGAATATACATATATTCATGCAGTTTTAAAGTTTCGCATATAACTATCTTAATTTACAAATGATAGTTCTTGCTCATCATAACTTATTGTTACACATTTATAATTTTACTGGAATGATATATTTATATTATAAAAAACAATTTTTATAGCGTACCGAGATCAACCACCCAGTTCAGCATCTCCTCCAACACGAGATAAGTTAAACAGTGAAGAAAAAGCAGCAGTTAGAACTCGAAGACTAGCGCAGCAAAGATCTTCAGAACTATCTTCCGCCGATGTAAGACTATCAAATGATAATTCACATCACTGTCATGGTAATGATCGACTTATACTTCTAAAATATATAAATAAAATTTCATAAAAATATTATAGTACCTTTTATTTAGATTTTATTATATAAAAACAGTATTTTTCGTAAAGAAAATAAAAAGTAAAGTTTATATTCTGTTTTATTGTAATTTTTTATCAAATTAAAATTTAATAAAATATAGCTATACATTAACATACAGTTTTTAACTATTATAGTACTCTACAGTTTGATATGCTTTTTAGCTTTTTTAAGTTTTTGTTAATGATTAATATTAATTGTATTTTATTATCCTTAATAGGAACAAACCAACGACTTCTTCAGGATTATGATAAATCAAAACGTGATGAAAAACTTAAGGATATTGCAGCTGTTCTTACTCGACCACGTTCAACTGGTTCACCTTTATCTACGAATGTACCACCACCAGTTCAAACCCCAACAAGAGATAGTGATAGTACGGATGATGAACAACGAAAGCAACAAGAATATCACTCCACGGATTCATCTACAATATCAGTTTTAACAAACAAATGTAATCCCTCTGTTGATACAACTGATGGAGGTATAAATAGTTTAAATTCTGTAAAAATATAATAATATTAATTAAAATTTAATTACAGGTAATATTATGAATAATCAAAATGGGGATCTACGAGTTGAATTACCAGCAGAAAATCTTTTAAATTTAAAGAAAGGATGGTTAATGTTGCAAAGTGAAAGAGAATGGAATAAATGCTGGTTTGTTCTTTGTGGGTATACTCTTACTGCGTACAGAGATCCAGATGGAGAAGATTCTGGAACACCTGAATTAGTTATTAATTTAAGTAGTATATCATCTGTGATTGAAGTACATGTTGCCCGAAACTATGGATTTCAAATGCGGGTACTATTTTACTTAATTTAATTTGTATTAGTTTAAATATGTTTATATTCATATTAACTTTTTTTGAATCCTTATAGTGTGTTAAACGTGTTAATTTTTTATTTAATCAACAAATAAATAATAATCTCTTCTTATATGCTATTAATTTTAGTTATGGAACGATATAAAGCACACGTTGTCAGCAGTAACATCTGGTATTCGATCAAATTGGATGCAAGCGATTAGAAAAGCTGCTGGTTTGGATGATCTACCTCCGAAACCAATTTTATCAAGTAATAAATCAATTGATAAAACAAGTGATGAAAAATTACAACGAGATTTAAGTACAAGTTCAGTATCAGCTATTATTGATAAAGATACTGCAAGATCTACCCCAACACCTCTTACTCCAAGATCATTATTATTTTCATCTGATGAAGAATATAAAACAGCTTCGGAAGGTATATTCAGAAATTTATACGATTTATTTATTTTGCTTATACATTTTACTTTAAATTTAGGTGGCAGAAGAGAAAGTGGGGATTGGGTGGATGGTTTGACAGCGTTACCACCATCACCTCCTTTAAATCGTACTCCGATTTCTAGAGTAAAAGATAGAGCCCGATCCCGCTCTAGTTCCCGTAGTCGCTTGTATAAACGTTCTCTTTCATCTCCTCCATCTTCAAGGAACTCCACTTTAGATTCAGTTTCTACTGAAGATTTAATGCAAGCTTGTTGCGAAGGTCCTCAGGAATCTGAAATTGATGATAGTACAGTTCCATCGGTAATAACTGATAGTTCAATAATTGAAATGCTTGAGGCTGAAGTACACAACTTGCGGGAACAATTAGAAAAATCTCAAATGCTCGCTTTTAAATCTAATTTACATGATACTGTTGAAAAGCAATCATCGGAAATAAACGAATTAAGAAAAAAGTTGAAAAATGCTGTTAACGATTTTAACAATTATGAACAAGAGTTAGTCAGACTAAGAAAAATTAAAACAGAATCTGCTTTACAAGAAAAACGAATGGAAGATATATTAAGTCAGTTAGAAAATACCAAACAACAATTAAATCAAAGAACAAAACAACTTGAAGAAATTGAAGATTTAAATTTAAAATATAAAAAAGAGAAAGATTCAGTAGAAATAAAATTAAAAGAGAAAGAAAATGAACTAAAAGAAACTATTGACAAATATGAGAGATTAAATAAAGAATTTTATTCTAAGCATCAGAAATATTCGTCCTTACAGGAGGAATTCTCTTGTTTGAATAATCGGTTATCTCGAGGAATTGAAGAAAACGATTATTTGTATAAACGTGTGCAAGAACTAGAAGGAAAAGGTTTAAAATGTAGTTCAAATAGCTTTGGATCCTTAAGTGATTTAACCAATATTGATTTGGACTTAGATCTTAGCAATATAAGTAAAGATGGGTTGATGGATGAATATGATAATTTAAAATCAAGATTTGAAAAAGCAGTTCAAGAAATAAGAGCAATGAAACGTGAATTACGAAATTCTCATAAAAAATATGATGATTTAGAATTGGCTAACATAACTTTGAAACAGGATTTAAAACGAACGGAAGATGAAAATCTCTCGCAAAATAAATTAATGGCTGCAAGAGTTCAAGATTTAACTGTAAAATTATCTGCATCTGAAAAACAAGTTAGGAATTTAAAATCAAAATTACAAGATTCTAGAGAAAAACGACGAAGCTTAAGCTTAAAAGGACGTGAATCTTTCTCTATTAATAAAGAAGTAGAAGATAAAATTACCGAATTGGAGGCAAAGATTTTGGCTATGGAATCAGAAAAATTAAATTTAACAGTAAATAAGAAATTAATTAAGTCATCTCACAAAAAAACTATAAAGCGAGACCGTAGTAGTGAAAGATCATCACCAATTGATGAACGAACACAGCGTCGTTTACGTCGAAAATCACTTGATAGTGCAACCACTTCAGAACCAATGAAAGTCTTAATTCGTCTGAGCTCTTTAGAAACAAAGGTTGGGAATATTGAGTTGAAATTTAATAATAAGGATGAAAGTTTAGCAACCAGCACAGAATCTTTAAATGTAAATAATATGGATCAAATGAAACAAAATAATTTTGATACAAATAGAATTTTAACTTTAGAAAGTATTATTGAAGCAGCTAAAGAAAAGTTGAATGAATGTTATGATCAAATAAACGTTTTAAAACATGCTAGACGACCATTATCTTCGTTATCTGAGAGATTAATTCCATTAGAAGATCTTTTATCTGAAATTGATTGTATGTTAAAAACAGTGAGCAATAATAGTGAAATAAGTACTGCAGAAGTAGATGTTATCAGTGAATCAGTTATGTCTGTAATCAAATCGTTTGAACATCTATTAAAAAATAAATTAATGGAGTTATCTAATAAGAAAAATTCACTTCGTGAAAGTGGAAAATTGAATAACCAAAGCAATATGCAAATTTTAGCAGAAAAATTAGCCTATGAAACAATTTTAATAAGTAGAATACGTGAAGCACTTAACTCACCTGAAAATGAAAAAGTATATAGCAATCGTATTTTGCAACGAGAAATTGTTGAAACTAGTCAGTTAATAAAAGGGTTAAAAAATAAATTAAATGGTTCATGTATAAAGAAATATTTTAGTAGTAAAATATCAGAAGATTATCTTACTAGAGTACTTACAAGGAAGCTTATTCAAGTAGGATTTATAACAAATAATAACCGATTGTCTGAACAAATTAGTAATCAAAAACAAAAAGATATTAATAAAGGTCTTGAATATCTATTAGCAAAACAACGTGATGTTAATCTTTCTCATCAAAAATATAAATCATCAAAGTTAGAACAACTAGCTTATGCACTTGCTTTAGAAACATTTAATTATGCTACAGATACAGACTGCAGATTAGATAAACGTGGCTTAGATGAAATACATATAAAAGAAGCATGGAAGCATGCACAAGAAACAGTTAGCACAGAATTAATACAATCTGAAATTTCTCATGTTATGATGCGATGTGCTCAAATGTATGAAAATAATATTAGCTCGAACCATTCATCATTTTTCAGTTTCTTTGCTTCAGAACGTGCAGCTCTTGAATTATGGTCTGATACTGTAGAAGAAAAATTAAGACAAGAAATGGAAAAAAGTGTAGATGAACTTTCCGTTGCATACAAAAATTGCCTCACAAAATTGCGACAACAGAGTTCTGGAATTTGGAGGCGACGAGTCGAACAAGAGAGAAATTCAAATAAATCAAGACAATTATTATCAGAATTTGCGGATGTAATTGCACACAAAGCTCTAATCGATTCTAGAATAGCTGTATTAACAGGTGAAAATAAATATATACCATGTGCTAGCTTAGAAAAATCTCAAAACATATATGTCAGAAGTTTAATTGAATGTGATCAATATTTATCAATAATGGAAGATTGTGGTGTGCTGGAAACAGAGCCAGTTTTGGATAATGAATTTCAATATTTATATCGCCAGTATAGTCAAGAATGTAAAGAAAATATTAATAAAATAAATTTAAATTCAATTCCTGATAAAGTTCAGTTGAGACAAATAACGAACACATTAAATATTATTGATATGGAGTTGCAAAAATTGCAGTCGCATTCAAAATTAGATAAATTAGATTTAAAACCAACTGCAATTGAAATTAATAATTGGAATGATGTATGCATGAAGTGTACAGAATTACAGAATCGGTTAACAAAAATTGCATCTTCACTAATTTTACAAACCAAAGCTTGTCCGCAATGCGAACATCTCAGGGAATCTCTTAATAGGTAAGCAACACCGTCTATTAAAATTATATCACATGTTTAATTAATATGAGTTTTAAATTCATTATTTTTTTAATAGATTGAGCAAAGAGCATGAACAACAAGTAGCTCTCCTACGACGCGACCAAGAACGAGATTTGGTGTCACTTCGGGGTGAATTAGAACATGAACGAGCATCGTTAGTTACACGTCATGAAACTGAACAAGCACAGCTGAAGGAACGTGCCCGAATTCTTGAAAGAAGGTTAGGTACATTAGATAGCGAATATGCACAACAATTAGATAATTTGCGAGCGGCATATAGAAAAACATTAAACACTGGACTAGAAGGAAGTGTACAAGGAGAAGATAATATTCGACAACGTTATCAAGCAGAAATTGAGCAATTACGAGTAAGTATTTAATATAAATGATTTTTATAGATTAACTATTGCATAAATTTAATACAATTTAAACAATATTTAATACAAACAACTAAAAGGTATGTTTGTGTTTATAGGTTTTATGTGAAAAAGGTTTAATGGCAGTGGAGAATTCTCATCGTCGAGTTGTTGCTGAATTAGAAGACAAACATCGTCGTGAAAGAGAACAATTACGTCTTGAAAAAGAACAAGCACTTGCAGAAGAAACTCAAGCAACATTAGCTGCACTTGATGCAATGCGTAAAGCACATGAATCTGAAGTTAGGCGAGAAATAAATAAATTTAAACAAGATTTTATTAGAAAAATGCAAGCTACTCATGACATAGGTGCACTTCATAAAGAACATGAAGCTGAAATGAAAGAAATTAAACAAGAAATTTTAAGTTTATCGGAGAGATATTCTGTAAAATGTGTTGAATCAGCTTCGTTGGAAGAACAATTATGTAACGTAAATCAGCAACTTGCACAAGCACAGCAGCATATTTTACAATTAGATTCTAGGTATAGTCACTTTATTTTATATTTATAAAAAAGTTATTATGTCTTATGATTTTTTTTAGAAATAAGCAATTACGAGCTCATTTAGTATCAGAAGTGAAAGAATCCGAAATAATAGACGAACCAAAATCTTCAATATCTTACCGGCAAGATAGAGTAAGTTTAAATATTTAAGTATAGTCGTCGCCACGAAGCAACGTAATTACATAATAATAAGCAGATATTTACTTTGATATGCATTACTTTCTCTTTCATCTTTTTAAAGCTTAGTTAACATACTATTCAATAAAGTGAAGTATGTCGCAACTTTATTCGGAAAATTATTTATACAGTGTAAACTTTTTTTTTTTTTACATTTATAATTTTTTACACG
Organism: Pogonus chalceus; assembly: GCA_002278615.1. Taxonomy (NCBI): domain Eukaryota; kingdom Metazoa; phylum Arthropoda; class Insecta; order Coleoptera; family Carabidae; genus Pogonus; species Pogonus chalceus. The sequence goes on along the minus strand of CM008233.1, from coordinate 3,855,372 downwards.
TCCGTATATATAGTTATAATTTGTTTGGCGGTACCATGTAAACAATGATTGCGAAATGCCATTGCTTTGTGGCGTAAGCTATACACAATTCATTTTCTCCGTATCGTCGATTATATTTAATCAATGCTTTTTAAATTTATTATTAGGTAAATCGAAGAGGAAACAGTGGAATGGAAGGTTGTAAACTAAAAATCAACACAATTCGGAACCCTCAATTCTCTCCAATGCAGGTAAATAAAATTTATATTATAGTTTTTTTTACATCCTTCAAATATATTATGTGGTAATATTTAAAAGTTTATGCTTATTCTTTTATAAATTAATTTTGATTCTGTTAAATGCATAGTATTCAGAAATTTTAAAGCAATGTACATTAACCATTTTTAAGAAAGTAACTACTATTTGTGATCACTTTCTCTAATTACAAACGAATGAGTAAAGATATTTTTATCTTTGTGGGATTAGCATCACTATTCCTGGAATAGTGGTGAATTTTTGTTCGAAGGATTATTTTTTATGTGCGCCATGTTTAAGTTCTCAATGTGTGCGCGCACGCGCACACTTTAGTCGTCGCCACGAATCAATGTAATTACATGATAATAAATAGATATTTTACTTTGACATACGTTATTATCTTTTTCATCTTCTTAACACGTAATTAACATACATGAATTGCGTCGCAACTTTATTCAAAAAATTGTTTATGTATTCTATGCAGATTTTAGTTAAATTGCTTACTTCTCTACAAAGTATTCGTATACATAACAACGGCTTTTTCGGAAAACATAACACGTTTAAGATCGCGGGGTGGTATCATGTAAACGTACAATGATTACACAATTTCACTGTTTCATGACGACGATTATAAGAGAGAACATTAATGATTTTATTGGTACTTTTTTTTTAAATGATATTTACCATTGATTTATGTATTTTCCAATTAGTTTGGACGAAAGGATGAAATAAAAAATTAAAAAATAATGTTAAAAGTATGTAAAAACTAAAACGTTTTATTAATTTTAAAGTTTTAAAACTAATTTATTTTATTTATTTATTTTTAGAATTGAAGGAGTATCAGAATATTGTGTTGTCGTACGGGATATATTTTAAAATTTCACTGATTCCTCGCTCCATCCTTGCACGGGATCGATGTAGAGTACTCAGTATTAAGAAACGTACTAAATGTTATCTTCACTTTTTGATTAATTTTACAATAGATCTTTTTAATGTAAAAATTGCAATTCAATTTTTCACTTTTAACAATAATTTAATTAGTGAAAAATTTTGAAATAAAAAAAATCTATTGTGAATTTAATTTGTTGTACAATTTGTATAAATATCCCGACTACAGAAGTATCCAGTGTCATCATACGTAATATAAGACGTAAAATATTTTATATTGTGAACATATAAATTAATTTTTAGTATTGTACATAGTTGATAATATGAATGTTTAATGTAGGAAATATTTCGTAAAGTTTATTGACAAACTAATAAAAACTGTGGCAGTAATTTTATAAAGTAAGATATTGTTATATATTTACTTTATAAAATAAAGATAGAACAATATAATGTGCTAGTCTTTTTTACCAATATATAGTTCGGAGTGTAATATATAATTTTACAATGATATTCATAATATAGACCAAATGATAAATAATTATTTGGTAATTTTTTGAATATCTTGTTTGTGTTTACAAGTATAACATTATTAAATATTAAATAAATATTATAATATGATTTTTAAATTTATTGTAATATTAATATATTTTATAATAATAACTCCCCTTCAGGCAATGTATATTACATATGTAGGTACCTTTTTAAAGTATTAGGTATTTGAAGGTTTATATAATTTGTTAATATAAAATTATTAATTTCATTAGTAAGTACAAAATTTGTGATTTTTCATCAGATAATTGTACCTTGTATTATTTAGATTTTATTGAAATGTTAACTCAGATATATAAATCATCCCACCATGTTGTGTACAGACATTTGCACCAGATATATAT
>CM008233.1:3746824-3757584 GCA_002278615.1 Pogonus chalceus | reverse complement strand
AAAAAAAAAAAATACCGTATTTGCAATTTTAATTACCTTTCATGTTCCCTCTAATAAAAAAAGTCGCGTTTTAATTAGATGTTTTTTAGATTCAAATAAATTCAAATGAAATTAGAATTAGAGTTTCTAAATAACATATGCACTGTCTGATATATGAAATATCTACGATAAAACAAGGGCTATATATAGAAACATAACGAAGAACATTAAATATATCGATTGTTTTGGGGTAGTTATATAGTATTTGGCGCCGTGTACGCGTTTTGCGGCAGCCAGGATCAGGACCAAAGCCACAGACGCACCGTCGGCGACGAAGTCATCGTCTGGCTGGCTGCCAGGTGTCCTTGGCCGAGCATTTGGTTGAGCTTGAGCCTTGAATCTGATCCCAGGGACGGAACAACTGACTAACACTGTGCATTTTGCAGCCCTAAGCCGATTGCAGTTTGCTTATTTAATCTGCTTTGCTTTCATTGTCATGTGTGGCCAGATTTTTCTATTTGATCGTAAAAGCTTTAAACGAAAAATCTAGTCGAAATCGAAAATTTTAATGTTTTTTTTATGTTATTTTAGTTTTTCTTTGATTATTTTGAATTTACGGTACAATAATATAATGTTTGCCTACTTCGCTTATTATATAATAAGTTACTTTCAACCTTAAACTTTTGATTATAATATAAGTTAAGACTTGAAAAACCTTTGTAACTTAATAAAACTTAATTAGTAATATAGAATTAAGTTTAAACATTTTCGATATCTATGCATTTGGATAAAATGCTTTTTAACTATAGTAAACACATTTTTTATATAAAAATTCAAGGGAAACAAAATTTGTTTAGTTTTTCAAGAACCCTAACCTTTTAACCAGGAAAAAAGTTGAAAATTGGTAATTTTTAAACAATTATAGATGCCAAATACGAATATAAATTCAAAGTTTTAATTATTATTATATAAAGTCTAGAAAATTATTATTAAAATATGTATATTTTCTTAATTTGATTGTGAATATTTTGGAAAGAATGTTTTCCTTGCCTACAACTGCAAGAAACTATTTTTAGAAAAACTACAAACTAGTTAACAGAGATAGAGGTTAGTTAAAAAGGATAAGGATTAATATTTGGTTACCAAACCCATTTACTCTAAATCACAAATGCATTTTCATTAAATTAAAAAATGCTTTCTTATCGTTGTTTCATTTTTCTTTTCAAATGTTCTTGTCAGTTTCTGGATACAGAAACTTATTTAAAAATCAACTCGAAAATAAAAATAATGTATATGGTCCGTCGTATTTGAAAGAGTAACTATTTAATTATACTTTTTGTTAAATATAAAAGGCATTCATATAAATATAAAATTGTATTGAATCGATAACAGAATAATGTATTCTACTAAATAATTTATTTTCCAAACACAAAATTGACAATTTTAAAATTCAGTTTCTTATAAATCCCTTCCAAAATATCTAAAAGCACGACGCCTTTGTAGGAATTGTTTACTTTAGAAATCAAAATGAGAATGAGCAAGGTTGCGACAGTGAGTGCCAACTCTAGCGTGTTGTGATGAACTGCTCATTTTTTGCGGTAGTCAGCGGTAAAAACCTACTTGGAGGGTGATATTAAGTGATCACAAGTGTAAATAATGTTGATGTAGGATAGCTAAGTACTACCGGAACTACAGCTCTTACCTAACTCAATTCCAACATTTATATCTTAATGGCATTACTACAAAAATTTCAGGAAGATATATTGTTTCGCAAATATTAAAGTATACTGCAGTTAATTTGAAATTTAAATAACTATCTTTAAGACTTTCAAAATTATATTTTTAAATAACTCTTATTATACTGATTATAAGAAAATAATTGTACTATTATTAATTAAAAGTAAAAAATTAAGTGTGATTATCTTAACCATTTAAAGGTTATGTCAAGTATTTAATAACTAAGGGCTAGAAGTTTGTTTTTAATTCACTTATATTTTAAGTAAACATTTTTTTTTTGCTTATATTAGTAGATCTGTTAAAAAAACTATAAATCAGGAGATATAATTCGTTTTGTTTATATTTTATAATGTTCTTGCAATAAGTTTTAATAATACTAATACTAAATAATGTAGAATTTATTTTAAAGGAAAAAATAATTACAAACTATTTACGTAAGTTATTTTTATAAAAATTGTGACATGATAATATCACAAGCTTAATAAAATTGAAACTGTTGCAATAAAAGCAAATGAGATATTTAAAAATGCACTTTAGTACAGGAAATTCTTTTGGCTTTTGCTTATGTTAGAGACGTCCAATATTCACTGAGGTAAATATTTCTATAACAAACTCAATTTTCTGGTCCCGTGTAATTTTAAACTAAAAATAAAAATGTTCTTCAAAGATAAAATGAGAAATTTGATACCTAATATAAACGATTTTTTTTCACTTTAAAGACAATAAAGCTGGGAAATATGAAAAAAGTATTATATTGAGAAAAAAACGATTTTGTTATTTAATGTTTTATTAACAAAGATTTTAATTAATAAAAATGATATTTTATCCGCATTGTAACATAAGAGTAATAACGAATTAATTTATTTTTTGTTTTCGAATTTAAATTTTAATTAAATTCTTTACTTTTTTAATAAAATAAATTATTTGATACTATTAATTCATATATTTCAAACTTATATATTTTTTAAATAATATATTTGATTAATTATTGATCAACTTTACTTAGAATTAACTTCAGAAATCTCTTCAACAACTAATGAGCTATTGGTTAAATTAAAATAAAAAATAATTATTTTATTATGTTCAAAAATCTATTAATTTAAAAGGTTTAATTGTTTGAAATATGATTTATTGTTCATAACGAACATTTTAAAGTGTTCTAATGTTTTTAATTACTTAAAAGAGTATTTAATAAATATTAACGGGTGTAACTAAATTAATGAAATGTATTTTGTTATTGTAAAGGCATTAAGATAATAAAAATGCATTTTTTTCTTTATTTTATAATTCAAAATATACTTATTCATATTAAACCATTATGTTATTGTTTCAATTTATAAAACTAACTTTATACTTTGTAAAAGCATCTAATGTTATTAAAACTTAATTTTTTTTTATATACGTAAAAACATGTTTTAATATAAAATTTCTACCTATTTATACTTTAGAATATCTAAAAGTGTGACAAAGAAAGTTTATAAAAAATATATAACATCTAGATGTCCTTCTTATATTTGAAATAAACAGCAAAGATCTTATTAAAATCTAGATGCAAAGAAATTTATGAGAATACTCACGCAAATACAAATACTTTAGCATATATACATACGTACGTATATATTTCCCGATTGTTTTTGTGCAGTGCAAGTAATTTCCATCAAATACAAAATCGGGTCAACTAGTTTAGACACGAACTGTGCAATATGAAATAGAACTTTTGTATATACATATCTTCGGATTTCAGATGCAGATATATATTTATAAAAAGATTAGTTGAAGCAATATTATATTTTTTATATTTAATTCCTTGTTTGTCTGTTTTATTTACAGTTTAAAAGCTACTATATTTGTTGTTTAAAATAAAAAAAGTGAAGAGCATAAAATATTATTTAAAAAATTGACTTAAAAAATTGAAATTAAGAAAAGAAAAGCTAGGTATAAGTATAATGAACAATTGGGTACAATTGTCTTGCGAGTACAATGTGAATAACCTGAAAATAGCTCGAGTTTCAGCAACTTTCAGAGTGTTTCCGATGTTTATGTAACAACTGCAACACGAATACTTTGCGTGTACTTGTACGGTATAATTTCAACTTAAAATGTAATGTATTTCGTGAATTGAGTGCGCTTAATTTAAATTTAGTAATATTTTAAAATCTTGCATTGTATTAATTTTGTTACGAGTAATGCAACACTTTTTACTGGGGTATTATGCAAAAATTTCAATGATAACAGAATAAGTGATATTTTAAACTGTATACGTATTATGTAAATTTTATAAATTGGCCAGTTGATGCACAAACTAAACATGTGCAATTTAGCAAGTTATATAATATAACGTTTGTGGTTAATAGTGAATATTGTTAAATTATTTGTAATATCAAAATACTCTCAACTCAAAAGCTATAATAGTTCTTGTCAATTTCAGGTATTTCAAAGTTACATCTATTATTAATATTAGCTGCATATATTGTAAATGTAACATAATTTGTGTTTGCAAACAATTAAGTTTTGGCTAGCAATATGCTTCAAGTTTCAATTTCAGTGTAATTATTATTGTTGCTGACCTTCTAATTATAATAAACAAATGTATGCTTAATGTATTTTCAGATAGTTGGTAATACTGATTTATTTATGTAATGCATACTTGTGGTTTCATATTGTTTAATATTATTTTTAGTTATTTTAATTACAAAAGTTTGCGCATTAAAACATCAAGACGCTTCATCTAAATAAAAAAAAAGTAATAGTGATACCAATTTTTCTGCTTATAACGACGGGGCATAGAAACAGAAAACGCGATCGTACTAACCAGCGTTCATTATATAATATTATAGTTATTATTACAAAATTTTTTGAAGTAACAATATTAATATTTGGAGCCGTTGTAGCCCTTCCAAAAATGCACCCGTCCACATTTTAAAGATTATACATTATTTAAATTTATAATACTTTTATTTTAATTTTAATATATAATATTTCCATAGTTTATTGATTCGAAGCTTTTGTAAAACATTTTTTGCTGTTAAAGCCCCAGTTTTCGGAACGAAATAGTAACAGTAAAAAATTCAGCAGTTGTGTCATGGTCTTTTCCGAAAGAAGTACATAATGATTAATTGTGAAAGCCTAGAATTTTATTTAACACATAACATAACATAACATGCAGTAATGCTAAGTTAAATTTAGTTAATTTAAAAATCGTTGCTATAAATAATATGTTTTGATAAACCAAACAAAGCCAAATTATTCATAACAAATAAAGCGAATTTGGTCGTAACAATCAACTCATTGTTATAAACAATTTGATTTGTATATGTTGAAAACAAACTATTACATATAAAGTTTATAAAGTTATTATTACAATAGAAATTAAAATATAATTTCTTTAACAATACTTTTTGTTATCTATATTCAGTTTAAAATAAATGAAAACAAACCAATTTGACAGGAAAACTTATTATTTTAGGAATTACCTGGTATACAACAAATGAAATTGGTAAACATCATACATAGTAACAATATCATAGGTCGAAAAGTTAATGTACATGTAGTTATAATTAAATTTAATAGCAAAAGAGGATTAAATTATTTGCTGCAGCAGAAAACATAAGGTATTGTAAACAAGTTGACATGAAACATATTCATTTGGAAATGATAGGTACTACGCTTTTGCAACGATTTATAAATTAAAACTGTTGTGTATATGTACATACAATAATATTATTCCTGCAATTAGCAATTTAGTAAGTGAAATAAAAATAATTGAATTCAATTTTAAATCGGATAAATATATTCGAATTACTAAAGGATTTTAAAATTAACACCGGCTTAAAATTTCACCTCATTAATGATGCATTTAATCGGATATTATCGAACTTGTTTATTATTCAAGCTCTTTCCTGGATTATATTTATTTGGCATTTCATGGAAACTACTAAAGTACTTTTTAACTGAAGTTTAAATTCAGTTGTATAGATTTCTATAAATATTTTAAAATAATCCTGGTGTTAAAAATAAACTAATATAAAAAAATATAGACAACTATTGAAACAAAAATTTTCCTGAACACACTTGTCGACAGATGTTTCAAATTTTATTTTTTTAACCACAAAATTTGAATGACGTCTCATTCAAATATCAAAACAACAGTTAAAAATCCTATTTACAAATTAAAATATTTGTAATTATTGTTGATTTGTGAAAATTTTAACCTAAAAATAATATAACTGCATACCTGCAAATTCTTAAATTGATGCGTACTACATAGCCGATGCACAATCGTCCTAATTTTCCAACATATTGTGTCTTTGTCTTTTTTCGCTGCACCATTCGGTGCCACAAGTAGCGCAGATTCGGCATCAGCATTTGAACAGTCGAGAATTACAGTTCCACGACGACCGCTAAGCGTAGCTCCTCCAGGACTTCCGGTTATGTCCAAATTGGGGGAAGGTGATGCGGCGGCTGCATCTTCTTTGAGACTGATTGCACGAGGGATTTCGCCAACCTAAAATAAAAAGTTTTACAGATTAAATACTCTCTTGATTATAATTGAATAAGCTGATTTATGCTACCGGAAATTACAAGTATTGAATATTGAAATATTTGAAAAAAATATAAAATAATAGTCTTAAAGCGGTAAATAATTAATCTTTAAGAAAAAATATTTAATGAGCTTCACAATAAATTCTGTTTATCTTAATTTTACAAATCATACCCAAAGCTTTCTTCTTTTTGAAAAACAAAAATGTTTACAGAAAGAATGATAAATAATCCTAGTATAATAAACTATCTATTATGGTTTATTTTATTCCAAACCATTTCAAAAATTGTTTTTTTAATTTTTAAATTGAGACTGATTAATATTAAAAGAAATTATTTACCAAAGTAAATATAAATTTCAAAAAATTGTTAAGGTAAATAAAAATTAATATCACGTTTCAACAAGTGTCAACCACAATTTCCGTTATTTTTATTTTTTTAATTAAACATAAACAGATTATAAATGTCACGTTTACTAATCAATATCTATGTAATAATTTCATAGAAATTTTAATATTAAATAAAAAAAAGTTAACAAGAATTAAATAATTAATAATTGTGGTATTTTTTTTCATTAATTATGGTATAATAATTAGTAATTTCATCAATGAACATATGCTTGACTTGTCAGAATTTCACATTAAACACAATCATTGCAAATTTTCTGTCAATTAATATGATTAACATTAATTGAATTTGTTTGAGATTAAATAATATAACTAAATATAGAATTATAATTTAAAATATATTCATTTATATAAACTTGATTTGAAAGCATTTTAACTTAGTTTTAAATAATTTATTTTTCATAAATAAATAATAATGAATGATAAAAAAGCAAATTTAAAAATGTCGTGTTATCTGAAGCGTTAAAAATGGGTAAAAAAACCAAAATGAAGTAACAAATGCCACATTTGATTGTTTTCAATTTTTGACTGGATATTACGTCCGTTTAAATTACTCAACAAATTTATTACTCTCGGGTTGTACGCGAGTATAAATCAAATGCGTGATAAATTTGCTACGACATAAAGAAATTGGAATTTTATTGGATGAGACTGCAGAAAACAGAAAGAACTATAAATGTGTGCAATTACATACTTTTATGTAATAAACTATTTGTATACAACATGATTTATTTTAATTGTTTCAACAGAAAAATATAATAAAAATTGGTTGGCAAAAATGTAAGGTTATAAGATAAAAAAACTTATTATATCTTTTAAATGTTTTGTTGCTTGTAACCAAATTAATTATTTAATTAAACAACTGTGAACAAAACATAAAAATGCATTTTCTTCCTTACCGCTAATAATAATACAAAAATAATTACCAGATGATATTTTATAAAATATAAAAACAACCATTGTATGAATAAATAAATTACGTTGTATAAATAATAAAACAAAATATTTTTAGTTTTATATAAACTGTGATGTATAAACGTGTTTATTTTCAAGTGCCACTTAAATATATTTTCTGAAATAAATATTACATCCGGTTAAATTAAATGTAAGTATGAACTGATGTGGAAAATTAATTTTTAATTCAAATATTTTATTTGTATATGAAATATTTTATAAGATATATTCACAAATATAAATATATTGTAGCGGGTGTAATATGTTTTATTAAATAATTAAAAAAGAAGGGTTAAGGTTATTTATTATATTCTAAAATGTTTTTTTATTAAATAAATATTAATTATATATAAAACAGAAAATATTTTAATGTACACTAATTTTTAACACGTTTTTAAATATTATTTGTGCGTTGGTTGTTTTCAAACAGGAATAAACTTGATATACAGTTCAGTGATTATTATGTACCCTCTTTTATATAACAATTTTTATTATATATATAATAATTTTAATCCACCATATATGTAAGATCATATCAATAGCTTGATAATAATTAAAGCTATTTAAGTTTTATTATTACCATCCGATTTCTCATATTATTTGACATAAAATATATAATTTTTATAATATAAAAGGCGATTTTTTTTTGCAAATTTTTAATTTTATTAGTTTATTGGCCTAATTTTGATGAGAAGATTTCAAAAATATATATGAATATGATATAGAAACTCACTGTATCCAAGATTTTTGAGATTTTAACTTTTCAATTAAATGTCAATAACTTGAAAATAAATAAAGATATAATTTTTTAGTAAAACCAATTGATTATTCGTATTATTTTAAATCAACAGCGTAATTTTTACAAAATGATGTAAAAAATTAAGCGTTTTATAGCGATTTTTCGATTTTTTTTTATACCTTTAAGTTAGAAAAGGGTAAACCAGATAATTATTACGCTTTGTTTACAAGAAAGCAAATTATTCAATAGACAAATATAAATAAATTTGTAACAAAGTTATATTATAAAATATTCAAAGTCTAAAGGGAGAACCATTAAACGCAGTAAACACTGTCTAGAAAGTTGTGTTGCATTTATTTATAATTTATAGCTGGCAAAAACCTTCACTACTAGTAGAGTTTCATCTACTATAGGAAGAACAAAATTGTTTAATTGCAACCACTCTATATTGCACATATTAATCTTCAGAGATTTCAAGTTGGCGTAGTTGGTTACATTAAATATTTATACTATTTTATAACAACGCAAAAGCGCAGATTTCAATGATTTAATTTAACATTATTAAGAAAAACATTTGTTCATTTTAGTTATGTCCAAAACAAATTNATTTTGATGATTAATTACAGATAAGTGGTATTTTGGGTCAAGAAATTGATCTGTTAGAGACTTATTTCCGAAAAAAAAAAATATTTAAGGCCTTTTTTACGGTTTTATATACAACGTGATAGTGACATTGAAGCTATGCACTGGAAAATTATTTACAAATATAATGAAAGAAATTGAAATGCAACAAGAAATCATTTCAAACAATAATCTTTATTATAAAGGATTAGAAAACTTAATGAAGATTTGAAAGAAATAGCAATATTTATGCAACTTAAAAAATATTTCGAAAAATTTTGATTGATATAAATTGTAAACTTCATGGTGAAACCAAATTATACTTTGACAAGCTTGTATGTGCCATTTAAAAATGGTAAGAATCCAAAAACATTTAAAGTACTTTTACCACAGAAGAAAAGATTGTATTGCATAGTTTATTTTGCATAATTATGAGTTTGAATTGAAAATAAAAGTTAATAAAAGCGAAGCTTGGTCATTCTAATTTTAATAAAAAATAAATGTATAAAAATATATGTGAAAATATAGTTTCAACCTCTTAGATAAAATGTAAAATTACACCGTGTGCGATTTTCGCAAAATATTTTTAATTATTTAATTAATATAATTAAGGCTAATAAATTTTAAATGTGAAATTTTAGTCTAACATTTATCACAAAGCACTAAGTGTAGTTAATCTTAAAGTACATAAATTGTAACTAACCGCTACAAGGCTGGAACTTAACCGTGATCCACCCCCGGAACTTCCGGTAAAGTGTTCAATGACCTCCCAGTTAGATTTTCGAGTTGTCGGAGCAGCCGGTAGTTGATGATGATGAGTGTTATGTATCGTATGTGGTTCGGGTGCGGGTGATGCTGTGGAGGGTGTTGAGACGCCACTTGATGCACTTTGATGTTGTTCAAAGCCTGGCGGAGGACGGGCATGTTGCCGGAGACTTGTCCATCGACGGCCAGTGTGCAAACGAGCACCATCCTGAAATTTTATTACATTTTTTTAATTCACTATGAATCAAATTATTTAAATTTATTTTATAGATAAAAAATTAATGAGTTATAATTTCTTAAAACTATATGTTCACACGTCATAAGAAACTTAAAAACATATTGTCATAAAAATATTAATAAAATTTATTACATACATTCTTGGTATTTTTCCAAAATACGACCGCATTTTATGTGCTTAAAGCTTTCAGCATAAATTTTATAGAAGTAAAGTCGTAAAAAGTCGTTTAAACAGAAAATTGTCGATGTACCCAAAGTAAATATTTGTGCACGCCAATGGATTCAATACAAAGCTATATATTGATGGTTTAGTGGCAATTTCATACTGGGTGCAGGGTATAAGGTAGGGGTGAATTGTGAGCCTGTTGAGTTCAAAAACCTATGGACGTGCATCGAATATTTTTTATGTACAAATAAATAGGAAATGGAGAGGAAATATAAAAATCCAGTTTATCTTTTTTGGATTTATACGGTTGAAAAATATTACACTTGTTGGTTTATTCATAACTATATTTTTATCATCTTTTATTTACATATTTGTGTTTTTTAAATTTATTTTTACTTATTTGTAATTTACACTCTATTCAAAAGGAAATTAGATTGCAAGACCAAATATTTCAATTTCTCTAAATGATCTTTAAAAGTACCACCAATTAGCAATCTGAAGATTTTAATTATTTGGTAAAAAACGAATTATAAGGCTTCTCAATTATTTATAAAATGTTGATCCCGATTTCAATGAATTTTAGAAATAATAAAAAAAAAAAATGTTTAGTGTTATT
>CM008233.1:3721819-3733923 GCA_002278615.1 Pogonus chalceus | reverse complement strand
AATGCAATAATAATATTTAAATAATATAACTGGTTATTTTAATTTACTTAATTGTTGAAATAAAAATTGACAACTTAGATTTTGGTACAGAGTCTTTAACTAAATATTAATAAAATTTGGATTTCAAAACAATATGTAATAATTCTATCTAGAATGAAATTGACATTTCTTTTCTAAAATATATAAATAATTATTTAAAGAATCAAAAAGATCAATAAGTACGAATACATATATTTGCATTTAAATTTATTTATCTACGATCTTTTATAAATTTTACGTTTTGAAGAGCATTTTACATTGCATTTGTTTAATATTAATGATATGTTAATAAAATATGAAATATATTTCTAGATAAGATATATGAAAATATATTTATCTTTTTATAATTCAATTTACATAAAGTTAAGTTTAAAAATTACTGAATGTATATAAAATAACTCTTACTTATTAAAATACACCCATTTTTCAATTATACACTCTAAACGCACTCTTTTAAAAGCTATTTTTAAATGAATTTTATACCTCGTTTTACACGGTTTAAGTTAGCATGATATTTCGAATAGATGGGTGTACTATTTTTAATTGTGTTAAAACTAATTCCATCTAGAATAGTATATTTCTTTACATTACAGCAATAAAATTTAGAAATTTGAATAGAGTATATTTTATAAAGATGTCACATATTCATTTAAGTCAATTTTTAAGACATGCAGAGCAACATAAAGGCGTGATTTCAAAGTATATAATTTTATACAAGTGTTTCACCTTGACATATATTTACCGTTTTTGAATATTTCCATGCATTTTACATTAGCAACACAAGCTTTTACCGCCTGCACAAGAGATGATATGCACAAAGTGAACCTTCCAAAGATAAAAGAGTAAGTGCAACAAGGGAATTTTTCGCAAGACATAGTGCGGATTAAGGTTTAAGAAGTACTATTGTGATATGTGATATACTTGTCATGCATATTGCATTTTGTGTTGCTTCAAACACAATTCTTATTGAAAGATATTATAACTTCAAAAATATTTTATTCCAGTCAAAACTAGATTCGTTTATATACACTAGCTAGAATAAGTCTGCGTACACCAAGTAATGAGAAGTTTTTCCTTAGCAAAACCAACGAATGAAATAAATCTTTTTAAGAAAATTATTGTATATGTATTCTATGTAATCTTAAGGATTTAGCAAAAATAATTTAACAAATTTTAAATTCGTTATAACCGAAATGAAACATTCAAAAAGAAAAAAGTCACAAAAATCCAGTAGAAAAAGTCTGCTTACAGTCGCGTAAATGGGGAATTCCCGGATTTTTTTTTTTTAATTACCTCCCAAAACCAAATTTTTGAATGCGTAGTGTGTACATCAGTAAACATAAAGTACAATTTGAGCTCTAACCTCAATGTTTCTAATAATTTTATTAAAATGTGACAAACATGGTTTCTAGAAGAAAAAAAAAATTCTGTAAGTGAGCGTAAAATAATAAGAAAATTGTGGAAAAAAGAAAAAAATTTCCGGAAAATTGGGAAAACAGTAGGAAGACAACATTCATCAATTCAGAGAGTAGTAAATAATTTTATGTCGACAGGAATTATAACTTCAAAGCCACGTTCTGGTTGTCCTCCAAAATTCACGAATAATTGCATCACAAATCGCCAAAGATGTTAAGACAAAATTTTAAAAAAAAATTTGTACTGATACAACGCGAATATTTCTAAAAAGGGCTGGTAATCTTTCCCAGAATTCAATATGCATATTGACATATTCATTTGCGTACTTAATTCTATTAACTTTCGAACTAAATTGTTTTTTGCGAGCAACACGTCCATGATTACCAGCTTTTTTTAGAATTTTTCGCATAGTATCAGTACAAATTTGTTTCTTAAACTTTGTTTCAATATCTTTAGCGATTTGCGTTGCAGTTATTTGTGAATTTTTTTTCGCAGTAACTACAAAACCCTGTCTCTCCCTGAGGGACAACTTTGGAGGACGACCAGAACGTGGCTTTGAAGTTATAATTCCTGTCAACTTAAAATTATTTACTACTTTCTGAATTGATGAATGTTTTCTTCCTGCTATTTTCCCAATTTTTCGGAAATTTTCCTTCTTTCCACAATTTTCTAATTATTCTAAGCTCACTTACAGAATTGTATTCTTTTCAAGAAACCATATTTGTCACTTTTTAATAAAATTATTAGAAACAATGAGGTTAGGGCTCAAGTTGTACTTTACGTTACTGATGTACACACTACGTATTGAAAAATTTGGTTTGGAGAGGTAATTTACAAAAAAATATCCGGGAATTCCCCATTTACGCGACTGTACGCAGACTTTTTCTACTGAAATTTTGTGACTTTTTTCTTTTTGAATGCTTCATTTCGGTTATAACGAATTTGAAATTTGTTGAATTATTTTTTCTAAACCCTTAATATTACATAGAATACATATATAATAATTTTCTTGAAAAAATGTATTTAATTCGTTTGTTTTACTAAGGAAAAACTTCTCATTATTTGATGTACGCAGACTTTTTCTGGCTAGTGTACATATAAAGGATTTTATAATTTATTAAATAAATAATATAATTTGTTCATATTATAATATCAAACATATACTATATGTACGGAGATATTTAATTTTCTACAGTAGAACGAATAAAAACAAATGCAACATTTGATTATTTGCTTATCCTAATGTTAAATAAAACATGAGAAAAATGACATATGCCGGTAACGGTTTCTTTCTTCTATTGTATCATTTTCTATCAAAATAAAAACTAAATATTACTCGTATACAAATGCAAATCTTTTTTTGCACGTTTTATCTGATGCTACGTATTCTATTTTTTAGTCTAGATATTTAGATGAAATATTGTTATATGCATATTTGTTTTTTTGTTTAATAGAAATGCTTTGTTTAATAGTGTTGTATTTCAACAAGATTTTAAAACTGTAATGGATTGATTAATCATGTATGCTTATATTCTCGTAAATTTTAGTTTTTTTACTTTATGAAATAAACTGAATCATTTTTAATATCTACACTTTAGAGTAAAACAAATTTTATGTTGAATAAATTTCACAATTTCATTTATTTTGTAAATTCCCAAGAAATTTGCTACAACGAACAACATAAAATCTAGCTCTAAAGAAACACAGTGACAGAAAATAAAGTCGACACTTAATTGAAATAAATCCTTCGTGTGTATTCGCCAAGTTTCGTATTCTTTCTGCACAACGAAATCTTGTAAATTATTGGATACAGGGATATTCCAAAGGAGCCATTAATTTGGGAAGAAAATGATTTTTCTTTGTCAGATTAAATATTTATGAGACGAATAAAAAAATTTGAATGCAAATTTAATTTCAACGCTGGATTATATTATACTGAAAAAAAGTGAAAAAGTGATCTTTATTAAAAAATTATGGAGAATTTGTCGGTAAAATTAAAATACTTCAGCCTGATTAAATATACTTTTTTTATTATTTCTTAAAAGTATTAATTATGTACCGAAAATATTTTGTTCTTTTGAAATATTTTAAAAGCATTTTTAGTATCATTAAGAATATACTTACAGTGACTAGCTTATCTCAAAAGTTGTAATTTTAATTATTTGAATCGTTAAGTAAAAATAATATTTTGTTGGGAACACAGTCGATAAAATGAAGTATTTACAAATTTTAAGTAAACTACTAATTAAAATTAGACTTTTTGACTATTCTAAATTTTACCAAAATACACATCCATCGATACAAAAGAAAAGTTTTTCTATAATTACCGTAAAGTATTGAAAACATCTGGAATGATTCCAAATTTTAATATTATCAAACAATTATAGGATGCATTTAGAAGAAAAAATGAAAATTAGACGGAGTTCTAATAAAGAAGTCCTGAAAAGAGTCTTTTAGTTAAAAAAACTTATGGAATCTATATCATAGAGACTTGAAGCAAAATTGATTATCCAAAAAATATTTATTTTAAAAATTCATTTATTTAAGATGAGAATTATCAATTGGTCTGACTTTGATTGTGAGATCGACTATTATTATTTTTAAATTTATATTTAATTAATAAATTTAATTTTGATATAGCGATTTTGCAAATAAATTTTATATTATTATAATTAACTATTATTTTTATTTAAACTTCATTTTTCGAGAAAAATATGTTCGACTTCCATGTTTATATAAATGTTGAATGATAGTTTAAAGAATGTAAGAAATAATGCATATGTATATAAAATATAAATAAAAATAAATATTCAAAAGCACTATAATAAAAAGCTACCTATATACATAGTACATCAAATAAAATTACCAAACACTTATCACCGACGGTCCTGAAAAGCTCAAAAGCTCACAAAGGACCAAGTAATGTCCCAGTCGGCGAATGATGAGCAGTAGGCAGTAGAGCAAAGCAGACCAAAGCAGTTCTAGCAATCTAAGCCGAGTGTTGCCGAACACCACCCGAATTAAAATGGGGTGGGGGTGGGCCGATGTCCTAACCTCCACACTCACATGAAGAACACAGTGCGTGCGTGCAACTTAACTAATACTATTTCGTCTACGTATAGCCGGTTCATAAATTAATTTGCATCAATCTACTTTCTGTGAATTGGAAACACACGAAGACCAGACTAGTCCTATATAAACGGGGCGATTTTGGGTTCGGTGATTTAAATCTACTACGCACCGTACTTATAGGATTTAGAACCTAATTACTATTATTTAATTACTAATTTATCTACTTTGATTTTGTTAACTTAACTTTTCGCTATTTGCTTTACCACTTTTTCTTATTACCTTTATTAAGAAATTNATATATATATATATATATATATATATATATATATATATATATATATATATATATATATATATATATATATATATATATATATATATATATATATATATATATATATATATATATATATATATATATATATATATATATATATATATATATATATATATATATATATATATATATATATATATATATATATATATATATATATATATATATATATATATATATATATATATATATATATATATATATATATATATATATATATATATATATATATATATATATATATATATATATATATATATATATATATATATATATATATATATATATATATATATATATATATATATATATATATATATATATATATATATATATATATATATATATATATATATATATATATATATATATATATATATATATATATATATATATATATATATATATATATATATATATATATATATATATATATATATATATATATATATATATATATATATATATATATATATATATATATATATATATATATATATATATATATATATATATATATATATATATATATATATATATATATATATATATATATATATATATATATATATATATATATATATATATATATATAATTTTAAAGTTTCATATTCTCGAATTTACAAAATCCTAGTACATAAACATAAGTAACAACAATATGCTAGTGTTTTGACTAGACTAGACTAGATTTGAATAATTCATATGAAATATTAGGCATTTAATACTTGTCTTGTTATAAAGTATATTCCGCTCGAACAAGGAAGAACCCTTTCGGACAAATATTAATTTCAGTTTCAGTAGCTCAAATTAAGTTCCGGTCCGGTGCGGTTTGACTGATACGTGTCGAACTATTAACAAAGACCCACCAGCATTTCGGATTATTATTACTAAACTAAACTTGTACTATAATATTTTGATGTTAAACTTATCTATACTTTGACGTGGTAAGTGCAAGAAGTTCGTGTTTATTACAATTTCATATAGAATAACTTATCCTTGAGTAAAATGTATATACCACACAATGAAGAAATAAAATTTATTTTTCACAACAAATAATATTATCATAACTTTATTTTATTGAATCTCTATATCGTTAAAATAGTTACAAGTTCTTTTAAAATAATATTATCTTTTACATCAATTGTAGGAGCTGTACGTTTGAATTTCACACATTTTATTCTACTTTATCGATTGTATTTACATCTTTTATGTTATTGTATATTCAACTGTTTCGTTTTCTTTTGTTTTCTGTCATTTTTTCTTATCGATATTCCATAAATGTTTGATTTTATGAAACACTTTAGATGTTACTTTCAGTTTTATTTTTTAGTTGAAATTGAGTTGATAAAAAATTTATTGTTTTAGTTACTTTTTGTTTCATCGTCAGTTTATTTGTTAAATAAATGATTAGCTTTTTTTCTGTTTTAAAATGATAAATTAGGGAATAAATCTATAATAAACTTAACTATAAAGATAATGAAGAGATATAAAGCTCAATAGACTCGAACGCAGGCTAAAAGATAAATGTAAAATCCGATTGAGCAACAATTTACACGCTTCTGGTCATGATCATGAAAAAGTCGCGACGACAAAAGAGCATCGTATCAGCGCAGAGCCTACTCAACAGCGTGGATTTATTTTTAGACTGAGC
Source organism: Pogonus chalceus (assembly GCA_002278615.1). Taxonomy (NCBI): domain Eukaryota; kingdom Metazoa; phylum Arthropoda; class Insecta; order Coleoptera; family Carabidae; genus Pogonus; species Pogonus chalceus. The sequence goes on along the minus strand of CM008233.1, from coordinate 3,727,408 downwards.
ACGGCTTTATTTCCGCCAGTCTTTGATCTTCCGAATGTTGCCGTTGCCGAATAACGCAAAGACGTTTGCTGGTTCGACGGACACCCCACGACGCCTCTACGACATCCCTCAGCCTCGGTGGATAGTATAGGAAACACTGATTTACCATAGATATTAAACTTAAATATATAATATTTATAGCAAATATTACAAATTTTAGCTACAAATAAATTATAAAATGCAAAATTATATTTTCACTAAAATAATAAGTTCGGCAAAATATCAAAAATTTACTTGTTTTATAAAAGATTTCAAAACATACAATAAGAACTAAAAATTGAAAAATAAAATAAGATATGACATATCAGTAAGAAAAGAAAAGAAGCGAGAAAAAATGTAAGACGACTTGATTTAATATAATAAAAATTTAGATCGACATTTTTCAATCTGATATCTATGAAAATATCGGATGAATCCTTTATTATGTTGCCTGACATCTTTAATATGTCAAATCTACTTCTCTCAAAGTCTGATTGAAAAACTACCGAGATAGGTAGGTATTTCAAGATGATGAAATTTAGTAGGCCTCGGAAGCACATATTGATTCAATAATCGAACAAGTATCAATATTACTAACATGAAAATCTACTAACCGGTGAAATCATATCTTTCATATGAAAAATTGAATTTATTTTTACATAAAAAATTATTATTATAACAAAAGAAAAAAACATTTGAAAAAAGAAACTCTACTCATTATCAAACCAACCATGAAAATAAAAGCAAAAGAATAATAGACAATCTAGTAGCCTTTTATTTTAATATTTATTCCTTTAAAGGCGTTTTAAAAAAACCTTGCGTAAATCTGTTCAAAGCTAAGTGATTTATGCCGTACTAAGTGGAATCTTGTCCCAGAACACAAACGTATGATCGCAGTGTTGGTGCTAACCTGAAATCCGGAAGTTTTCTAGATTTATTGCGGAAGTGGAATGCTCGTTATTTATTTCAACGATGAGCGCCCGGTACTTGCAGAAGCTTTGTTAATTTTTACGCAATTTTCAACATTATACAATTATAATTAATAAATGTAGGTATTTTCCTAAACAGAACTCGTGATATTTATATTTTAAGTACTTTGAAAAAACAACAATGAACAATTTCAAGTATCATTTTCATTATAATTCAAATTAGAAATTATTTTAAATGAATTATTACAAAATTTTAATATTATAAAATGTTTTTCAGAATTACAAGTAATATCTTGTTTCAAAATGCAGAGAAAATGTTGCACAAAGGTACAAAAACTTCTTAACAATTGTTTTTTCTTAATAAATGAAATGTTTTCATTTTTAATATGGAATACTATTGTCAGAATTTGTTCTCAGTTCTTGTTAATAAAATGAAAAACCATAAGAAAAATTTAAAAAATAAGTAAAAGGCAATTAAAAACGCATTATAAAACTAATACGAATTATTTCAGTATATTCATTTTTTTGTTGAAACAGACTTTAGTAATTTCTAACCTTAAATATTCTCTTTTCTTAAATATTATTATAATAATTTTCCCTGAAGAATATTCTTGTTGTTAAGTTGACGCGTTCATGATTAAAGTCTGCAAAAAGACAGGTTTTATTTCGTTCTTTTATAAAAGTACTTTAATATGTAAAATGGAAGCGAAAAAATCGTGATAAATTATCGTGAAGACACTTTTTTTCAGATTGTTTTATTTACCTTTAAAACTCTATCATTTATAACAAATGGTAGTTAATTTAAATTGTACCAGTTTTTTGTTTATTTTGTAATATTTGCTGCAGCTATAAATATTTGATTAGTAAATTTTATAAAATGCACGTTTTAATATCATCTACAATGAAATAAAAATATTTCATTTTTTTAAATTGCTTTTGATATGATATGATATGATGTTAAAATACAATATGTATGCTAAAGTATACATATTAAAGCGAATTTAAATATTTTAAAGTACAATTATTATTTTGTAATTAATTTTTAAAAACTTATTATAGTATATCAATTTTTAAATCTTTATCTCACTTAATNTTAAATTTTATTTTGCTCATTTTAAATTTTAAATATTATAATTACTAAATTAAATATATAAAAAATAATCTAAATAATGTAAAATATATTATAGTAAATAAAAGATTCAATATATAATTTATTTATAATTAATTATTTTTATTTGAAAAAACAAAAAACAAAATGTGTCGTTACTAACAGTAGAGTTGTTTATGGTAATTAAAATTCCTTTTATAATTCTCCGTTCATTCTTTTGTTTTGTATATAATGAACAAGTTTAAAACTGTCAAACAAAATAAATTAATTTAAAACTAGAAAATAATTCTAATTAATTTAAAAAACATGAAATATTTATTATTAAGAGAGAAATAAAAATGTAATTTCAATACGAAATTTTCGTCATACTTACAAACTAATTTATATTTAAAAATTAAATAGTCACCTGATCTCTTCGTCGGCTTCCACGTAAACTTAACCGTTTCTTCCAATCACGACGTTGAGATTCAGAGCTGAAAGATCGTAGCATTGGTGCTTGCATTTTGATGAAGAAATTAATTTATAATTTGCGCGAATTCAACGTTCAAAACAGTTTAAATTTGTTTTGTAAAGTTTTAAATGTATTGGTTGAGATTGCGGTTAACCAGGTCCATACAAATTTTGTGATTGGGATTTTTTTGACTCCATTTTGTTCAATCTGAAATAGATAAATATTTTTAGATAATTAAAAGTAATATTGATGAAAAACTTAAAACTTTTTATCATTTATAGTGTTTTTAAAGTTATTTTTGATAAAAACTTAGTTTAAGATTATGATAAATTTAATTTAAAATGTCAAAAGTTAAGACAAACTAACTGCCTGCAAATCATGTAAGTAAAATGGAAAATTAAAAGCAGTTTGTTCGGATTTATTTATAAAATAAACTTTTCTTTTTGTCATATTTCGTTCAAATAAATGTTCTTGTTAAAAGTTTATTTATGAGAATTTAGTATTAATATTAATATCTTTAGAACGCTGAATTTTAGTCGAATTTTATTATTTTTTTCTGAGTGAACGGTAACACTAATATGTCTGAAATTTTATATACTGTTTATTTGATCTTTCAATTTATTCAATATATTTTCTTTATAAAAAACTATTAAAGATGGCGGACTTTAACGATGTTTTCCGGGAACAATAGGTTGCAAGTTGTTAATTGGCATGATCTCTAGTCCTCGTGATTTTTTCATAAAACAAACGAAATATTTTTTACTATTACTTATAGTCACAATTTAACCGTAAAACTTAAAAAAAAAAAATTGAAAAGAAAAAATCTGAAATTCTAAACTGAGACGCTTAAACTTTATACTTTTAATTTTGATTTATTTTCTCAGTGATTTTTGTTTTCAAAATATCTATTTTTCAAGTGTTTTTTTTTTATTTAAGAATATATTATAGTAAATTATAAATGAGTAAAAAAATTCAGCAGGCTTAGTCAAAAAGTTTTTGAGTTATCGCTAACTCGAAAAACAGTTTAATGTTTAGATAGCGATCAAACTCCAAGCGTAAAAGTTTATAAATTTTAAAATCAAAAGTGCTTTTAATTTTGTTTAAAAATATTGGTAACATATTATATTCTAATTATTTTAATTTTTAATTTAAAATATATTGTTTTTACTTTCTAAATATAAAGAAATCACTTATAATCATTATTAAGGTGATAGTTCTGTAATATATTTATATATTTATAACTTGTATGTCGTTGTATTCGATACTATCTTTTATGGAAACTAAATAAATAAATCAAATTTGATCCTTAAAAACGATTTCTACTGTATGATAAAATTTATTGCACAAATAAATTGTTTTATATGTATTAAAATATGTTTGCGTCGCAAATATGTATTTGTACAAAGACATTATTTTTAAACCGTTAGATTTAGTTAGTTACTTTATTACATGTAAACTGACGGCTAGTGCCAATTTGGGCTCATGATGTTTGGATCAGGGAATTTCCCATTTTTATTGTAGTACCTGCGGTGCGAATTGTTCGGCTTAAAAGGGCTCTGTATTTAAGTTTCCCAAATTTAGTTGCATATTCCAGTCTCTGGAATATTAGTCCAGCGATACTTGCTTAGTCCGGGAACATTTCTTGAAGACATTCCCATTTTTTAATATTGTATGTTGATTGGCCCCCTTCTCTTGTTAAGGGTGGTTATCTTCGGAATAGTTTACTATAAAAACCTAGTTTTAAAATAGTCATAAGAATTGTCGTTATTGTAAGATTATTATCGTTGCGTTATCGTAAGAATCATTTTGTAAGAATTATCGTTGTCGAATTATTGTTGTTAGAGAACTGTTGTTAAAGTTATTGTTATTGTTACAATCTGATCGATACAATTTGTTGCAGAAGTAGATGACGAATTATAATTATAGTTGTAGATAAAATATTTATCGATTGTTGTTTCGTTTACTTCAGTGTGTACATATAAATTGTAAATAAGTTAATTTGGTGATGTATATATGAATTGTAAATAAATGTGTTTAAACAAAGTGGTTAATCTGATCCATTGTTGTCGTTTTCGTTAATTGAACCAGTTTTTCGTTCGTAAATGTTTCGTGTCACTGCAAGGACTTGACCAAGCAACGCGAAAATCATCCAAAATACATGATATATTTTTATAGTTTCAATTATCAATCAAGTATTAAAGGTTTTATGGCGAGCTATAATTTTCATTTATTCTAAAATAAATAGAATATTTTCGATAGTGTGTTCTGTAAAATTATGTATTCTTTAATGTTAAGAACTAATTTTATTCCATACAAGTATGTTACATTGTTGTGCATAAAATGTTTCCTATTAGTGAAATTCAATATTGACAAGTGAATTTAATTAAAATAAATTAAAATAGTAAAACAGAATGAAAATAATTATAAAATACAATAAGAAAATAACAAAAAACGTAATATCCTTAATGACCAAAGTCCACTAAATTTACCTTTGTACATCCAATCGCATTAGCTTTTAATAGCATTAGTACCTTCAACTCTAGTTGAGTTGAGTTGAGTGAAGAGAAGCACTGTTTCAAAATTTAATTTAGTGCACGGAAAGTTGAGAACAAATGTGGTCAACTGTGCACATTATTAATTCAGTGTTCAGTTCAGACTATGTCCGGCTATTAATAGCGTGCGTTTTACTTACACGATTTATTCATAAGACTGTATAATCGTTTCAACAATATTCCTAAGTAGATATTAATATGTTTTATCAATTTCATGCAAATTTCTTGAGCAAACTATGTTTTTATCTTTTTGTTTTGTTGTTATTCATTACTAGAATATTTCAGCTAGTATTTTTTATTTCTCTTTTTATTATATTACTTATTATCATATTATTTACAAAATAGAGAGAAAATAAAATGATTATTGCTATTGTAACTTTTATTTCCTATGTTTATCAAAAATAATAGAATATTTTAATAGAAATGTAATTATACAAATTCAAGTGTAAAATTAATTAATATATTTTAAATTTAAAAAATACTTTTTTGTACTCATGCATTGAAAAGTGTTGATTTGCGTTACCTTAGCAA
>CM008233.1:3688142-3720617 GCA_002278615.1 Pogonus chalceus | reverse complement strand
GTTATGTTTGACGTTTCATAGGTTACTGCTGTCAAATCAGACAGAATGTGTTGCCAACTGTGTTAATGAAATGCACTAAATTTATACTTAAAAATTAAATTTCATTCAATAATTTGCCACTTTTTATAATTATTATTAGGAATAGTAAAGTTTGAAAAACTATTCTTTTTTATTATAAATACAGTTTTTTAATAGATACCTTAGAAATAGGAGTGCTTTTTGCGAAATTTCCCGTAAGACTTTCTGGTTAAAATGCGGTTAACAGAAATTTCAGATGTTTGCTAAGGTAACGCAAATCAACACTTTTCAATGCATGAGTACAAAAAAATGATTTGTAGCTTATTTACATTGGAATTAATTTAATTTAATTAAAATTTTGTCTTTTATCTTCTGTTATAAATATTGTACAAAGCGTTCGTGCATATAACAACAACGGCTTTTTCGGAATAAATAAGACGTATCAGATCACGGGATGGTATCAAAAAACGTACAATGATTACATTGTTTCGTGGCGACGACTTTAGTAGCCGCTATATCTTTGCCGCATTTAGGAATTCGCGTTATATGGAAGTCTACTGTAATAGAAATAAATAAGAGAGTAGCTATTTCGATTAAAAATTGATATTTCTGAATAAACATATATAAAAAAGTTTATCAAAAAGCAATTCAAATATAGTGTTTAGTTTATAATAAAATAATTACAAAATATTGATATTTGAAAACCATAATTTATTCTTTGTAAACTTTAAGTAATTCAAATCAATTAATTATGTTGAAGGAAGGAAAATGAATAAAAAAACAATCCGGTTAATATGTATTTTGAATTAAAATGTTTTCTTACAATTAGAAATAAAAGTGTTTAAGTTAAACTAAAGTTGTTGGGAAAAGACGCCTTATGTCAGCATTAATTGTTTTATTTAGGTTTAAGATTACTTATTGATGACCGCGCAAAAGATAAGGCGATGAATAACTCAATTGGCTTTTGTGAAGTGCGAGTTGTCGAAATTAGAACATGTTAGAGTGATGAGAATTTTGCTGCATCTATTGTGCAAAGTCATATTTTTGTTTATACATTTTCTTTCACTGTTTTCGACTCATATTTTATATTCAAAATTCTTATTGTAATATAGTGTAAAAGTTAAACATATCAATAAAATTAATTTTGTAAAGAACCTGTGTATGTGTAATTACTTTGCGGGTAGCATTTAGTAATGCATAACACAACAAAAGTAGTTTAACTAAAGTATTTAATAATATATTAAGTTATTCTTAAATTTATTAACTTACAAAAAAGTTATTTAAAATGTGTTTAAATAATATGTAAATTTAATGAACTTTATAAAACATTAAAATAAAAATGTTAGTATATTATTAAACAATAAGTAAGTAAGAATTTATTTAAAGTTTACTTTTAAATAAATACAAAGGATAAAAATTTTAATTTATTTTCATGTTTATAAAATGTGTAATAAACCAAATGAAATATTAAGCTCCAAAATCTACGAAATTACAGAAACAAAATATATTTTTCGACACCGTTAATCTCTTAGCCGTAAAGGAGTTACAGCTTTACCGTGTTTCGTTAATACAGTTAGTTACACGGACGTCTGCGGATTTTTTCCATGAGATGCTTCGTTCGGATATTATGATTGATTATAAATGTTTGTTGGAAAAGTTGATTATGGAGCGAAAATGTTGTGTAGTTTGGATTACGAATCTAATGGGTATTTTTTGTTTTGCTGTTTTTCGGTTGTTACGCGAAATATTATATATGACTAGTTTAGCTTGACAGGATTTATTCAGTCTTACGTTTTTAGGTTATAAAATAACATATTATTTTTTTGTTTACTTGTCGCGAGGATTTTGACAGGTATATGTTTTATGTTTAAGAAAAGAACTTATATATGGATTATATATGTCTTGTTTATTCTCTTGCGAATCATAAAATGTTTTAAACTTCAAATATAGTAAAGAAACTATTATAGAAATTTCATTGTTGTATAAAGTAATGTTTCTAAAATTATTTATGTATATTATTGAGATAAAATTTAATATTGAATTTATATTCAAAATATTTAATATTGCAAAAAAATAGCAAATATATTTTTTTTTTCGTAAATATTCTGTTCAATACGAATTAAGAACTTGATGAGATAAAAAGCAATTAAAAAATATAAAAATACTTTATTATTATTGTAAGTTCTATCTTGCAAATTTTAATTATCAATCCTAGTAGGTTGTTGCTATGATATAATGATATTAACATTATTTATAATTTATTCGGAAAACTTTTTGTCATTTTGAAATATTGTTTATACAAGGTATCCTAAAGAGTCGGGGTATTTCCGAAGTTTGGAAACCTCTTAAACATTTCAATCGCAAAATTTAATCGTTGAAGATGGTCTGTTGGTTTTAATTCTTGCACAAGCTGAATTTTGTAAAGTTTAAGATGCAAATCCTTTCTTATTATTTTCGAACGTTTAATTCTTGACCCTTTTGGGACAACCTATATAATAATATTTGACACTTCAATATTTATTTTATTACTTACTTTTTTTTTAACTTAAAAATAATTTTTATTTGAGAAATTGAAGACAAATATTTTGTTATAATTGTTAATATAAGATTTAATGTACCACGTTTTTAATTAAATAAAATAACTTAAAATATTTCAGAATTTTGCTAAAAAAATAATTCATTTAAATGAAAAATTAAATTTTTGAAAACAGTTTTGTTTATTTTACGACTATCAAAACAATGAAATGTTTTTTATTATGATTTGTCAGTTTTAATTTGTGCAAAATTAATTTTAATTGGTCAACATAGATATACATATTCCTAAAAATATATTCTTTTGTTTTTTAACTGCATGAACATATTGTTAAAATATTCACTGCAGCATACATTTTATTTTTAACAACTATAAATGAAATTGGGAGATGAACGAGATAAAACTTGCTAGTTTTATGACTATATGTATGTTTTTATTTTTTACGGATGTAAATGAAATTAGAGAAGGAATAAGCCACTAACTGAAAATTTATATTAAAATATTAACTTGCTAAATATTGCATTAAATGAAAGTATAATAATTTATTTCGAGTATATTCCCAAGAAAAAACAAAGTACTTTTTTTATTAAAACAGATTTATCACTGTTGTGGAAATTTTTTACTTAAATTTATTACCCTAGAAACCCCTAACACGAATATCCTAGCCAATTATAGTTATCCACATAATTAATTTTTTTTTTTATATATTATTTATAAAAACCTTAATCTCTGGAGACCGATAATTTTTTAATTAATTTATAGGTACGATAAATAAAAATATCAAATTGAAAATGAAATATGAGCATTTTCCCACAGTAAAATAACAATAGTTAAAATACTTAGCATTCCCCCGTAATTAAATTCATTCCTGAAATAACTGCAATCAAAATAATTCGACAACAACAATAAAAAGCTATTAAACCAATAGCAGTAAATAATAGTCAACGAAACAAAATCTAAACGCAAATAAATAATCGTATTTATCGCCATCTAGACGCAATTCAGTATCTCTGTCGTCGCGTTTTTGCGTCATTGTTCTTTTCAACTCTCCGCCACTTAGGGAAGAAATTAAATGGATCGCAAGAAACGGTCTCGTGCGTTTATACAAAGCGTAAATTCAATAAAATGTTGACAACGAAACGGCGCGACCTTGTTGAAGAGTACGAGGGCCTGAAAAGATTATATCTCTACTGAATAGAATGCTGAATGGTTTTTATTTTCACCTTTGTAAACTTTTTATAATTGCGTTTGTTGATGTTGCTCATATTTCAATTTTCAACAAGTTCACTTACCGAGGGGTTATATACTTAAAATATGATTACATTGTTTCTGCTACCAATATAAGAAATTGCAAAGAAGATAAATATCATTTTATTTACTGATTAAATTATTAATATCTAACAACAGTATACAAACTACCGCATAAGCTGGTGACTGGTAAAGAGATGAATTGAATTATATTCAAATAATATAAAAAAAATTAAAATTTTATTCAGAAACTTTAAATTACAACAACAAATTATCAAGAAACTGATAGTTACTTGCAATAAATTTAAATAAAAATTAGTAAGGATAAATAATAGTTGCACCAATCTCTTTCTCGTATAATTTTGAGTAATTTGTGTAATTTTTATAAAGGTATCTCGAAAAATATTCATTTTATAATAATTTATCGAAAATGTGTGACTTAGGGTTATAACTTTGTATTATCTTCAATTTATGTAAGTAGTTAAAACAGTTTATTTTGATAAGAAAATATAAAAAAAAACATTAAATTGATATAAAAACTAACAGTTTTTAAAATATTAACAAAGAAACTTATTTCTGTATGTCACCTAAAACTTTAAACAAATGGCAATAAATTTAAAAATAGTAAAGATATCAAAATTCTAACCAAATCATTGGATTTTTCGCATTATTTTACATAACCCTTCTAATTTTTATAAAGTTATAATAAAAAATAATTGTTTTATCACTGTTTATCGCAAAATTTATTAAGAGGGTAAGTTTTTTTCTAAACTTTTGATAATTATTATCATTAGTTTCATTTAATCAGTAGTACAACGTCAAAAAATACTCCTACATGTGATAAGAATGAATTATTTTTTGACAAAAAATGTGTTAAGTTGGGTTGGTTCAACCCCACGCGACAGCTTGAAGGTAAATAGTTTTATAAGAAAATAAATTTCATAATATATCTTATAAATTAAATTATAATTTAAAAAATTAAGCAGATTTCTGTTTCTAACTTTTTACTTTACAAATAATATTTCAAATAATTCCAATTGTTTAAATATAACCTTTTAATATCAATATTTATTTTCAAGCAACTTAGAAAAGCGCGAAAAATGATATAGAAACTCAAGTTACATTTCGAAAATTCATATACATATATGAAACAGCAATGAAATAAAATATTCCCACATTTTATTGAAAGCACACATAATTTTTTGATTTAAAATTGAAAAAGGATTCTTTTAAAAACATACTTTACTATTACATTACTGTTAAGTTACTCTGAAATCAGTTTTAGCATATTATTTATTTACAAAATGTACATAATAACATTTGTAATCCGCGCAAAACATTAATCTGAAAAATGTATTTACAAACTCCATTTACGCATATAAACGAAAACGTTTCCAATTTCACAGAATGCATATTAATTTATTTTGACATTTCTGAAAGTGCATTTTATAACAAGAGGGTTAAATACCAACAGTTTAAACATCAAGTTAAAGTTTGTTTTCAAACAATGTTTGACGTTCTAGTTAGTAGGAAACTAGTTCTTGGTTGAGTCAGTTATAATCATGTTTTGTGAAAATTGTGGTTTTATTGCTTTAGATATATTCGAAATTAAGGAAATTATTGATGAAGACTTTATAGACAATTTAATTTATTAATTTATAGTAATCTTATTTGTATAATGTTTGACATCTTATTATTCAAAATTTCTAGTTAAATACAGAATTAATTTAAGATCAGAAACTGTATTTTACGTACTTACTTATATATTTATAAGAGTATTACATTAATTATTTCCTACTACTATTATTTAAACATACATGTATAAACCTGAAAACGCATTTACAATAATCAATAATCGCACAAAGACACTATATCCTTAAATCTATATATAGAGCATGGATTTTGCTACAATAGTTTAGATGCTAATGTTTAGATAATGATAGCCATGGTTCCAGAAGACTTGACCAAACAGGTAGTATTACATAACAGTTGCATATTCAAGATCAAAGACAAATGTTAATGCGGTTACTGTGTAAACATATCCTAATCTGGGGCTTAATGTTACATTCATAAAATCGCAGATTAATTGAAACTGTTTCTTATTTTTATTATTTAAGCCTTTTATCTAATAGGGGTTATTATTTACTGTAGTTTAATTGGAAATAGTTTATTTAATTAAAGGTATTTGATAACATTAATTATGATAAGTAATGGATCTAATATATTAATATTTCATTAGTTTTAATCTAATGGTTAGGTTGATGTTAAAATCTCCACCAAATATAACAAGGTGAAAGAATAGCTATTTGTGTATTAAGAGCACAAAGTGGGACATTGTCGATTGAGAGGTTGTTGCCGCGCGACTTAGGAGCGCGCCATTCTCTCGAAATCGATAATGTCCATTTGCGCTCGAAACTCACAAGATTTTTTCTACAGTCGCCACAATGGAATCATCGACTATAATAAAAAATAATAAATTTTACATAGCAGGACATTTTGTTAGGTTATGTAATGTACCGACAGAGCAATCATATGCCAGATTGACTTGTGAAGGTAATAAACGTGTAGGTAACGTTAGCGAGCTCTAGAGCGACAAAGTAACATTTTGCGTTGTCAAAAGAGAGCGCAAAATACCTACTTTGTATAGCGACTGTAGAAAAATTTTATTTACGTACTCTTTACTTTGCAATCTTTCAAATGATTCTAGATGCTTAACATAAACTTTTAATATCAATATTTATTTTCAAGAATATACTTTCTCTATAACTATAAATTTAGTGGAATTTAATAAAAACATAACCAAAAAAAGACAAATATGTATTTTAATAATTAAAAAATAGCTACTAGATGTCGCCATTTTAGAGTTATATGTTATAAGATAATACTATAAATTTCTTACTACCTTATTAAACACTAGTGCATGAATAATATCTGACAGTATTCCTTTTAAAAATTTGTATGAAAATATATTTATGTGATGTGTAAATAAATTATTACCAACACTATATTCTACTACAACGTTACAGATTTGATATTTTTGTAAAAATATGATGACGAAGTAGATACTAGAACTGGTCCCTATTAAATTTTCAAGAGCCAAGATGCAAAAGCAACATAATCGGATAAAGCGTAGGTTTTCAGTATTTCCTGAGAAATAAATTGAATTTTTCTCTATAAAACATTACGCGTACCTTTCACGAACGCCTCTGGCGTGTAGACAACGGCTCTTTATTTCGTTTCTTGTCCTCGTCGTCATGACGAATATTGTGATATTAAAATTTAGAACTTCGTCTCTTGTGTTGTTGTTGTTGGATGTGCGATAATAATAATCCGTGATTTCGTATGAATTTAATATAGAAATTATGATTAAAGAATCGAGTATTTTACTCTTATATGGAAATTACTTGTATATTTAAATGTAATATTAAATTCTGCTTGGAATTCAAAAGGTTTTCTCATTTCTTTAGCGAACACTTTTATTTTATTTGACGATTTTATATAAAATAAAAATGTCGATTGAATACGAATAAATTTAATGAAATATAAAATGTAAAAGAATTATAAATCTTTCAAAAGTTATATAAAATTTTATCTATTGTTGAAATTTTACATAAAAATCTTGTTTTTAAATGTTTTACACAACTTCGTACATTTACAATTTGATGACTTTGCAGTGATGTGTTAGTTCCCAACTGATTCAAATTTTGTATCTGCAACGATGCAAATTGTATTTTCTGGACAATTGGCTGTAATTAACAACTGTTTTTTGCACTTATTTGTGTGAAAATCTAGCGTAAAGTTATTTATAAGCATAATAAACCAATTTGCTGCATTGTTTTTATGTATGTTTATGTTCTATTCTTTGCTCAGTCTTTTATTTTTTATTTATATTTTATTTATCTTCCTTATTATTAGATTTTCATTTATTAGTTGTGCCTAATTTTTTATTATTATCTGAATTAAATATTTAATATTTTCTTATATTGTTGCACTTGTTTAACTAACAAATGCTTTATTCTTGCAAATGCTATTAAATAATCTGTCTACCCATGAATTTGACAGTTTTGTTATATATTGTCCCAGAAGAATTATTAATTCTATTTGTTTGAATTAGTATGTACATTTTGTAATGAATTAGCTGAGCACTAAATATTCATGAAACTCATATACTGCAAATTTTCCAACCGAATTTGAAAAGAATATGCATATATATTTAATTACATTATTCAACCTGCTGTTATATTCAAAAAAATTCCAAGTAAAACCAACAAGAACTAAAAATTGTTCAAAATAAATTAATATAATAATAATTAAAAATTTATGTCCGTAAACCAATCATATTTGATAAAGTTCTCAAAGCAACAAAATTATTATTTAAAAATAAAAACGGTTTGAAGTTTATTTGTTTGTAAATAATAAATGAAATTTCAGCTTTGATAACTTTTATATTTCAGAATATAAAGGGTACAAAATCTATACTAATAAATATTTATTATAACCGTATTACTCTTGAGATTTGTTCAAAACCTACAAGTTACAACAAAAAAATTTAAACATCTTTTGTGACAGAATAATTTGAAACATAAATATTTACCTCAGTTTAATCTTATAGTGGATTAAAGTCAATATTAGGTTTAAGTTGAATCAAAATTCAGGTATAGGAAGTAGTATAAATAATTAAATTATAAAAATAAATGCTTTTAAAATTTGAGCATTTTTATCAAAATTTGGACGTGGATATGATCTCCAAAATAAAATCCACTCAGCCAACAATATCATGACAAGCATTTACATTTAACATATTTTTTGACATCATGATATATTTGCTCGCACATCATTTAAACGTTTTTGGTTTTTTGAGTTTTGAGTGTTGTGTGTTGTTTACTCTTCTTGCCTCATAAATAATTTATATATAAAAATAAGTTAAATAACTACTCTTTAAGTATCTTAATATTTTTTTAATAATGCCTTTGTTTTTAACAGTTACAATCATTGCATTTATCATTTTATAATAAACTCAACTATTTGGAAAATTAATAATATTTTACCGTATTAAAACCTGAGCAATTTTTTGATCAATCAAATTTTCATCTAAGATTATTACAAATTATGTTTGCTAGATGTAACTATACGAATTTTAAAAAAAGGCACATTCAAACCCAAAATGTGTTAACTATTTTTGTATGAATATTTTTATTTATACATATTTTTTATGTGAACAATAAATTATATTTAAAAACTACATAAAATTCATAAGTATTTTTTAAATAAATAGCATTTTTGAACAGTTTTTAGATAATTTAGTTCTTACTTAAGTAACTGATAAGGTTAGCACTGAAAGTATAATCTTTTTTTTTNGTTTCTGTTTTACAAAATATATTTAATTGATCATATTAAAGCCATTAACAAAAAAATTACACTCAATTTTATTAAGTATTTTTAAGAAAAATATCTTATGAGATTATTTTTAAACTACCAATTATCAAATTTGTGTACATTATAGAGAATTTGATATCGTTATTTGAAATTTAATATGTCTTTTGAAAGATCCTTAACCTAAAAACTAAAAAAATAAAAACACGTTTTGACAGGATAAAATGGAAAGAGAAAAAATGAGGGATGAAATATCTTCTATATATAAATATACGACACGATGATACAATACGATCACGCTGTTTCTCCTGATTTATTTTCCATTATATATAAAATGCAAAAGGAAACGAGGTACACCGGCTACTGGACGAATGGAAACATCGAACACTGAACTCGGAACTGGTACCTCGTTAAAGTCCCTTTTATCGAAACGATCAACGAAGAAGGACTAGTGAAAATTTCGTTGCGAAATTGATAGCAATCTCGTTAAATAACGATAATGAGAATTTAATAGTTCAAGTTATTGCTGATGATGTTATCGATCCGATTGTAATTTATTTTTTATTATTGTACGTTTTTAAATTTATTGAGAATTTTTGATTTTTTCATTTCATTATTTTTTTTTTTTTTTTTGCTTTCAGAGTTTCGACGAGACGAATATTTCTAGAAGCAACTAGAAGACACGTCAGTTATATCTTAAATAATGCTTGTTTTAGGTGAGTAATTACTTTTTTCTGATTAATAACACGTTTGTACATGTTATTTTGATATGTCTAGACAAGGTATTATTTTGTGATATTTTCCGACACTACATTTATTAGATTATTATCCTATTAGATTGACCACGAACCTGTAAAACATAATTGTATATTTCTTACTAATTATATCATCATATTATGAACCAAATATCGCAGTTAGTCGTCGCGCTATTAAATTAACACCAGTTAACCATTTTGAGGTTATAAAAATCGAACTTATAGAAACTTATATTGTTATTTATACATATGGTATATAAATATCTCATACAATAATAAAATTTGTCATGTTTATTTGTTATTTCCGCTGTGGAAATAAAGTGATTTACAATATGAAATATATTATTACTTAGATATTATTTCTGATTTTTATATTAGTCCGTAAATTAATTCGGAAAGTTCCCGAATATTTATAATCACTTACAATGACTTTTATTTATAAAAAATTGAATATAAATGATACTAAAAAAAAATAAACATATTAAAAGCTAATAATAATATAAAAACAAATCGAAAATACATGGTATGTATTCAAGTGATACCTACATATTTATCATAAAATTCTTTTTATTTAAACTAACATAAATACAAATATATACTGTCAAAAACATTGTAAACATAATATATTGACAGAAAATAGTTGTTTACCTTTGGTATATGAAGTTTACACGTATTTTACATATTTCATAAAGCATACATTTAAAATATATATATGTATTTAATCATTTACCGTTACAATCATTAAAATATATTTTTTGATTAGTTTGATAATTTTATTGTCTAAAATTTTTTTATTTGTTTAAATAATTTATAAAAAGATTTAGTATTTTTATTTATGTATTTTCAGCTGAGTAAAAGTTTTATTAATATAAAATTTAATGCACAGAACTTAACTATAGCAAAGCTAATAAAGTATATTGAAATTTAAGATTAAAATATAAAACATATATTATATTAGTTTTTGAAGTTTTTAATTTTACAAAGTTAAATAATATAATATTTTTAATATTGTCTTGTTATATAACCATTTTAAGTCTTTTCACAATTGCTATGAGGACAATATAAAGAATACAAATAGGTTCAGGAAAAAAATTAATAATGTATACATGTTCGTGTATCAATAAAAAGGTCAAATTGTTCTACCTGCTGGCGCTTAAATAATAAGGTCAAATATCATTACCTGCTGGTGCAAGAATAAGTATATAAACCGTTGCTTCCTGCTAGCGTTAAAATAAATAGGTCACATTCTACTACCTGCTGGCGCTAAAATAAGTAAACAAATCATTGCTACCTGATGGCGCTAAAATAATAAAGTCAAATTCTTTTACCTACTGACCCTAAAATAAAGTCAAATTTTCTACTTGCTTTCGTTAAAATATAACGTCAAATGCTAACGTTAATATAAAAAGATGAACTTCTATTACCTGGTTCGGTTTTTATTTAGCAATAATATTTAAAAAATTCACCATTCCTTATATTTTTTAAAGTTAATATCAACTCATAAAGAAGACTTAATACATGCATATGTATATAATAATATCTTGAATTACGGAAATATAAAATGATTTAAATACAAATTTAACATAATGAAATATATAGAATTTAATTAAATATTGAAGTTTAATAACTGAATAATAAGCTAATATTAACTGAAGCCGTATAATGTTTATATTAAATGCTCCTTTATATGGTTTTACGCAAAATAATTAGAATTTTCATGTGAAACTCAATAATATCTTTATTTATTATCAATTTCAACAATAAGTAATTATATAATCGGAAATTTAAATCTATTTCATTACCCGTTCATAACCTGAATATTACATTTTGATCATCAATGCATGTCATATCTAATCTGACATTTATCATACAGTGCTGAACTGAACTGATTTACAGCCCAAAAAATAACACTATTGATTTATTTAAATTTTAAAAGTATTGCAAAAATTTTACCTGAAAACTTAAAATGTAAATTTCAATAAATTTCATAACAAGTTTAGCTTTATAAAACTATTAACGTTGTTTAAATTTATTTGAAGATATTAATAAAGTTTTTGAAGTTTTTATTTATTGTTGTTATTAACACATGTAAGGCTGGTAATAACTTGTAAGCAACGAACCTTAGAGTTATATACATTAGATATAACATAGAAAATGTTTCTGAAAACCAACTTTTTGAAATAAAAGAGCTAGTTTCAAATCAATAATTATATAAAATATAAGATAATATGTTTAAATAAATAAATTAAATAATCAATATGACAAAAATTAAATTAAGATTTGTAATAGTAATTATTTTACAGAGAAATATTCATAGTAACCGTAGTTACTGAAAGTTTCTGTATGTATGATCATCTCGGGAACTGAAATGACATATTGCTACTATGTGAAGACTTTCATGTTATAGCACGTTAGTAACTGATTGAAGAAGTTTCCAAATTGTCGTTTGAAAATAACTAAAATGAGATTTTTTTAAAAGGAAAACTATAAATCTTGTATAAAATACAAGTTAAATTTTTTTGCATTCATAATTATAAATAATTTCATTTAATTTTCTGCAATAAATACTTCATAACAAATAAATATAGTTAAATATAAAATCAACAAATAATTCATAAAAACTCTATATCATTTGTGACATTTAAAAAATTGTAACATAATTAATGAACAAACTTTGTACGAAAAATATAACATTTTTGTTTTATTTCACAAAATGGAATTCTTTTTACTCTTTAGCTAAGTCTTACATATTGTATTTCATCTTAAGTTTTGCTTTACATTCTTGAGAAATACCCAGGTGTTTTAGATAATTATAACGAAACAAACAAAAAGTATAAATCGATAGAAACAATATTTATGTTTCTACATTTAGGTATATCAAATATTTTCGTACGGTTTTGTTACCCTTGTTGTAGGTCGCGGTATTGTTTTAGTTATAATAGCTTTTCAACAATATGTTTAAATATTTTCCTAATGTAATTCATTCATTTAGTTAATTATAAATGTATTTTTATTAAAATGACAACCATATTTATTAATTAATACTGCAGTATTTTTGTTTTTCTTTTATATACTTGTTGTAGTAAAATAAATAAAAATATTTCATAGAATATGATTATTATAAAATGTAAAATATATGTATTTAAATATGCACAAAAAACTTGGACTATAAAAGCAAAATGTGAATAATTTCAACAAGTAAAAATATTCAAATTTTCATTTGTACGGATACATTTTAAACTTTCAAAATGGTTTCCATTCCATTTTATAAAATTCTTTTCTCTAATACTGTTTCGGAATTCATATAATTCTTGTTTAATTTTAAGCATAAGATGGTTGCATTCTGCGCAACTGTGAGGTATTATTCATACACTAGTGTTTAATAAGGTAATATAAAAATACATCTATCAAATTTTATTTAAAATGCTTTCTTTTTTTGGTTATGTGATGTTTTTAAATTCATAAAATTTATAGTATTCTGCAACATGTTTGGAATGGTAATTCTATTCTCGTGAAACCGTAGTCTTAATCCAAACTTATTGCAGAATATAATATTCTGCTTTAGAAATTCTTCTATTATTGTTATAATTTACATATTTATTTCATAGCATTATATGATCTTTTAAATTACTAACGAAATAAAAAAAAGCACCAATAAAAGAAATTATGCATAGAAATGAAAAATATACAATTTAAATTCGATTTGCTACTGGTATAACAAATTTGTTTTTAAATTTGCATATAAATGAACAATATACATACATGAAATTTTTTGGTTTTGCAGTAAATTCAAATTTTAAATCAATAAAAACGAATTAATTATTTTATTGCCGTTACATCTGGGATAATTTCAGTTTTTGTTTGATAATTGCGCAAAAACAAGTAGTTAATTAATTGAGATTATAAAGTTAAAGTTTTTTCTTAAAATTGTATAAAAATCTTCAATAAAATTTTTAAAGTCAAAACAGTATGTACTTTTGTTGATTTTAATTAAATATAAATCCATTATTTGCTTTTATTTCTCTTTCCACGAGGCATATTTTAAAATATATTGGTTAGGCTTCATACATAAAGATTGAAATGATTAAATTCACGAAATTCGACTGAATACTTTTAACAGAGGTAAAATTTCTAGTCAGTAAAAGCGTGTAGATGCTTTTTCGTTCTCTTTTATATTTTTTCATCCTTTGATGACATTTCTGTTGCCTGGAGACCATGACATTCAAATGTTGTCAACATAATAACATATGACGTACAAACTAACCAACGCACACTTGATCCTTTCAAACAGAGGGTATCCGTGATTAAATTTTACGAATTCGATTGAAAGAAATTTTTATTCAAGGTAGTTTTATAGCATGTTTCAAACTACCCACGTTTATTGTGAATTACTTGATAAAAATATATTTTCTTAGATTGGAATATAAAAAGAAATCATTTATATTTATTTTTTGAATTTATAAAATGTTTGAAGCAATTAAAAAACGTTGTTAGAAATTAAATTTAAATTATAAAACTCAAATGGCAAGCTTATATCTTTGTTTTATCAAAATTGAAACTACAAATATTTTCATAGTATGCCTTTCAAAAAAACTTCAAATTTGAATGGGAAGGAAACAGATAAATATTTTTGTTGAACATGAAAACATTGTCTATAATATTTTGTTTAATTATTAAACATTAAAAATTCATAAAATACAGTAAACATTTAATTTCGTACGATACAAATAAATTTAATTTAAAAACTGATACTTTAAGCGGAAATATATGATTTAGCTTCAATTTTTTGTTTTACATAAGAAATAAGAAACTAAACTACTTTTATTCATGTAATAACTAAATAAAACATTTAATTAAAAACTATAAAAAGTAAAACATAATGAATATCAAATATTTAAAATGATTTTTTGTTATATAATTGTAAAATAAAAAAAAAAAAAATTACATTTAACGTCAATTTATATGAAACAAGGTCAATTATTTTTATTTTTCTAGGAATTAATCAAATTCTCATTGTCTAATTTGTACTGCAAAATATTACATTAGTTGACTTGTATATTTTTATTTGAAAGACATTTTAATAAACAAAATTATAGTGCATTTTCTGCTTCTATTTTTAACTTATTTGTCTAATATTAGAACGTTAATAAAGTTGTATTATAATTATATTTTAAATTAGTTTCTCTTTCAGTATAATATATTCCATACAATTTATTTAGAAATAATAAAATGACTTTGTTAGGTACAAAATAGGATATTTTAATATTTAAAAATTGACAGTAACTTTTTTTTCACTCAAAACGTTTTCATTTCTTTAAAAATGTTCGTTTTTATTATTAAACTGTGATGAAACCACAATGTTTTCTTGATTTGTTTATTTTGGTTTCTTTTTTAAAAAAAACGAGATTTTTTTTATTTCTAAACACATGTTATCAGTATTCAACATAAATCAACAAATATAATGTACTAAAAATAGAAATTTTTGTAAAATGTTTATTATTAAATAAGAATCATATTCTTTTGAACTAATCGTTTCTTTGATGTTTAAAAATTTTTGTTTTCTTGATTGTTTATTTAATTAAATTTTTAAAATTTATTCTTCAATGATATTCTAAATTGAAAGGGAAACAGAATTCAGGACTTGCACTAATTAATTAATTCTTTTGCTTTATTTCTTAAGGAGAAAACTAAAATTATGAAAAATGATAAGTTCAATTTAATATCTAAAGCAGTTTTTAAAAAGTTCGAAATGATCACTAATGTAGAATATGTTTTCTTAAAAATTAAGCAATTTTTCGATATGAAAAATTATATAGCAAATGATGGAAAATTTTATTAGAAGTGGTGAAAAGCAGGGATAAGTATATAGCAGAGTTTTTGAGATTATCGCAAAATTCGATTCTTAAAATCAACAAAAATATATAGTCAGTGTGTAATCTTACTAATTTACTTTAAAATCGAGCAATTTTTCGATATAAAAAATACAGATAATTTAATAAGAAATGGATTGATGAAGAGCACGGATAAATATCTAACTTACAAATAATTTTCAATAATTGAAAATGCTAAAAAACGATAAAAATAGTTTATGTATAATCTTAAATTTATTCAAAATTGAGCAATTAGAAGCGCATTGGTAAAGAGTGCGGGTAAATACCTAGATTGATTTTCAAGGAAATTGCAAAAACAGAGAATGTTCAAAATAGATAATGTATAATCGTACATTATCTGCAAAATCTAGCCATTCTTTGTTGTAAAATCACCAAATATACAACTGAATAAAAATTACTTAGGATACTGATTTGTTAAAAGAATTATAGTATGCTATGTTTGTTATAAACAATCACTTCATCTTCTTTATATGTTTATACACGTACTGACTTGATACTACGTGAGTTTTATAGTTTACAGTTTACAGTTTACGATATTATATATTATTTAAGTGACATATCTCGAGTTTGCACATATAAAACACAACGTGTAAAATGTTAGTAATATAAAATTCCTTTTATTATAGTATTCCTCAAATATATCTAAATGCAAACAAAGTATAGATCGAGACGGGTACCTGCATTGTTATTGAAATTTCAATTCTTTTGTGGATTTATTTATTATTCACAGTGATGTACGACCGAGCAGTAACATTTGTCGTTTAAGAGACGTTTTTTTCAACCTAGCATTTTGATCGAAGGTGATGCGATAAACTAAAAGTTCAACGTGCAGACATTTTGAATAACGAAAAAAAATATATATGTTAAAGTTTAGACGTGAATATATATGTTCACTCTAAGTAGAAAGGAAAAAAAACTTGTAACTTGTGATGAATTAAATATTTTTCTAGAAATCATTTCAGTATCAATGTATTTCGCTTTTATATTATACTTCACAGTAAATTTAAGATATTGATTTATAATCTGTTATTTTGATTTTGATTTATTTTATTATTTTATTTTGTTTTTTTAATATCTTAAGAGAAAAATAAATTTGTTAATTATAAAAACATTGTCTTTATAAAAATAATCAAATCTTATATCAAAATATAAATTTCAGATCTAAAATTATTCTTCGAATAATTCTTGTATATATATTTTGATGAAAATCGCAGATTAGAGATATTTTAGCTCAAAATATTGATCTGTTGGGGATCTTATTTTAGAGTAAATTCAAATTTACGCCTTTTTCACTGTTTTTTGCTTTAAATATGTTTTTGATGACAGATTAACAGTAATATTATAGCTAGACAACAGAGAAAAATTGACAAATATAATGAAAAAAATTGAATTGCCACAAGATATTGCAAATAATAATCTTTTTGATAATGAATTCGAAGCCTAAATAAAGGGCTGAAAATAGAGGAATACTTAGACAATTAAAAACTTATCCAAAAAATTAACAATTATATCATTGGCAAACTTTCCAATTAGTACAAACTCTAATATTGTAACGACTTAAGAAGAATGATCAGCTCAAAGAAATACTTAAAAAAACAACGAAATTTTTTACTTTGGTTAATATTTTTGATATACCACAACATAAATTGATATTTTCAAAAAAGCATGCAATTATGATGTTATTACATTATAAGAATTTATTAGAAATTTACTGCAACGGAACAAAATTAATTGTGACAAGCATATTTAAAATAGTTTCACCACAGGAGAGTTAATGTTATTCTTGCAATTTAGTGTGGAAAGACATTTTAAGCAAAGATTAAATTGCATATATGTAAATATATTTTGTATAATTAAAATTTTATGTTGAAAATAAAACTTAACCATAATTCCAAGCGAAGCTTGGCCATCCTAATGTTTTTATTTAAGTTAAGAAAAGTTTTAATTCGCAAATATTAATGTAAAAAGTTTTATAAATGTAACAATAACAAATTAAATGCATTATAATTTGAAACGAATGCTATTTATATATTTGTACAAATATTTTCTAGTCAACTATTTGCAATTATGTAGAACCCTTTTATTCACTGTTTCAATTCAAAAATGTATTCTGTTCTAAATTTTTGTAACTGCAAAATTGAACTTCTATTTTAAATTGCAATGTCACTTTTAACTTGCAGCAAATACTTATCATTTTTCTAGGCTTTATATTGTTAATATTTGTTTATTTGGTTAAACAATTTAACAAAAACAATCCTCCCAAAGGTTTTGTAAAAAAGATTTGTACTTCAAATGCAGAATTATCAATTTTGAATGAAAATAAAATCAGTTTTCATAGGTAATCCAGGAAAATTCAGTAAAATGATCCTAAACAACGAATTTAATCTAATTTGTGATGTAACAAACAAATAGTTTACAACATAAAGGAAAAGTATATTTATTCGGACATGGAAATATAATCATCGCTTCGTCGCCGATTACCGGTTCGCCCAGCAACACAAACGGAAATTCTACGCGCACCACGAAGCGTGATTAGCAATTACCGTTTCGGTAGATATGCGCCGGACAAATAACATACGTTCTACCAACTAATATGTGTTTTATACTCTTGCTTGATTGCTAAGCTTTATAAACATAGATATATGTATTCATTTCAATTGTATACAAACAACATTTTATTATAACTTTCAATGATTTTTCTTTTTAAAGCAACAAAATATGTTTTTTCAATTCAATTTCATTTGACAATAACGACTAAAATAATTAATTAACAATCTAATTCTACAAAGTATAACTGACTCAAGAAATGTTTCATAAATGAAAAATATATTAATAATTTACCAGCAGTACAATTAGATTAAGTCAACAATAAGTAAAGTTTCTGTTACGGTGGGAGGTGCAGTACAGAGGGAAAATATTATTAATGGGCGGTCCAGTAGAACAAAAGAGGTTTTAATTAATTTGGGAGAATTTTGCGTAGCTTCTATACGTACAGCTTAATGTTTTACAACCTTTTTTTTAAATAGTATTTTGTCGATAATTACTTTTCGATATTATTGTTGCTAAATTTAGAAACTGATTGAAAATGATTTCATTAATATTGTTACATGTTCCTGATCGAAATTTTCAAATATTAAATTTGATAATTATATTTTTAATTCAATTTTATTTTGATAATGTTCTAAAAATGACATTTTTGATCATTTTATATTTTATCAAGATAATGATTCGAAATACATATTCATGGTTACTATAGAATATCTTTTCTATAATTGCCGAAAAGTCCTTAAAAAACCTGGACAGACCCCCAATTTAAATGCTATCCAGTATTGATAGGATGAATTGGGAAGAAAAATGGCAATTAGACAGAGTTTGAATAAAGAAGCCCTGAAAAGTGACTTACAGGAGGAATAAGGGAAAATTAAGGTTTCTTTTTGTAAAAAAACAAAATATTTATTTTGAAAATTCTTTTACTTTTGTTAAAAATTCTCAATTTATCCGAATTTCTGTTGAAATCGCCCTTTGTTTTTTTTTTTTCGATTAATATTGAATTATTTAAGCAGTTTAAAAATAATTCAACTAATTTGAAGTATATGCAGGGCCGTAACTAGCTTTTAACTTTAAAATTACCCTCCTCCCTTTAAATAAATAAAAAAAAAAACTAAAAAAAACTTACCATGTATATACGATAGTTCTAAAGCTCCTATTCTTTAATTTTTTTAAAAATTTGGTAACAACTTAATAAATAAACACAAAAAAGTTATTTTTTCAATTGTTTCTGCCTATAAATTCATTTAAATTGTATTTTTCTTGCTTCTTTTTCCGCAAATTCATCAATTAAATTATTAAGAAAATATCTGAGATAAAAAATTCTTTTTGAGATACCTTTTTGGGCCTCCCTTCGATCGGGACCCTGAGCAAGCCCCTCTGTTGTCCCTGCCTAGTTACGGCTTTGAGTATATGAATTACAATTTTTGAGAAATGCTGATCCGACTTTCAATATAAGCCACTTTATATATTATGATTATTATTAAAAATAAAAATATTAATAATTAAAAACCCAAAAAGCATTGATTAACATTGATATATCAATTAATTGTTTGTAAAGATTGGAAAATATATTTGTGTTTATTTTAATAAACATCAATATATTACGGGAAAATATTTAAATACCAAAATAAAGCAAATAAAAAAATCTATATCCGTAAATATATTTTTAAATTTCACCTCTTAACAACAAATAACAAAAATAGAAACATATGTAGCAATTCAATATAAATATTACATACAAACACCGCAAATATATATTGTTTACATAACTGGGAAACCATATTAATATGTTTGGCTTGTTCGATCACATACACGTAACGCAACGCAACGCAACTTTAATATTGGAATTTGTTAGCGTATTGTGCACATATTGGATGCTGTTTTAAAATAATTGCATTCGTGTCATATTGAATGACGCGAAGGATAAATAAATGATTGTATTAATATGTTTCACGTTTCACAAATTGATGGAGCGAGAAGAGAAAAAAATAGGTTATTTGTTTTAATAGAAATAATGACTGGAAAATTACATGTTGCTCATTTAATAAGGGTAATTCTACACTGTGTTTTAATTTTTTTGTATTTTACTGGATTTTAATGTGAATTTGATAAAGTTAAGGGTTAATAAATGACACAAAGCTAGAAATAGAATTTACAAAAGAGTTTATAATATACCTGAAAGCTTTTGTTTATACAAAATTAAACACTATATTCTATTTTAAGCATTAAATTATTTCTATTACCAACTAAATAAAGAAAATCACAATTATATATTAGTTTAATTTTTCCAAATTTGCTTTATTCATATGATTTCTTGGAAGAAATACATTATATATGAAAAGATAGATAATTTAAAAACGAATTTAATGGAAAAATGTTGATTGAATATCTATCTTAGTTTCCGAGATATTTGCAAAAAACTGAAATATGAAATAAGTTAAATATCTCTGATATCAACTCTACGTTTTTTTACAAAATGTGCCAAAAAAGGGTAATTTTATAAAAAATTTGCCCCATTTGCCAAAAGGGTTCAAATAGAAAAGAAAAGAAAAATACTATTTTAAATCCCAAAATAATATATTTCAAAATTAAGTAAGTTTCATGGGTTATCGGACCTAAAATGAACGTTTAATTTATATCGTTACCAACTAAATAAAGAAAAACTCAATTATATATTTCTTCAAATTTTTGTTTCTTCAATTTTTATAATTTGCTCTATTTATCTAATTTTTCTGAAAGAAAAAAGTCTAATAATGAAAAAAAATATTATCCATTTGCCTAAAAGAAGTATATAGAAATTTTAAATAAAAATATTATTTCATAGCTTTTTTAGAACTCTTTTGAATGCCAAAATAATATGCCTCAAAATTAAGCAAGCTTCATAACTAATCCAACTTAAAATGTTATGCTTATAATGTGTAAAAAAGGACAATTTTATTTCGAGAAAGTATTTTGAGAGTAGAGAGCCATATAAGTAGTAAAATTGGCTTTATCTCTTATGATAAGTTACTTGTAAATAGTTTTTCAACATTTGCAAAAAATAGTTTATGAATGACAAAATATAGAATTAATTTACATTTGTATTGTAAATACAATTATAAATTAATGTTATGTTATTAAGTTAAAACAATAAAATATAAACCCTTTCAGACGTTGAAGTTTAAAATAAACAAGTGAAACTATATAGACAATAGCCCACACGCTAGAATTTCGAGAACAAATACCTCGTACAACAGTAATTTGATGCTAGTTGCCTGACCGCGCAATTCTTTTCAGCTAGTTTAAACCATGTCTTTTATTCCTTCTACCCTTATACAGTATCGTCGTCCCATTCCTCTCACCGTCTTCAGTGCCATCTGCGGCCTAACACGATGAAAGGTTTTACTTGTACGCTGTACCAATCCTTCGGGCTTGTTCGTTCTCTTGAAACATGAATTGGTTTTCCGAAACGAGCCTGGGACAACATTGTAAGAACTCTTAGTATCTATAGCTGCTACCTGAATTAGGCTTTGCATATTGAATTTGTAATTTATTAGTTTTTCAGGTATCGGATTTAATGGCATTGTGTGAAATTGCAAGATGTAAAGATGAATAATTGCTTAATTGTATTAAATGATTATTTTTGAAATATTAATATGCTTTTATATACTTTCGCGGAATAACTTCAACGTAAATCAGTTTAAATTTATGATAAAATGTACTTCAAATATAACCTATTAAATTTTTAACAGTTGCAATTTAATATTCGATTTGTGTAAAATTCATATTTATATTGAAATAAGTATCACAGTATCTCTAAAGCTATGACTTTTAATAATAAATATGCTATAAATAAATTATTGAAATAGTTATAAACAATAATATATTAATAAATTATCAAAAATACTTTTAGAATAATTTCTGTAAAGTATTTATTACTTTTACAAAGTTTCAAGAGCTGACATGTCATTGAAATTAATAAATAATAAACAAACAAACATCGTAAAGACAGCTTACTATGATAGATGCTTTAAAAATTACTAGCTTGGTTGGAATATCTTTCTTCACTTGTCTTTATTGATTTAATTGTATATTTATGTATTTATACATTTATATATTTAACAATTTACCTTAGAATCTATTCTATTATTCTAAGTATTAATTATCATTCAAATAAAAATATAAATTACAACAATTAAAGGGATAATTTGTTAGGTTAAAAGTTACCATTTATTTGGAATAATTGAAAGGACAAAAAACCAATAACATAAATAATAATATAAAAGGCGTGGCTGGATTATTTGTCAATTTATTATCAAATATAAATCTACGGTAAGAACGTTTAAGATAACTTTCGAAACGCAACTATTTATAGAATTTTGCGCTGGTAACGTGAGTTGAAAATAACATGCAATCTTTAGTAAAACGAGGCAAGAAACGATGAAAACTCAACTTTGCTAAAAACTTTGAACTCGTAGTTATATGGACGAGAGACGCGAACGGAAAGGAAACAAGGACAACACTTGATGATGACTTTTTTAAGGATTTATTGCTGGGTTAATAGCAGCTGTTAAGGGAATGTAATTTGCTAGTAATGCGTGGTGTAATTTGTTCCAAAGCGCTAAAAAATACTTAACGAGAAATTTGATGATTCTTACTTTTTTATTGGCTCATACGAATATCTGTTAGTGATTTTATTAATTTAAAATACTTTTAAGTTTATTTGAGAGTTAGCTTTTTATAAAATTCAGATTTGATTACAAAAACAATAAAACATTGTTCATATTTAGCAAATATCACTTATTATCCATAAAACTACTTTGGATAGTTTAAAATAGAAATGCTAAAAAAAAATTCTGCGCATTTTATTAAATATTAAAAATATTGCAATTTATACATTTATAATGATTATACATATATTTTTATATTTGCAATATTGATAAAAACTATTTTCTAAATAATTAAATTTTTTTTTTGAATAATTAAAAAATACATGTTCATAGGCCTTTGCTTTATTGTTTAATTTATTTTTTAACCAAATAGAAAACAGAAACTAGAAACTAGAAACAAGAATTATTTTAAGATAAACGAGATAATTTAAAATAATCCTTGAATCTATGAAGTTAAAAGGATATTTAAGAAAAATAGAAAGAACTGAAACAATACTTGTTCATAAAAGTCAAATTTTAAATTATTTCTAAAAGTATTAAATTATAAAAAAATATATGATATTTTGACACATATTTTGATTTAGCTAAGAGCAAAGTATATTTGTTGTCCTGTTGCAAAAGTACAGATATAATTTTTAAAAAATAATAAATTACAATATTAAACAAGTTTCATTGATAAATCTACTTAAAATTTGCAATCTTGGGCAAGTATTTTAGCTAATAATATGCAAAAATACAATACATACTTTGAGAAAATTGTAATTTAATTTGATTGGTTTTACTAATAAGTAGAAAATTTGGCATTATTTTGTATGAGCTACTGTAAGTAGTTTTTCGGTATTTCCAAAAATCGTTTATAAGTAACTTGTTCTATTTTGCAAACGAGGGATAGATATATAAAATATTTCATATAAATTTTTTATATAATTTTCAAAGCTTTTCACATTTTTTCCAATATCTTCTTAATTATCGAAATTGCAGTAAATAGCCGTATATCCGCTAAAAATATTGCTGCAATTTAGTGTTTTTATATTTGAGTTAATTCAATTTTTAATTAGTAAAAAATAATAGGAAGAAAACCTCTAATTTCCAATCATGAATCAAACCAGAAAAGAAAAAAGTTAGAAGTTTCGTAAAGTTAAACGTAATCCTTCAGATTGTTTGATACAGGACGAAAGATCCAAAGATACTATAGTAAAGCAACATCTACAACACGATTAGTGCTTCATCAGGTTTTTACTTCCATTTTACTCCTCTGGATGATATTCGGCTGACCGCTTCCATTCCGGTTGGTTGC
Organism: Pogonus chalceus; assembly: GCA_002278615.1. Lineage (NCBI taxonomy): Eukaryota > Metazoa > Arthropoda > Insecta > Coleoptera > Carabidae > Pogonus > Pogonus chalceus. The sequence continues at coordinate 3,696,303 of CM008233.1, read as the reverse complement.
CGGAAAGCGTTCCAGGCGTTCCGGGTGAACAATTCACGCGCCATGTTATATAAATAACAGTACCTGTGTTCAATCATATTGTAAAATGTACCGATTACTTTATGATAGCGTTCAATATAAATTATGATATCACAAAGCTGATTGTTTGATGTCGGAATTTACGGAATTTTAGATAAATGCTTGTGATTTTGAGAGACGATTTTAAAAATAACAATTTATATTTTTATGGATTTTTACTGTTTGTCTTCAAATATATTATATTCAATTTAAAAACAATAATTTATATTTTACAGAAAAAAAATCAATATGCATTTTTTCATTTCTCAATGAACAATATTTACAGATTAAATAAAATATGAAATAATAAATAAATACAATGAATATCATAAAAAAAAATTATTTATTAAATACGAATTTAATACATATTGTAAAAATAAAATCACCTTTTAGAAACCAGGTAGAAACATCTGATTTGAATAGTTACATAAAATGTTTAATTTAATTAAAAAAATTGAAATGGCTTGATAGCTGCGCAGGTATAGTCTTGATCAGTTCGTCAAACATAGCAGACCTCATATTAATTTATATTTTTTTCTGCTTGTGATTATTTTGAGTTTAGTGTGAGTGATATTAAGTGCAATAATTGTAAGTATTTTTTAATTTAAACATTTATCAAATATACATATAAACAAATTTAATTGCAACACGAACATAACCTAATATACTGCAGCATATTTAATTTCTCATTAAATTCTTGTTAACATAATGAAATATGAAATATAAAACTTGGACTTTAATAGTTAACAAAACTCTATTACAAGTTTTGACTGCAGTAAATAATTACACGTGTCTCTAATAATCATGGTACATATTATCCAGGTATTAAAAGTATATAATCATATTCTTGTTATTACTTGAAAGTTTAAATTCCGTAGAATTTATTTTTAAACATTGATTCATTTGTATGTTACTTATTGATAGATATATTTAGTGTTATTTATTTAAACAGTTCCTAACACGTGTTTAGTTTATGCGTGTTTATCATTTTGCGGAAAACTAGAGTAAATTTATATTGTTCTATATATTTGAATAATTGAATTTGTATTTGGTTAAATAGAGAATATTCATTAAATTTGGCTAATTAATTATTATTATATTTTCGTTTGAATATTGTTTGCAGTTAATATGTTAATTATTAAAGAATATATTAATAATTATTATTTATTCTAATAATATGAAAGTAATCGATATTCACAATTATTTTACTATAAACTCTGACGCCTACGAATTATCCGGTACAAATAAGTAATTTCTTTTATCTTTTGTCCGAGTTAATTCGTTCTAATCGAAATAGTCTCTTTTTGTATTTTGCATCTGAGAAATATATTTAATGTAACAAAATTGGGATTTTTGGTTAGAAAAATACAAAATATTTTGGAAAATATATAAATTACTAGAATGACTTTCTAATAATCGAAAGAAGAAATATTTTCCATTTTAGTTTTTTCGGCTTAAAAACATTTTTTTTTAATCTTTCATATTTAAAATGAGGATTAATATATAAATATGTCAGTTTTGATTATTATTTTATGTTTAAACTGCAAAAAAAAATATTATAATTAATATAAATAAAATATTTGTTTATTATCGTAACTAAAAGTAGTTTAATATAAATAAATTTCTAATATTTTCTTAATAAGAAATATGTCACCTTTCCTTCTAGCAAAATAAAACATTGTACTTAAAAAAAACTATTTTTAGAATATTAGCAGTTTAGCTAACTTATTCTCAAGAATATTTATTATGAAATAATAATCAAACATGATTAATTATATATTGTTTAAGACGTTTTTATCTTTATTTTATAACTTTAATGAAATATTTCTATTTTAAACAAAATATTTTATGAATTGAAATCTTATTTTTTCTGTCATTTTAAAGTACGTTTTAAGAAACGAAATAAATACAAATAAAATCAGTTTTTAATGTCTTAAGTTGCAAAAAAATATTTTAAGATAGATCCATAAACTTCAAAGCGTAAGTAGGTTTTTATTTTTAGAAATAATAAGTACAACTAATTAGAAATTTAAAATAATTTATAATAAAATTGAACTTATAATAAACAATATAATTTCATTCAATAATTATTGCAGTTTCTCCAAATATTGAAAATGGAATCTATAAATAATATTAAATTATATTGATTTTATTTATTTAATTTAAAATGCAATAGATAAACTCTAACAATAACTATTTTTTATATTACTTTAATCTTTTATTTTAGTTTAGAACAAGAAAAAAATTTTACTTACTCATACAAAGATTCTTACGCCATATTATGCTCTATCTCAGTTATTAATTATCTTTGTCTCTCATGATGCGTTATCGTTACATTCATCGCGAACTTTTGTTTGTTATAGAATAAATTGTAATCCTCTGTAATGACAACATCTAAACTATTTCTAATTTTACCAATCTCTATTAAACATAACATAAAGTTGTTCGAAGTAATTAACTATGTTCCGTCTGTAATGTTGACCTATGTTTAAACTTGCCGTAACTTTAGGTTAGACGATTTATTTATCTTTTGTTATTTATTGTACTTTTCACTGTGATGTATTTAGCCGAATTCAGCTGGTATTCTGTTTCGTGTATGCGGTAGTCGAACCGGTAATTTGCAAATAAACGTAATAATGGTTGAGAATGTTTGAATATATTAACCGGAATGTTTGAAGTTCGTAATTTCATTTATTTTTAAATTGTTTTACTTTTCTACGACTCATGTGCAATGTGGGTAAATCGTAATTTAATTTGCATATTAAAATTCTTCTAATAATTAAAAATATATTAATAAATAACATTTTTCTACATAGTAATATCATTTCATTTGTTTTTTAATCGTATAATAAAGATTTCAAAAAATATAATTTAATAGTGTTAGCCGTGAAATAAAACAAAAACGCGAACAAATGAATAAAATATCAACAAAATTATTATTTCATGTTTTACAGCTTTCATTTCATGCAAATTAATTTAAGAACGTATTTTAGAAACAAAATGTAGTGTTATTTATAAAGATTTATGTATATAAATCCTAAAATTTAATGATTAAGATATATAAACATAATAATAAAAGAGCAGTTATTATAAATATTAGTTTCGAACCTTTGAATAAAAGAAAATTAGGTAAATAAAATCATTTTGGAAAGACGTAATATTGAAAGATTTAGAACGTTTCTTGGGGTAGTAATAAAATTATTTATTCAGACCTACTTTGTTTCAATATTAACAAATGAACTATAATACAACGCATACTATAAATGGCATTTAATCATGCAACTATTATAAAGTCCAGAACTTAAATATTTCCTATAGTAAAATGATTTGGTTCATCTCAATAACAATACACATTTTACCTTTGTATTTATACGCTTCGTAGTCTAAAACTTATTGCAGTCAAAAGACTTTATTTTCAACTTATACACTTGGCTTTGCGAAAGAATTTACAATCTCAGTAGATATGTCATGTAATATTTGGTTGAGAGCTTGGTATTTTGCGTTTTCCTGAAAGTTACTTATTTTTTAAAAGTTCAGCGCATGTTATGATAAATAAATTTGGCTATGGTGATGGACGGCACTGAACTCGAAATTTTTAAATTGTTTACTACTATTGGAGGAAAATGTTCAGTTAGTCGGATTTGAAGCTTTTATATTTTGTTATTGATGTAATAAAATCATATAAAATATTATTTTGGTTAGACATGAATTATCTTAATTTTTAATATTTTATTTATCGGTAATCAATAAGTTTTTTATTGTTTTTATTATAATGAACTGAGTTTACTGTCGGCACTTGGTAGAACATTTTAAATAAATAGGAAAATAAATACTCGGTGAATATTCTACAAAATTAGTTTATTCGACTATAGTTTCGGTTGTTACACCATCATCAGGAAATATACAAACAATATTATAAGTTAGTACATACTATTTATACAAATTTATTTATTAAAGTACAGTTATTATCATCAAACAGTTGCGCTGGCTAGCGGACTTCTTGGAACGGTGGTTTTCTGGGGTAAGCCTTACTTACAAGTTTTAATAGGGTTGATTCTAATATATCTATTTGTTCATTCATGAGGTTTTTTCCCGATTTTATTGCCTGTTGTATTTCAAAGGCTTCTAAGAAATTTAATTTTTGTCCTTTGTCGACTACATGTAAAACTGTTAGGTTGTCAATAGAGACGGTATGATTAAAATTATGCATATGTTTAGCAACATTTGAATCAAACTTATTTAATCTCCATGATCTGATATGTTCTTTAAATCTAATTGAGAAACTCCTTCCAGTTTGACCTATATATATATATATATATAGTCACAATTATTGCATTTAATTTCGTACACACCTGACGCATCGAGTCTGTTCTTATCAACTATTTTGTTATTAACTAACATATGTCGAAGTATGTTTTTGTTATAAAAACCAGATAAAATATTTGCTTTTTTAAATTTGTTGCTAAGTTTTAAACTTGTGGGGCCTATGTAATTCAATTTTCTGTATGTGGCAATTTTGGTCGTCCTTAAATTAGTACGTTTACGTGGTACCATTTCGTAAATAAAAACGTTTTATATTTTACAAAAAACTTTTTGTTGGTTTATACAAAAACGCTTTATAAAGAAATAACTAACGTACACAAAACTGTAAACATTGTAAAAATGGTTTTTCGATTAAAGTTACGACGTACTTCACATTATTGAGAATTATGTCAACTGAGCGTTAGATTAAATAACATACGTTTTTTATTATTTATTTCATTTGATTCGTGGCGACTTATACATATAAGCATTTTTTATTTCGTCTTAGAATTACAAACGTATGGAATTTTTGACACTTAGATTCTTTTGATTTAATTATCTTCAATTGTACATTGCAATCGAAATTTAATTATTAAATTTAACGAAAATTTATATACATATCTTGTTAAAACGATAAAAAACTTTATTTCTTATAAAAGTTTACCAACAATTCTATTCGTATACACAATAAATCAGTAAAAAAAAATTTAACTACCCGTCATTCTTATCAAAGACTAGCGCATTTATTATATCGGTCACAGCACTTTAAACGCGGACCATCGACCAAACTTTTCTCAATGTTTAAACGCTTTCCAGTTTTCCATATTCGTGAGTTCTTTGAAAATTGCTTGCATAAAGCACGAACAAATTTATAACATTTCTGCGTGACGCGTGATTTCGGCCAAACAATCACGCTTCAAATTAACGCAATTATTTCAAGGTCGAATGGGAAATTTACATAAGAAATTTTACATTATTCTGACAGGTATTCAGGTTTTGTGCTATTATGTTATTAAGGTTTTCATTTTGATCGTTAGTAATTGTGAAGGAAAATACTTTATAAATGCCATATTATATTTGCGATATTAATATTTTAATGCTCTTATATGCATGTTAACTTTAAGCTTTCCTTTATCTAAATTGAAATATTTTATGTATTTTCTTTAGTATATTATAAATAAATATAAACTTTTAATAAAATGAGCATTTTTAAATCATTTATGCAAAAAAAACTTCAATGCAAATTCCAATAATTTCCGCAAATGTAAATAATAAATGATAAATAAATTTATTTATTGGCAACATGTGCCTTCAAATGATATTGGTTACATACATATTTTATTTCCTATAACAAATAGATAAAATTTACATATAATACAGATATAAACATACACATAAATTTTAGAGGTTAAATATTTATATTCTTGTAAGTTATACATTCCCATTTGTTTAATGGTATCTAGAAAACCTTACGGTAAAATATCTCGATTGATTCAAAATACAACGTAACGATTAACAGTCACGAAGTCCCTTCTCGCTGATACCTTTAGAGATAGAAATGTGGCGATATTCGTTACAAGTAACGTATTTTTCGCTGTTTACGCGTAATTATTTTAAAATGATACATCAAATTGAAAAATCACAAATAACAACACTCTTTAAGACGAAAATCTTCAAATAAATTTAAAATTTGAATATTAAAAATGCTAATAAGAAATTTAAATAATAATAATACTTCAATTGTTTTTAAATTTACCTAAACTGACTAGAAATAGTGGCAGGTGTAGAAATAAATATTTAGCTACGCTATAAATATAAAAATTATATGTTATTACCATTAGTTCGAGTAAAGAAAGACCAGTAAAGAATATAATCTGGAAATTGAAGCATATATAGTGTGCTAAAACAAATGAAAACAAAACAAAATAATACGTATAAAAAGTGACAGTTGCTAACTAACTCTACATTGATTTGTGAAACTAAGAAGGAGTGGATTAGTAATTAAAAATTTAATAAAATAAATATAATACATAAGTTTTTAGTCTCAAAAACTCTAACTTTGTTTCTTAATCTGATAATAAATAAAATAAATATAAAAGAAGTTTAACATGCAAAATATACAAATTTAAATATATTACGAATAATCCAGCTTTTTTAAGTTTTAGTTAAATTTAATTTTAAAATAAAAACTGTTTATTTATTTAAGCCATTTTAGTCTGATATTTTTTTTTATGTATAAGGATAATATACTTTTACATATAACTCTTATATTTATATAAATATAATTCTTATAATTGAAATTTAAATTAATTATAAATAAAAACTTCATAATTTAGTTATATGAAACATAATTTAATATCAGTGCTTCTTAAAATATCATTAAAATAAGAGGAAAAATTATAAAACAGACATCGATTTTAACAGTTGATATTTAATTATCAACATGACCTTTTGTTTTTACCTTAATCCTTTGAAAATTATTTCTTTTTTCAATTTCTAAGAATTTCTTCTTTCATAAAGAAACCATATAATTATTTTTTTCTTGCAAGCAGCAAGAAATTAAACAAGAATACAAAAAAACTGCGTTTTTGGAAAGAATATTCTGCGATAATTGATTTATCTCCGAAGACAAGCTAATAAATTTTAAATTTTGTATTCTTTCAATAACTTTTTTTGAAAATAAATTCACGAATTGTGGTTTGATGAATGCAGCAGTGAACACGTTCATCGAGAACAAACCATTAATTTAACAGAAATTGCTTCGGTTCGTAAAAACGAGATGTGAATTTTAAATGTGATGCGTGTCAAATATTCTATTGATTGTCGTTATTTGTGGCGGCTACAATATTATCAATCATTATTGATACTTTTTTTTTGTAATTTAAGGCGACTTGGTTATTCAATATTTTATTATTTTAATTTTTTACTAGGCTTGTTATATTATATATTTTACTCGCTTTTAGTAGAGTTGGAAACCAATATTTTCCTGAACTGATCTTTTTATTTTTTAAAGATAGATAATTTTTCCCAACTTTTGGGTGGTCTTTTTCCGATTTTGATTGGTCTTTTCTTTTTACAAGCCTTTAAAACATTTTTTTACTGATCTTTAAATTTTTTTAACTGGTCTTTAATTAGTCTTTAAATGTTTTAATTGGTCTGTAATTGATCTTTAACCAAATTCCCATAAGTTTTCAGTCTGTTTTGTATTCCTTATATTATATATTCCGAAAAACAAGTAAATCCATAATATCAATTATTTTAATTAAAACCTATATTTGATTATATAAATAATGATTTACCTAGATTAGTATATATTTTCATAAAATATAGAGATAGCATATTTATAACATAAAAGTACCTACCGCTATGTTGATAACACTTATCAATACAGGCTGCCGATTTATCAAATATATGATGGTTATTTTTATCTGGGTTATGAATAACATAAAAATATCACTTTAAGCTTAAAATATTTTAATCGATTAGAAAAAATTTAAATCTGTACAAGTTAAATAATACTTAATATTATTTTATTACCATATGTTACTTGTTTACTATTTTTTGTTTTATTAGTGATAAAATATGTATTTATTAATTTACTCAAATATAATAATATATATTTGATTTATCAATATGAAAATAAAACTGTTTTAACTACTATGAAAATTGATGATAAAAATATGATACTTATGTTTTATTTTTGATTTTACGATAAATTTTCGTTTAAAAATATTTTATAAACTTGAAAAAAGTACATAAAAAGTTATAAGATGCACAGTTTTATTCGTAAAATAATAAAGAT
>CM008233.1:3673275-3685288 GCA_002278615.1 Pogonus chalceus | reverse complement strand
TTTATAAATATAAGAATTTAATTATAAAATATGAATATTTGAAAATAAAATTTAATATATAAACAATAATATTAAAAATGTTGTTGTTTATTAATAATTAAAAGTTAAAAATGTATTAACAACACAGGTCATAATAAATAATGTGCATATAACTATTTTGGTTGCTATACATCTAAGACGTTCCGAACAAAGACATATAATTAGTGTACTAATTACCACGTTTCCCGGAAGATGTCATCATTGTTGTCTTAAGTACTTCGTCGCCATCTTGTGAGCACGTTATTACAATTAACACAAAACGTATTACAAAGAAAATGTACCATTAATAGCAGGTTCACATATCGACTTCTGTCTTATGTTACTTGTTGAAATAATTTTATATGTTTGTATGCAAATTCTAAAGCCGTATTGCGAATTATGGTAACTTTATCCGCAATGGAATATTTCAAGGATGTAATAGTGGTTGTTGTTACTATTATAAGATTATTATGTTGTTGATTAGGTACTTTATGGAATAATTTAATATTTTATTACACTATTAGCCTCTTATATTAAATTTAGTTTAGAAACTAAACAATGAGTAAGGTTATATTTCAGGATTTAATTTATTCATGCTTATTAAATATAAAAAAAATAAATAAAAGAATTGTTTTTCGTAAAAACGAAATGTGAACTTTATATATGTAAAATTGTGGCGGGGGCAATATTATCAATCATTATTGATACATTTTTTGTTATTTAAAGCGAGTTGCTTGTTCAATATTTTATTATTTACATTTTTTACTAGACTTGTTATACATTTTACTTGCGTTTAGTAGGATAGGAAGCCAATATTTTCCTGAATAGATTTTTCTCCGATTTTAAATGTTTTTAACTAGCTTTAACCGATCTTTAAATGTTTTAACTGGTCTTTAACTAATTTTTAACCAGTCTTTAACCAATTTTTTCATAAGTTTTCAACCTGGTTTTCATCCCTTATATTAATACATTCCGAAAGACAAGTAAATCAATAATATCAATTATTTTAATTAAAACCTATATTTGTTTATATAAATAATTCCAATCATAGAATGGTAACATTCTGCACAACTGTGAGGTATTATACACTAGTGTTTAATAAGATAATATGAAGTTTATATTATCTTATAACATATAACCCCAAAGTTGTGATATCAAGTAACTATAGTATAGTTCACAAAAAGTCGCTGTTGCGCAATAAAAGCATATGTTTTAGTTTCGACATACGTTACTGTCATTTTGATGTTCTGAACGTCTGTGTGACATATGTGTATAATGTAAAGTATGTTGTAGCTTAATTCGGAAAATAATTCAGAAATTTCCGCGTATTATGTTTCTATTCTCAGTAAGTTTTCAAACTGTTTGTGAATATTTATTGTTGTCAAACTTATAAATTATATTTGCAAAAGCATAACAGTGAATTTATGCAAATATTTTGACAATTTTAAATTTTGATTACGTCTTCTGCTAGTTGAGTGGTTATAAAATTGTGATTTTAAATAAAAATATTAATATACAATTAACAAAGAGAAAGAACTGCATTAGAAGAATCAATTTCAATAGGGTAGTGGACAAAAAAAAAAAATTAGTAGATTTTATTTNCCATTCGACGTACTGTTTATGATATGTGTAGGGAAAGTATTTAAAGGAAATATATTTAAATTTTGTTTAACTATTTAAGTTTTGTCAAAATATTATTGACTGTTAATCATTTTAGACTTAAACCATGTCAAAAAGTACTTATATGTCATTTTTGAAGGATAAAACAAAGTTCGGCAAGACGGTATCATGTAAACGTACAATTATTGCGCAACAGCGACTTTTTGTGAACTATACTATATATTTTAATTATTAAAATACATATTTGTCAAAGTTTTTTTTTTTAAATTCAACTAAATTTATAGTAGTAGAAATAGTATAGTCTGCAACGTGTTCGGAATGCCTATTCTGCTTTATTGGAACCGTAACACTCGAGCTGAATTATGTCTCTTTCCAAACTTATTACAGACTATACTTTTATAATTTATAGAATGAAAAAGTGCATTTTTCAAATAAATTGAAATTGAAATTTTTTCGACTTATATATTTAACAAAATGCTAATGCAAAATAAATGAAACGAATTGGAAAGTATTTCTTAAGAAAGAAAAAAGAAAATTACATTTTTATTTAAGCGATAATGAATTCCATTAAACTTAAATTTCAAATAAAATGTTTCGCGTAATAAATGATGAATTTGACGTTTTATTTTATTTTATTGATTTTGATTAACTACTTTTTTAAGTAGTTAGGTATATTGATATTGAATTTCAATATTATTATCTACATTGACAATGTTTCCTTGTGTTGACAATATTTGTATTTTATGATTTGCTGTGGTATTTCATTATTAGTTCTAACCACAAAATGCAAATCAAATTTAACAACATATAAAAATGTTATTACAAACTGCATGTAGTTAAAAAAACAAATGTAATACCAACCTTACAATACAAAACGAAATATTAACTGAAAACAATTAAACTAACTCTGTAATACGTATAAAATGAAACAAAAGAATTAAATCAGTCTATGACTGTTTCTACAGATGAGTTATTTCAATTTAAACATTAAAAATACATTTTGATGAAACTTTATGAATACATATAATATTAACGTTGGCTTTAAAACTTTATTTGACATTATAACAACGTATGAAATTCACTAAAATTTACAACCGCAAAATGGAACACCAAAATTTAATTACAGTAAAATACTGCTACGCGCTACATACATATATTGATAAGCTGTAAGCATAAGTACTTTGTTCAACAACCAAAAATATTTGTTCATGGTTTCGTTTATTGATTAAAATTATTTTAAATTAAAATAATATAATAATTGTTAACTTTTTTGTATTCACTTTATGCAAAACGTGTTTATTGACAAATGTATGAATTAAATTATAGGTAGGTTATGGTGGCAAACAATTGAAGTAAAACATGGCTGTTTGTACATTTATTATAATTATGTGTGTGTATAATTTTATTTGTTTTTAGACATTTACATACCGACAAATACATAATTTTAAATACAATTTACCATTTAATAAAAATAAAAAATTTAATATATTGGAACTTACAATCACCCGTGGAAGTAATAGTCATAGAAATCTTTTCAGAGGTTTAATTCCTACTAATTCTAATAACGTAGAAGCAAACATGTTCCAAAATTTATTTCATAGATTAATTAATGTACTTTAATTAAAAATTAATTGCAATTCTAAATTAAATACAATTTATAGACTAGGTTTCCATACTAGTTACAATCAAACATTTAAAGATATTGTTTTACGTATTTTTTTATTTATTTATTTAAGAACTAATAATATATTCTGAATTTTACAAGAAAAATAATGTTTAATAATACAATATAGATAATTTCTAAATTTTATCTAAAGTAAATAAAGATTTAATGTTGCATTTCCTAGATGTTATTAAAATCCAAAAGGTTTTGACAGAAAACAAAAATTTAATAATTGAACATATGGAATTAGAAAATGCACCGCTTCTAAGAATTATAGAATACACTTTAGTAATTTACATTGCACATAAAATAATTTATTTTTATATTTGAAACAAAACAGTATTTTAATTATTGTTGTTTCAATCAAAATGTTTTTCCTATAAAACAAACAATTGAACAAGCTAAGAAAATACGTCAATAAATAATAAAATACAAGCACAAACATTAATTTTCATACAAATTTCATGCAACAGAACAAATCTATCGGGAACAATTACTTTTAAAACTACAAATTAATATTTGCTATGTTTAAACTTTATTGTGCTTTAAAATTAGTATCACAACAAATAAAATTGTTTTAAAACTTTCTATTTCCAAAAAATGAAATTTATATCACAAAATACCCTTGAAAGGAGTGCATGGCACTGATTGGGCAATTTTTTTTTCTTTATGACGGGTCAGTTAACTACCGGTCTAATTCGAGTGTAATTTTCTTTTTCCTTTTCGGAAATTTATACTTATCTTCAAAAGAACTTTTGTTTGGTAGCAGTGAAGTATCTGCTAGGTATTCAATTTTAGAATTATTGTAAATATGTATAAGTGTTCTTTAAAAGTTTAAGATTATTGATAATAATTTTTTATACTTGAAATAATGAATATTGTTTTATATACACTTCAAAACATTTATTTTCGTACATACTTTATTTTTTTTGAAATTTAATTGGGAAGTAAACGTTTTTAAACTTACTAATTGCTTCTGGATCAATGATGGTGAATATTTTTGAAAAGTGGGTTTAAATTTTGTTCATTTAAAAAATATATTAGTTCGTTGAATTCTAATTAATTTGACAGAGACCAAAAGTTATTAAAATGGTCTTTTCTCACTTATGATTTACAAAAGTTAGTAAAAATCTTGGGTTCGCCATCACTGAACTATGATAGCTTTTGATTTTTAATCTCTGATAGCAAATTTTATTGGTATATATTTTGAGTTTATCGGCTTTTAATCGTTATTAATCACTTAATATGAAATGAGTAAAAATATACGAGAAAACATAAGACCTTTAATAATTTTTCATTGTAACAACGAAAGAAGTTTGAAGAAAATAGAAAATCTTTTATAAAATACGTATTTTGAAGGAAAGAAACTATAAAATAAATAAAACGCCAACAAAAAAGACTTCAGTTATCTGCAAAATTTATACTAAAAGAAATTATACAAAGTCCCTAACTAAATATAACACAAAAAATAGAAGAATTAAAACCAAGAATACTTAAGACGGTTATCAAGTTTAGAGGAAACTCAACTCCATATTAGCTTTTCTATTTAAATATTTATTGAAAAATTGTAGTAATAATTTTACTTTGTGTTACTTTGTAAAAAAATGAAAATATATTTCCTTTTCTCTGTCTGAATTATTAAGTATTTGTTACTTATATTAATTTAAAAATGGACCAAAATTTGTTAATTATTGTTTATTTAAAATGTGTAACGTACAAAATTAGAGTAACTTGAGTAAATGATCAAACTAATAATTTACTTAATCTGAAAATTTGACGTTGCATACATTTTTAATCCGATATAACTCATATTTTGTTCCATAATAATTTTTTGTTGATTATTTTATATACCCGAAAATAATAATCAAACCTCTAAAACATGTATGCCTCACGAAATAGGCTGGAAACAAATTAAACATACACATGAATTTTTAACAAACTATAAACATTAAACATACCAAATCAAATTTATTTCCATTTAAAACCGTTACATTTCAAAGGTAACTTCGATACAGTTGAAATACCACTTGAGATCCTTTGCAAATAATTCCAATTCCGGACGTCTTTTGACGTATCTCTAACCGAGAAACGAGAACGGAAAACCTTTAAAAAGAGATTCAACGAAAACGGAAGATGTAAGCTGTGTAATTTAATTTTTACACTGTTTTATAATTATCATCGCAGAAGGCGAGCACATTTTTACAAGGCCGGAGTATTTACATAACCAGTGCGTATTTCGTGGATTCAACTACGGAAGTTATTTTGTCTGGTTTCTGTATTTTATAAATTATAATTAAAATTATGTCGAGTATTTTCAGAAGCTCAAGTTACCATTTGAATGTGTTTTGTTTGTTTTATCTTGCGTCATATTTTTTAGGTTATAAATTAATAGAATTTTTAATGTGTATGAGTATACAATTGTTTAAGCCTTCAGTTTATGAACTAAAAATAACTATTTTACAATAAAATTCAATATATAACTTGGTATAAATGCTGAACAAATATTTAGTTATATCAAAGCATAATAATTGAATAATCGATGTTGGTATATAACTGACGTATTTAAATTTTTTTAATATTTGAAATTTAAATTATTTGTAAGTTTGACCTAAATTTAAAAAAACATCAATATTTATGTGACTAAACGTGTTATTATCTGATAAAATTAGTTTATTTCATCAATATTCTACTATATTAAATGTTTATTTTGTTATTTTAATATTATTCGTTGCAATATTATATTATTTTAATAAAATACTTCATTTTTTTTTATATTTAAGTATTTAACCTGTTTTAACTGGTTTTATATTCAATAAATTTTATGTTACCTAAACATTGCTTAAAAAACAAAACAAGTGAATACAAGAAACATATTTTGTAAAAGCCAACCATGATCCTATTGTGGTAGAATCGACTGTTCATAAAAGATAAAGTTCATGTTGTTAAGTAACTAAATAACTTGAAAAAGATGCAACAGTTTACTATGTAGAAAGTTTAACTTTCAGAGCTTTCAACTTGTTTGTTGATCTATCTTAAGAGAATTCTTGAAAAAACGAGTACTAAAACATAATACATCAACTTATAGTTTTACATTACGTTGCATACAAACTTAGAATTACGCTTTCAGTTGAAGTAATTAAAATTTTATACGACATTTATATTTTTCTGTTGTTTTAAAGATAATTATAACCTAACATTTTTCTGATTAAATAGTTTACAAATGTTTATACTTTTTAAATAAAGTAATTTTTTTAGATATTAACAATAAATAAATTAGGTTTCATTTTTCTTAATCTTACTTAAATTAAAAGTTTTTAAATTAACTTAAAAAAATATTTGAGGTATATTCGTTTGTATTTTAATTAAAAAGTTTTATAAGTAAATGGTTATAATAATAAAAATGTACTGAAGTTTGGAGTTAAACATTATTTTGATTTAATTATTATATCTTTCTAAATCTGAAAATTACTTCTCAGACTTTTAAATTAGTAATTCGAAACACCAATCTGCCAAAGTAATAATTATTAGAATAATTTTTTTATTCTTTTTTATTTTTTGATAAATAATAAAGAAATAAATATTTGACATTAACGCAAATTTTTATGTAAATGTGTTTTAAAAGTTTACTACAGTTTTTTATTTTTATTTTTTAATTGTCTCTATTAACAGAAAATGAAATTTGTTCGAAGCTATAATTTTGATGCATATTTTGATTTTCTCAACTTATATAAGTTTTCTAGATATTTATTGGCAATTTTTAAAATTGTTTCTACTCAAAATTTAATCCTAATTATCTACAGGTTCAAAACTGTATTTTTTATTTACTTAGATTTTTATTCTTAAACTGTTTATAAATATCAGAAAATATTTAAATCTTATAACTGTAATATGTAAGATTATAATTTTTGGGTAATACAATAAGCATGCTTTTTATAATTTTCAGACATAATTAGGAGAATATGTAACAATTAATTACTACTATGGTAGGCAATGCATTTTTTAAACCACCTTCATATGTTTATTAAAATTAAATACTTCATATTATCGTCAATTAATTTTAGTTTTTAGACTGCTCCATATAAAATCATCCTAATACATGGCTATTTTTATTTAAGTAATGTATTGAATTTCTTTCGAATTAGTTAGAATTTAAATTTTGATAACTTGATGCAAATAATAATAAAATTTCATTCTTTTAGAAACTTCGTTACCACTATAAGTCATATAAAGAAAAAACCTGGAAATCACTATATTATAATATATCATAACATAATATAATAGGTGAAATTATACCTAAATCAAACTTAAAACTGATTCTCTATTATGATATGACAAGAGCAAAGGAAAAGCAAACAGGTCTAATGAAATCTTACATTACACAGAATAATAATATAACTTTAGCAAGTAAGATAAAGTCAACACATCAAGACATAGCTATCTACTAAAATAGGTAGCTATATATCTTTGAAAGTACAGCTACAATAATACATTTTGATATTTCAATGTAACGTACTGTTATGCAGGTACTATAGTCTTCCTTCTGTCAAATTCCGCCTTTTATTACAACAAAGATATCAATACTATTGAAATGTATATTATATTTATATTTTCCAGCATATTTTATAAATTTAATAAGACTTTACTACGAGTAAATATCATTTTATTTACTGAAATATGCAACAAATATTTGAATATCATAAAATGTTTATTTTGTTAAAGTAAATAACTTATTCATAAATTTTATTTGTTTCAGGAACCTGTGACATCTAGTTTGAAATGAGTTTTGAAAGCACATGGGGGTAAGTGAAATTTTTAATAAGAAATTATAACTGCAGATACATTAGATAAATAAAAAATCTGTACTGAAAAAAATGGAAAGCATCTACGTGATCTTTTTAAATCAATTTATTTATTTTAAAATAAACTTTCCGAAAACCAGAAAAACAAAAGAAAATAAATAATTCATTTGTAATAATATTATTTGATACTTTAATTCACTAATATTAAAACCAAACTTATTGTTAAAAATTAATTTTGATTAATTTTTAAAAAACTATTCATTTTAATTTAATATACACTATTCATACAAGTTAATAAATAAAATGGCAATATATTTTAATCCTTCGAAATTAAAAATTCAGGTAATTCTATACATTTAAAATCATTTTTTTGTTTAAACATAAAAACAATTATAACTTCTAATTAATTTTTGTTTAATTTTTAATTTTATTATAAATAATTCAGTTATTTCTTTGTTTTGAGAATTACGATCGAATTTTCTTTTATATGTTTGAACTTACTGCAAAATTGGTCTGAAATTAAAATAATTGTTGATATGTTATATCGTATATATAGTTGCATAGTTTTTTTTTAATTTATTTATTTATTTTTTCAAAAATATGTGCTATAGCAATGTGAACAAAAACCGCTATACTGCATACATAATTTTTCGAATAAGTTGCGACGTACTTCAAATTGTTAAGAAGTATAAAAAGATGAAAAAGATAATGTAACGTATGTCGAAGTAAAATATCAGCTTATTATTATGCAATTACATTGTTTCGTGGTGTCGACTATAGTTATAAGCTGACTATTAAAACCGAACTTACTGCAAATCAATTATATTTTAAAAAATAATAATTTTAATTTAAAATACAACATTCATACTAGTAAATAAATAAAATGGCAATATATTTTAATCCTTTAAAATAAAAAATTCAAATCATTCCATTGTTTAAAACAAAATCAACTATTACTAAAAATAAACAGAAATATTTATAAATTGTTTGTTTATTAAATAATAGAACAATTAATTTTTGTTCGATTTTTAACTTTATTTTAACTAATTCAGTTTTATTTTTTTATTATACATATATTATTATAATGAAATTGCTAATAACATTAAACCAAATAAATGAATTAATAACATAGTTTTTAGTTTGCCATTCAAAATATCTAATATTACGACAGTTTTTTTTTTGTTCCCGTGTTCCATCGTTATAAACGGGTGACATATTTATTTATTAAAACAATATTTATAAAAGATAATGTAATTTCCTTAAATGAAATTAATATTGTACTGAATTCTATTTAACACCAGTTTTAAAGACTTAATAATAAAATATCCATAAAATAATAAACCCGTTTTGTGTTCTATATGAGGAAATTCAACATTTTTTTCTAGCATCAGCAAATTCTTTCATTATACTCGCAAATATTTAACAAACAGTATTTACCATCGTATACGCAAACACAACATAAGTTGGTTCATTGGGTACACGGGCCAATTTTCTCTCTAATTAAATGAGATTCCATGTGAATTATCGTATACATTAATTAACATACTGATGACGATAGAGAATTTCGCTAATGCCAAGTGCGAAATTATGCGGAATTTTACTTTAATACGGCTCTGTACAAAAGCTAATATGAATAGGCAATTGAAATTGGTGAATAATTATGTTTAGATATACGGACAACAATTGATGTGTTCTGCACTTTTCTACATTCGATAAATGGATGTTTTGATTTTCGATTAAATTTGTTGTAGTTATTAAATAATTCAATTAAACGAAAATACTTTTATTATTTTTATTATAAATATTTAACTATCAAGTGGTTACGTTTAGTCGAATCAATTCTACTTAACTAATTTTTGGTCTTACAATCGTTCAGTCTCGTCAAATGTATTTTTCATCTCTACTAATATTCTGTTAGAAGTTTATTCTGCACACAAGGAACTATGTATATTCCACCCTTACCAGTAAGTCTTGAGGCGCATATATAGCTTTTGTTTCAAGCGCGAATAAACTACGCGCGTCTGTCGTCGAAAAAACTTATTTCTTAATATCACCAAGTTTTTTGATGTTATAATTTTCATTTTATTTTATGTATATATCAGATTTGTGTCATAAAGTTATTTTTTATCCAAAAATAATGTGTTTATTATGTATAATTAAATCTAAAATGAAGAGATAAACGTATACAGGTGATAAAACTGCTGTATTTCTTATTGTTTGAACTTGAAAAACTTTGACTTTATTTTAAAATTAAATATAATTTTTTTTCAACAAATAGTTTCTCTATCCAAAGATAATGTGTCTAAGTATAAGAAATGCATATTTTTTTTAAATTAATTTGTTTCTAAATTCTTAAAATATGCAATAAGTTTTTTAAGATTACGCGCGACCGCTTGAAAGTTAAAAAAGATAAATTAAAACCTTTTTTTTTTATAAATTAACGATTTTAAAAAATATTTCACAAAGCTTTAATTTTTAGAGTTATACATAAACAAATATATATTTTTTCTAGCAGGTTTAATTTTGAAAAAATATTTTAAAGGATTCATTTAAAAAAAAGGGGCACGAATATTAAAAAAAAATATAAATTATATTATTTTTTAAAAGAAGTTTATTTTTTATTTTGCAAGGCTAAAAAAATTTTTGTTTAGAATTTTAAATAACCCGCTAAATATCTATTGACGTCACTTAATCCGCTGACAATGAGGAAGTGGATTTTAATCTGCACTCACATATTTCATTAATATTATCACCAAATATTGTTAACGGCATAGTCAAACACCGAGATTTAAAAAAAAAAAATCAGTTCATATTTTTTTACTTCCTACAAATAGAATTTTAACATTATATTTGTTGTAAATACAAAACAATTAAACAATTTTATTTAATAATAACGTGTTAAAACCTGTTAAAATAAAGAATCTAACTAGATAGACGCAAACTTGTAGATAACATTTAATACGTAAATTGTTTAATCTTTAAAACAACAATTAAATAAACTGAATTAAAGTTTAATTAAAAATTAAAAAAAAATAAAAATATATCTTCGTTAAAATAATATAATTAGAAAGTAAGTCATGAACATATACATATGCTAATGCGTAAAATAAATAATTATATATATTTGAAAACATCATATCAAATATATTATATTGCACTCTAAATAAGTATTTGTATACACAGAAACAAATATCATGACGTATTTTTACAAATTGAGTTGTAGAAATCGACAAATGTCAGTAATGAAAAAAACAAATATTTTGTATTTCTTGCCTTGACGTCATTATAACAAAGATACATGTTTTAAAATTACATGTTTCGTTTGATGGGAAATTGCCTCTATCATGTATATAATTATTGTTGTTTATTAAAATTACTATTGCGCTTAAATTGTAATTATTTCTAAGTTATGGTATTGTTTACTTAAAACAAAGTTTCTTTTTCATATTTATTTTTTATTATTTACAATGTTGCAATTTACGAACANATATTTATTTTTTTATTATTTTCAATGTTGCAATTTACGTACATATTTCTAAATTATTGTAAATATAAATTAAAAATAAACGTTTTCATTAATTATTCATAACCACGCGTATGTATAATTGTTATTAGTTTCATAAAATATTTAATATATTGAAATACTAGAAATGAAATAATATATTTCATTTAAATAATTTTTTTTTTTAGTTACTTTAATTTCAGAATTTATTGACTTAGTTTTTAACAATAATATCTTAAAATTTTTGTCAGCTATTTAACCATGAAACTCATTTTTGATAGTAAACAATTATTTTATTTTATATTCTTTAGCCATTTTTGCAAGTTTTGCTGCACTATCCTTTAGATTTCAGAAATACAACTTTGATCTCTACTTTTTGGACTTTATTTGTCTTTTCTTTGTTTTTTTTTT
>CM008233.1:3595548-3652046 GCA_002278615.1 Pogonus chalceus | reverse complement strand
AGTGCATTTCATTAACACAGTTGGCAACACATTCTGTCTAATTTGACAGCAGTAACCTATGAAACGTCAAACATAACCATTAAAAATAATATAAATAATTAATTATTAATTTTAAACTTTTCGTACAAAAAATATTGTACATACTTCTTGCGTGAACTTGGTTCCCGGATTCGTTCTATGGTTATGGATTCGTTATCCGTGAACCAGTCGTTCCCGCACTAGGTATGTAAATAGCTATTTCCGATATTTTGTTTTTTATATTTTTAGAATTTTATTTTAAATTGAAATATATTTTAAAATAACGTACTAAATAATATACATTGTGTTTTAATTTTGATTTAAACAATTATATCAAAAAGTAATACAAGGAATATAAATAAAATTAATTAAATAAGTAATTAATAATTAAATTAAATTTAAACTAATATATTTTTAGAAGTAAAAAGTGTAAAGATACTAAAATATCCCTACTTTTTGATTCGAATAAAAACGTTTTACCTAAAAGGTTATGAGTCTAAAGGATTCATGTAAATAATACTATAATTAATTCATTAAATATATTAAAACAAAATGAAAGTCCTGAATGATTATTAATTAGAGATTAATATCAGAATATAAGAAATCATAATAATGTATAATAAAAAAATAAAAATGTAACAGGAACTACAACAAAAATATTATTTTATTTGTTTCCAAGATCACAATATAAAAACTAGCTTCAATGACGTTACAATTTCTTATATATAATATAATATACATTAAAATTTGCAAGTAATTCATATCTTCGATCGAAATAAATACATTTTAAATATTATAATAGAAAACATGTTTAGGCAGGCGTTTAGACACATTTTTTATATATATTATAATTATATTGTTCTTGTATGATAAGCAAAGGTAGCTAAATGAAACAGCAGGTATATAATTTATAATATATCGATTTGTCATATTTATTTTTATCATTTACATATATTCTCAATTTAAAAATATTGATAAGTTGTTATCTCAAGCAGGAAAATATCAATCATTAATTTTTGTCAATCAATTTATTTTTATTTAGTACTTGTTTATCGAATTAGTTGATGAATTTATAAGTTTAATACAGTCAATATTTACTGTAAGTTTTAAGTTATATTTTACTTTTCAATTTAATTAACCTAACTTTTCAAAAATTACTTTGTTTTTATTTTAATTAAAAGTATATTTAAATTAATTCACAATAATTAAGTATCTATGTAAATCATTATTCACTCGTTCGTTAAATTTAATTTCTATGTTAGTTCAAACAAAGTATTAAGTCTTATTATTTAAACTTATAATTTATTCTGCACTGAATTTGCAAGTTTGCAAATCTTTTAATTCATTAATTTGGTTCTACAACAAAATCAATTAATATGTCTTCAAAATGTATTAAAATCTAAATATAACTTTATTTTTTATATTTTATCAGTTACGTGTTTGTTGACAAATTAATAAAACATCTTATTACAAGATTTTATATAATACACCGCCTTAAATATTATTTTTTTTTATATGTAATAACAATTTGTTATCTTTAAATTTAATTTAATATACAAAATTTCTTCTTAATAGAATTTGTAATTAAAATGCAAATTAATACACATATATCCAGATCTTGTGTGATTGGTAAAATCTTAATATGATTTTAATTATATTTATTACTTAATTCCTCTCCCATTAAGTGTTAAATCCATATTAAAGTGTTGTAATTGTAACAAGAATTTGAACAATATTAAGCAACCTTGTTTTATCTTAATACTTTTATTGCACACTTATCATTGCTACATTATAATTATTCATTTGTTTATTTTCCATAAAGCAATTTATTTGAATAAGTTTATTATTAACTAACAAAATTATATATCTTGCACAAAAATAATTTAAATATTTCATAAATAAAATTTTATTTCGTTCATTTTATGTCAAGCCATGAAAATGCTTTCAATTGTTTTACGAATAAAGTACATAAGTCAAATAGGCTTCTTGATATTCATATTTTTATGAAGAGAAAACAATGGTGCTTAACCTAGGACATCATTTACCTTTTCGTTGTCAGATTAAATTTACTTGAAAACAAAATCTACATCTAGTATTAAATATTACAATAGAAAATATTTTTTTATTATTATTATAAAAATATAAATGATTGTTTTTATTGTGTAAAGATGTATAATTTATCTTAATGGTCGTGTCAGCGGTATTCTCGCGTTAGTAGGTAGTAAAATATTTTACTATAAATATTTGTATTGTTATATTTAAATTACCATTTTAGTTGTTTATTCAAACTCTTTAAATAGATTAATATTTAAATTTACGTTTGATGTTACTTTCTTTTATTTATAAAGGTTTAATGGGAATTGCATTATATTTTAAATAAATATTTTTAAGTGTAAGCTCTACTATTCGGGAATATTGATAACAAAAAAGAACATTTATTAATAGAAAAGTCCGGAAATTTTGATTAAACCAGTATAACCAGTTATGACATTTGTAAACTTGTTTTTTCGGTTCTAATAAAACAATTAATTGAAAGGTGTAATATCAATAAAAACAGAACTATTATTTAATAAATTTAACTACAAAAACAAGTATTATTTATCTAATAATACTCTTAAATAAAAAAGGTCATTTCCAGTTTAATTAATATATTTTTTGTCAAAATTTTGCAAACTTTTATATAAAAAACAGTAATTTGATTAATTAATNATTTTTAAATTTTCTTATATAACCTCGCTTAAACAAAACAAAGTTATAACACAAAAATAAATTAAATTTCTGAGATTTTTCGGTACCAAGTGGAACTTATATTATTTAATAAATTTTAATAATAAATATGTATAAAAAAACACATGAAATTATTTATTAAATAAAGTACTGACACTGAAAAATTACTTACAAAAAATACTGATTTTTATCTGTTCATATAATAAATTACGATAGATAATTTGAAATATTACTTTATAAAATAGGTTTTATTTATAGATAAATACATGTTACTTTCTTTGATAAATAATTGATTTTTTTTTTAAATTCGAACTTACCACAAATATTGCAACTCCATCACATCATCCTCAAAAAAAATTGAATCTAAACACTCGAAAACAACATAACAAATTAAAAACAAACTACCACAAATATCCGAAAGGAAAAACAAAAAAATCACAATGAAATTGATTTTGTATAAAATGTCAAATTTTAAAACACTGTCCAACAATTTATTTATTTATATTCATAAAAAAAATTAATAAATGAATTGTTTATTTCACTTGTTAATGAATTGACATGTGAAAAATAAAATTATATAAACAGATGACGGTGAGAAGTTTTGAAAACAATATCGCGCGCGTTAAATTTAAGCGTTCCGACGCCGGTAGGCGCGTTCTGTATTCGCGCACGGATGTTCGCAACCAGACTGATGGACAGAGCATTTGAGAACGCGGAGAACAACGCTTGGCCACCGCGGATTGGTAACCAAGTTCGCGATCGGCCTCCACAGGTGGTGGCAACAGAGAACAGATTCGCGGATCTCGGCTCCTTGTTTTAGACGATTATAGTGTTTGTCGAATATAAGATGAAATTCTAGCGTCGTCTATTAATTATATTAATTTTTGATTAGTAATATCGCTAATCAAGTTAAAATATATCAATAGATAGTAATAAAATTTTATTTAAATATATTTTCTAAGTAAAAAATATAATTCAGTTTCAACAAAGTAAAAATTCTATTTCATTTTAATTATTAACGAAAACATTTGTATTAAATATTCGATTATATTTTAAAAAGTTCACAGCCCAGAACTTCTAAAAATCTAAAAATGATCATTTTAAACCAATTAAAATGATCGCTTTCAAATCAAGTCACGAATTTTTGAAACCAACTTTTTATTAATTTTTATCTGAATTTTGAATTAAAAATCTTTTTTCGTANCAAGCCATGAATTTTTAAAATCAATTTTTTATTAATTTTTATCTGAATTTTGAATTAAAAATTTTTCTTTGGATTGAAAGATTTTAAATAAATATTTCAAATTAAAATTTATTGAATAGAACGGAAGATAAATATTAACAACAATAATATATATAAAAAAAAATCATATATCATTTGAAAATTTAATATATTTTATTACTTTTTTGATTAATTTTATTTTCAGTCTATTAACCTTTAACATGTTACGTGTAATATAAAATATCACCTGCCTAAAAATCTTTTTAGATGAAAAATTCAAAATGCATAATACGTAATGTGCAACGCTTCAAGAATATATATTATTTTTTGTATTACCCGCATATAAAATTGTTACATTGTTAACCAATTTTATTTGGTTTAAATTTATAAAAAAAAACTGATTTTATAAAGTTAATTTCATACAATAGGTTATTTAGTTGAATAAACATTGTATTTATAGATATTGATTGAAAATTGTATTAAAGCACAGGCACAAACCTGCAGGTTTTAGTTCAAACGCGAAGTAAAGTTACATAAAAATCTAACAGAGCTCGCTACATACTAAATTGTATCTTATTATAAGCGATAGATTTAAATGGCCCCTTGTGTTTTCTAGTATTTTGTTTGTTATTCTCCGTCAACTGTAAGTTTTATATTTAATAATTATTATACATGTAAAATAACCCTTTTATTCGTTCTTTGCATGTATTTCCTTCATAAATGTATGTTTCTTATGGCGTATCACCACGAAAACAAAAATTTGTTTGTTAATTTTGACATTATTACCGTAGTTGTTTGCATAAAGCATGAAAATGTTAATTAGAATGTTAATGCTCAATTGTTTGAAAATCAATTGTTGCGTGCCAACACCTATAAATATAGGTTAATTATATCCTATATTAATTAATTACGTTCTTCATTATTTTTTGCGTTTTTTTAAGATAAGAAGGCGTGGTCTGTCATTCTTCCATGCTTAGAAATACTTATTGATCTGTTTACTTGATTTTTTAATAAACCTACGCAAGTAAAATATGTTATTTAAGAAAATAATGAATATTAATTTTTATTATGTATTGATTGACAATATTTCATGCACGAATTATCTTTTAACAGTCTGTTTATCATTGTATTCTTTGTATCATTCATTATTTATATTTTAGATTGTTATCACTTTTTTCGATTTGATATTTCTATTTTATTTACAATAATGTATGTCATTTGAATACAAACATTTACGCTTAAAGTACACAGTTTGGATATTATTTTTACGAACAGTGAACATAAAAGTATTGTTGTAATATTAATAATTTGTTATTTATTTTTGTAGGTTTCATTAGTTTAAGCTCCTATTAAAAATGGAAGACGATGATCATGATGATTTGTTAAGATGTTCTGATGATGATTCTATGACTGAAAATGAGGAACCATGCTTGCCTTCGGATAAACAAGGTTTTCTACCAGCTACACCGGCTCAAACTTACACTGTTCAGAATAAAGCTCAGTTTTTATTTATTGGGTTTTTATTAATAATATCTTCAACATTTCTCGTTATTTTGTTACCTATCTATTTAGAAACTATTAACATTAAAGGAGATGCTTATACTATGATAAATTTCACTTCGTTAGCGACAGTTATATTTTTATTATTATTTACATTCATAACAAATAAAATATGCTCAAAAAGTGCTCCGGTTAAAATTTTGCAACCACCGATTGAATGGAATAAGTTGTTAAAAATTGGTATTATGTATGGTTTATGTGGTTTTATGGTTGTATATTCGGTAGATCGAAAAAGAGTTATGTGTCATCTTCAAGATCCGATTAAAGGAATCGTACTTGTATTTTCATTGGTGTATTACTTCTTCTTCTGCAGAAAAAGTAAGTTTATTTCACTTAAGAATTATTTCTTTTGTTTTATTTGGGTTTGATTTCGTTCAATTGTTTTTCGTTGTTTCGTTATTCTTTTTTTTACTAGTGAAGTCAAAAGCTACTTTATTTTAAAAATTTAACTATTTTTGACTTCACTTAAGTTAGTATTTAATTCTAGTGATGGGTCTACAACGTATATTTTCAAGTACAACTATAATAGTTGGTTTGTTTATATCTGTTGATTATGGATTATGCGATGAATTCCGTTGCCGTGGTTTAGAAAGAGAAAGAAAATCTGATGATGCTGGTCCATGGTCATGGCAAACTCATGCCACATGGGCTGCTATATATATTTGTGGATTGTCTATATTTTCTGCTCATTATACACTTCTTGAACGTTACTTAGTACCAACTCAGTCTGTAAGTTCAATTAAACTACAATCTTATTCTGAATCCGCAAATGAACGGGTTTTCTTATAATTCGCGGACTTTGGATAAGATTATGAAACGATATCAATTATATAGCCGCCATTTTGATTACTTATTATAACCTTGAAACAATTTAAATGAAAATGCCGCCATTTTGATTAATATATAATAATTAGCCTTGACTAAATTGCAGCTTCACATATATAATTTTAATTGATTTTAATAGTTAATATATTCTTAACAAATATGGCGATACTATAAATGCAGTTGTTATATAAATAATATTCTTATTCTAATTAATAATGCATGTAAATTTTAGAGTTTAGTATATACTAGTATATCTTCGTCTCTCTTATCAACTATTTCAAAACTAGTATCTAATCGTGATTCAAGTTTAACGGGACAATCTGTCTCTACGTCCTCGCATCCATTAATTACTAATCAAGCACCAGTAAAACATTACTCAGCACTGCATTTATCGTTGTGGCTACACATAATATGCTGGATTTTATCAGTATGTCTTGTATGGACTGATATTATTCCGTCAATAGGAAAGGTAAGGTGTTATTGATGAATTTAACTATATATTTCAAACCTGCTAATTCTAGGCATCAAATGTAACTGAATTTTTAAATTATTCCGGACATGGTTTTGCATGTCATTTCATTATGCCAACCTCAGACAAACATAATTCTCAATCAAATTGTGGTGAAGTTTATATTTATGGTTGGTTGTTCCTATTGGCTTATTTAACTTATACATTATCTTCAATAAGGTTCCTAATTTTGAGCCAATCTGCAGTTTTTACCGTTGCTATGACTACTACTGCTCTGCCACTTACTGGTATTTGGTGGTCTTTATTTAATGTGACTAACCAAAAAAATAGTAAGTACTACAATTTTCAATTGTTTTTTATGTGTTATTTATTATAGAAACATATTAAGTCGCCTTATTCGATTGTACTACGTAATATGTTTGACGCGTGGTCTATTAATTTTTAATAACTTTTGGCTTAAAGTGCATGCAACTCTTTAATATGAAACTAATCTATTTATTTCGCTCTTCTTTTTCCTTATTTTAATTACAGATTTACTTATTTGGAATCCATCCATAACAGGAGAGCTTATATGTTCTCTGTTAGGCTTGCCAATCGTTCTTCTTGGTGTAGTTTTATTATTTAAATCACATTTTAAAGAAATCGAAGAAGCTAACCAATTAGATCATGATTATTCAACGGCATCAACGCAGCTTGCCTAACAGCTGAATATATCCACCAGTTATCGTAGAGCACAAATTATTTAGTAAGTTTATTTATTTTTTATTCATATTTTTATTTCCTCTTAAAAATTATTCTTATGAATCGATTTAGTTTAAGAATATGTAATGTGATGAAAAGTGTGTCCGACTAATAGTTCTTACATTCCGTTCAGGTTTAGTGATAATTTATTTTAAATATAGAGATATTTTATTGATCATTATTAGAGTTATATTTTAATATGATATATACATGTGTGTCGTTTTCGGCAAAATTTAGCCTGACATCTAGATGTTGTAGATTTGTTTAAATTAAAAAAATATATATATTAGCTTTTTGTATATCATGACTGTTATTGCTGTGCTGTGCCAAAAAAATGAAAAAAAAAGAGCTAAAAATTTTATAGGTTATATAGAAGTTCTAGGTAAAATTGTTTTTTAAAAAAATTGCATTTGATTTTCAAGTGTTTTTAATAATTAATAGCTGTTTGTTTAGTATTTATCTTGATGTAAGAATTTTACCATAACTAAGAAAAACAGGAAATAAGTTATTTTAATTTCTTACACCTCGATAATTCTTTTAAATAATTACAGTGTATTCAAGATTACTAATTTTTCAGTTTAAATAAAATAATATTTTTTATTCTATAGAAAATTTATTTTACAAATACTACAAAAGATTTTATTGATATTTTATTATAGTTATTCTATTTTTAACTTGATGTAACTGTAATTTAATTGATTTACCTTTATTTTTAGTAAATACAATAGTGTTTTATATAGTAAACTTATGTAATATGTGCCAATTATTAACATTATAAAAATATATATCACTGTTGTCCACATATAAAGAAAAAAAAAGTATAACTAATATTTATAATAGAATGTTGTCATTTTGGCTACTAAATCATCGATTTAGGGGGTTGGGTTATATAGAACAAAAAAGGCAATTTGACTAGTAGATAATATCAAAATAATACATTAAAATATACTAACCATGCTCAGTTATATGATAATAGTATAAGAAACGTTTCTAAACAATATTGTTATAAATTTTAAAGACGTCCAAAAAATGTACAAATAATAACTTACAATATTATTCAATGTAATTTTATCAAGCGCCGTATATAGTGTTATATTTATAAATATTATAGTTAAATTTTAAAAAATTTTCATTTGAACACAATTTATTATTAAAATAATAACTGTTTCTATTATATTTATTAATAGCTCGTAATGTGTGTTTTATTATATTTATCTCATATAGATGTTTGAAATAATTATATTACAAATTACAATAAACAAACTATTAATTCTAATTATTCATATTAACAACATAAAAATCATAAAAAAAGAGAATACACAAATCAAATTTAAAATAACTAATTTATTTGGAATTTTGAGTTAGAATTTTTAGATCAATAGTGCCTCCATAATTTAAAAAAAAGTATATTTCATTATTTAATCTTAAAAATTGTTCTTGCGTTGGATAACTATGAAAATAATTAATAATTAAGTTGTTATTAAATATTTATTTAATTATATTTATTATACTAATACTTTATAAAATCGATTTATTTATTATTTTTTTTTAAACTTTTTAATAACGATATCAGAAAATATATTTCTTATTCGTACTAACTTTAAAATATATTGAAAAACAGTTAAATTTAAATATATTTTTTTCTTTCAAAATATTTTAAATATAAGTGATAAAACTGAAATAAATCGATTTTATACATAAAATTTAAGTTGCTTAAAATATTTTACTAATTTATATTTAATTAAGTTTGCTGTACTGTTGTTGCTCAAAATCTTTGTTGAACATACTTGTAAAAATAATATAAATGTTTTAAATCCAAAATTAACGATTTTTCATAAGTTGAACCTGTCTTACGATTGACATACAAGAAGTATTTACAGGTGTTGATGTTAAATTATAGTATAAAATACATAAAATTTTACGTATTTTTAATAGGGTAGTTAAGTCCTAGTAAAGATGCCCTTATTATCTTATAATAATTTCCTTTTATTCACATTTATTTTGTTTTTTGATGTGAAGTAGGACACATGCAGCGTTAAAAAAACAGGGACCATCAAAATCTCTGTTTTATTTCAGTTACTTATATCTTAATTTTGGGTTATTTTTCTAATAATTCTTATTTATTTTTGAATTAACTAATTTTATGTTTTTTTATTAATTGATATTACTTGTATTATTTTAATTAGTTGTGTTGATAAATAGAAATCATATAATTAACCATGTGTTGAGGTTCACTGGCATACAAGATGGCAGCCAACTTCATGGAGCACTGTAGTCAGCTGCGGTCGTATACTATGCTTACGTGAGATCCGACGGATTGTGGCAAATCTAAAACGTTGTTTTTCGCCAAATATAGTTGGTTTATAGTCATAATAATATAAAAATCATTTTAACCGAAATCATGTATGAACATTTATAAAACTAATGTGTAAATTTGTGGTTTTATGTGTTTGTGGTTTTCAGGATATTCGCAACGAAGCAACACGACCCAAATACAAGGTAAGGGTGAGGCCTTTTAATGGAAAATGAAATGGTAGTTTTTCATTTGTTTGTTTGTTTATTTTATGTTTTGTTTATGAACAGTTGCTACTGGTTGACAGGAATTTGTTTTTATTTTTTTAATATAGCTTGAATTGTTTAATTTTGTAAACAAACAAATGAACAAAGCATTTTTATGTATGAAATGTTTTAAGGGTGAATATGTTTCTTAGTTACACGTCATGTGGATTTAAGAATATTTGAAACTTTTATTTATTTATTTATTTTATTATACAAACAATATTAATTTAAATATATTTATAATTAATATTATTTTTTTAATGAAAAATATTAATTGTAATTATATTTAATTTATACTACTAATTTAATAATTAACAAATTAATATATTAAACAAATTCTTAAATAATTATTACAAGAACGTGGTCGAATCCTATATACACTCGCTTAAATAAAACTAATAATATTTTATAACTAATTGTCATTACAATTACTCTAACATAAAGTAAAAACTATTGATCGATAATTATGATTTAAAAATATATAGATATATAACTTAAATCAAAAACCAAATTCTTAAATAAAAAGATCGATACATGTTCCTGTTGGTTTTAAGTTACAATCTTATTTGTTGCGGTGTAAAACAGGTTCTTGTATTATTTGATTGAAACATTATTGATACATAATAAACTGTATTTATGACTATATTTATATAATAAAACAATAAATATTTTCTTATTATTTCGATGGTAAGTTGAGAGTAAGTTAAGTGTACGAAAGCTACATATTTTTTCTTCTGGAAATATCATTACTAAGGCGTCCATTTTGCACTATGTTACTGCATTTCTATATGGGCTAAGCCCGATGTTTATATGCATTATTTAAACAGTTATATTTACAAAAACTTGCTTTGTCTTAATTATAAAGAAGTGCTCTTTCATTTTTGGTAACTTGAAATGAATTTTGAGACAATCTCATTATAAATTAATTAATTCATATTTGTGTTCTTAAATTTTTATAAAAAACAAACTATTAACAAAAGTTTTACGGCAAGAAACTAAAATTAAGTAGAAATTTTTTTATATTATTATTATGCATATAATGTTTGTATTTTTCTTACGATTATTTAATTACAATTTGTAATAAATACAATGTTTACTTTTTAAACAATTATGAGTAAATTTTGGAAGAAATATTTTTATTATTGTAATATTAATTGTATACAAACATAATAATGAAATATGACCTACATTGTATTAATATTTTTTGAATAATTTTTAGTATGTTCCGGTTTTGTCATTGAAATGTGAACTATGCAATAATTGATTAAAAAATATATACAAATTAGGAATTTTAATTATCTTAATTGATACATATATGTATCAGTTGGTTTATAAAATTTGTTTTTAAAAAAAGTTCGATAATATTAAATATATTTACTGAAAAATTCTTTATAAAACTTCCTAAAATGGACGAATCTATTATGATTTATGGGGGTGGTGTATTATATTCATATAAATAAATGAAACGAATTGTTAAATACACTTTAAAATTATTGTTCTAATACTACTATATAGTTAAATTGTTCATTTATGCACTGATAATTTTCTCCAGTAGTACTTAAACATTTTTTGTTAAAAATCATGTTAATGTAAAATATAATAATGCAAATTAATAGAATATGTAAATCTATTTTATATAATTTATTAAAATTTCATTCAAAATTAAAAATTGAAATTGATATAATTTTTATATAACATGAATTGCGACAAAAGTTCATTTAAAATTATTATTTGTAATTATAATATTTGAATTTAATTAATTGTAATTTTTATCGTAAAACAATTATTATTTTATTAGATTTGTTGAATGTTGATATACATATAATTTTTCTTTAATCAATTTTTAATTATTTAAATGATTGATAAATAATTGTTTTGTTAATCACGGAGAAAATTTTCTTTTAAATGTAAAACAATTAATGTTTTGATTTTTTTACGTTTTAGTTTCGTGTTTTAAATCAGTGAAATTTGTGTGTTCACTTGTTTTTTAATAGTTTCTATTTGCCAATGCATGTTTAGAATCATCGAAAATTAAATTTTTTAAAACTTTTTTTCAATTTTATTAATTTTAAATTAGTTTATTTAATAATTTCCTTTATTAAATTAATTTGAAATATATTTTTTTAACTAGTGACATATATAAATTTCGTCAGTGTGATTTTGGTTTTAAAGCATACTTTTTTCTAGTAATAACCTCGGTAGTAACTGCCTATTAAACCGAGGTAAGTACTTCTACTATAAATAATCCTCAAATACATTATAGCTATTGTAATACTTTATACATATATACAAATAATTACAATATCAAAAATTATACTATTACAATTTGATAAACATTGTAATTTTTTTAAAATAACAAAAACTTACATAAACTGCGTTAAATATACGTGAAATGTTTATTTTTTATTATTATATAGCAATATAATTAAGTATAGTATTAATATTAATTAGTCATTAAATTATAATTGTTACTTTTAAATCTAAAAAAACATAAATTTAACTTCTATAATTGTTATTTCCCGATTTTGAATGTATTAAATTATGGGAATTACCCGAAAATTCTTAGAAATTTTCATATTTCTTACATTAATATTGAAATTTATATAACTTTGAATAAGAATTTGATTAGTTTGTACTTGTTATTCATTTATATATCTAAATGATTTTATAAATTTACTATAAAGTGCAATTAAAAACTTAGAATAATTATATGAATTATAAATTGAGTAAAAATATTCAGATTTCGTAAAAAAAAAAAACGTTTTAGTTTACTATAATGCTAAAGTTTTTAATATATCATTTAATTTATTGAAATGCAAGTCTGATTAGCTCATCTTTTTGTCTTCATTATTTATTTATTTATATTAATTATTATGATAATACAAATTTATTTATTTTTATCACTGTAAACATTGTTTTTGTTTAATTTTTTAATCTTAAACATATTGATATGAAAATGTTATTATAGTAGATATTAAAAATGTTTAACAGAAATAATATAAATATTTCCCTTGTAGCTTACATTACACTATTATATACAATTATATCTAAATATATCTTCATCAACACAATTCTTACGAAATTCTGTCAATCTATTTGATTTAACAGTAGGCTCGGTCTTCCATGATATGCATATACTGTACATAACAAATACAGATATATCTATCTATCCATTCGGACTGGGATCGAAATAGGCCTTGTTTAACAGGTCATTGACCTCGTCCCTCTTCGCCCCGATGCATCGTACTTTGGTATTCGTTTTTACCACTCAAAACGCAGACGACAAACCACCCCCACCCTTATCACTATTTAACTGCAACCCTTCAACTGATTGTTTAAGTGGATCTTATTGTCTCTCAATATATTTTTTTGGAAAATTTGATCGTATTGTAAACACCGGAAATGGATTTTTTTATTTTTAGAATCCGTAAAATTTCAATTTAAAACTGTAAATATTTAAAATTGTCTTGAAATTTTACAAAGATCGTCGAAAAGAGTTAATAAATAATAAGTTTTATTCTTATATTTTTAATTAAAGCTTCTGCCTTTATTTGAATTTCTTGTCGTAGTCTAAATCTCTTATTTCTGTTTTACCCTCTTGGCACTGTTTGTAACTGTTTATATTGTTTCTTGTTCCTATTTAGTCTGTTTAAAGCTCATAACCTTCTCTAAACTTTTTGTCTCAGCCTAGAGCTTTTTATGGCATTTAAAGCTCTTGGTATTGTTAAATTATTAAATATTCTTGATTTAAGCTTAAGTTTCTATATTTTCTTGTGAAAATAACCGGTTAAGGTATAAAATGATGTACAATTCGTGTTTTTACTTGTTTTACATAATAACTTGAGTTAAAATTGAGAAAAATCTTAATAATAGTTAAAAGTATAATTTATATTTTTTGAAAATAGTTCTATTAAAAGCAGTGTTACCATCTATAATAATAATAATATTGGCAAGGTGGCAGCAATGATTAGAAGTATAAGTATAGTTTAATACTTAACCTTAAACAAATTTCTGTAGAAAATAATGCGAATTAAAAATTTATATCTAGAGATAGAAACTGAAATTTGAAAATATTAATTTATTTTCATGCGAACGAGATATAAACGTACTGATAATTATAAAAATACATATGAAAATATAAATATAACTTTCTTTAAATGACTTATCTTCGTAAGATAAACTAAAATTAGAAAAACATCTAGATCGTTGTTTGTTAAATATTATATATTAATTATATATGTAGATGTTCTAATCATTTATTTCAACTAGGAAACTAAATTATAACTTTTATATTAATAGTTGCTTTAGAAAACTAATAGTTACGTTTTTAATATTGGTTAACGCTTGTAAATACAAGATATAACGTGTATTCCTATTGTGTATAACCTGCGTTCAGGTGCAAACCTCTATGTCTTCGTACAAATGAAATATGATATAGATATTTATATAAAATTTATAATAATAAAAAAAAGATTTTATATTCACGACAAAAATTTTAACGGTATTTCTCATATGAAGAGTCTGTTGTGTTTAAATATAATATAAAAACACCGGATGTTCTGATTTAGAATAGAATGACAGTTAAACCAGTGCCATTAAATAAAAAAACTATGACACTATTGTATTTTTAAATGCAAAATAATATCAATCTATTATCATTTCTGTAAATCTTACTTCTGGAAGTGTTTGTATAATATGTTAAATATAGGCATTCATATAGTTAAATTCATATTCTTGAGTAATTCATAATTAAGATATCTTAAAGTAGATTAACTTTTACTGTAAAAAAATACTTTTAATATTATCGAAAAATTGTTTTTGATACGTCGTATCTTCAAGGTAAAAAAATAGTTAACTAGGAAAATTTCTGACCTCGTTTACATCAATTTTCAAATATAAAAAAAATTATTAATATTAGGCTTAACTAGACCATAAGCATTATTTTTTGACAAAGTTATTCGACATTATACTAAAAAGATTTAGAGGAAAAAATTCCAAAGTTTTGGAAAGTACTATGCACTTGCTTCTTATATTAAGCTTATTCATAGCAC
This sequence comes from Pogonus chalceus, assembly GCA_002278615.1. Lineage (NCBI taxonomy): Eukaryota > Metazoa > Arthropoda > Insecta > Coleoptera > Carabidae > Pogonus > Pogonus chalceus. Next base: position 3,636,874 of record CM008233.1, on the reverse strand, counting down.
ACTTGTGAAGATAATACCATACAACTTACCTGTGATCCTAGGTTAAGAGGAAAAACCACTGGTAAGGCGCAATAAGAAAAACAACATTTAGTTTTCCTTATAAATATTAAATTTTTTTGATAATTTATTTTAGTTTTAAAAACAAATGGTGTTAATATTTGTATTATTTGTATTAATAAATAGTTCCAGATTGCAAAAACCAAATAATACAAATTTCAGCACTAGAAACTAGTCAGTTAAATTAAATACATTTTATTTTTTATTCCTACAATTTCTGTTTTTTAAATATATGTGTCCCAAAAGGGTCGGGATTTTTTCTAAGTTAGAAAACCTCTCGAACATTTCAATCGCAAAATTTTATCATTGAAGATGGTCTGTTGGTTTTAATTCTTGCACAAGCTGAATTTTGTTAGGTTTAAGATGCAAATCCTTCGTTATAATTCTTTGTAAAGACGATTCTAGAACGTTTAATTCTTGATCCTTTTGAGACAACCTGTATATCTAATATAATTAAAAATATTATCATAAAATTAAACAAAATAGGTTATTTTTAAAGTTAAAGACGAATTTTGTATCATTGAAAACAAAAAACATTTTATTTTTATATGAAAAATGCTGATTTGAAAAGTAACATACAGTCTTTAACCTTATTTTAAAAATATTCATTAAATACTTAATATAAATTATCAAGTTTTCAATTTAGAAAAATGTAAATAAGAATTTTTTTACAAGATTGAACAATAATAAAAATGTTTTATTCATTCAAAGTCATTTCTTTAATTGTTTATTAAAATTATATTATATTTCTATGTATAATTATAAACATTATTAAAAAAACTTGTTAATTCTATAAATTCTGTATTTAAATAAAATTATAAATTAAATTAATTTGAGATGAATTTTACAAAAATATTAAGGCGCCATTTTAACCACTATATTGTAGTTGTATTTTTTGGACGATAGAAGAAAAATATCTTATTTTTACAATTTTTCTATATTATTCTATATAAAGAGGTTAATTTGAAAACTCCGTGGTCTGAAACTTTCAGATTATTTCGAAAAAGTCATTTTGAACCACTTAGAAAATCAATAAGGTTTCTATTTATTATATTAATATTTAGGATGCGCAAAAAGTATATTTTTGGGGAATGTTTTTATTTTTAAAGATCTTTGGACAATTGTCAACTAAATGTTTGCTTATATTTAATTACTATTTGTTCTTATTATTAACTTAATACACTGTTAAATAATATTCTTTCTTATCATAAATTTATTTAGAATTACAGTAAATCAAGTCAATGCTATTATATCTTTATTTATACTAACGAATTTTTCAAATACTTCTAGAAAATAATATATCACTCTTATGAAAATTCTAAAATACCTTAAAACAATAATATATTAATTTTTTATAGCTTAAAATATTGCAGTTAAAATCCAAGCTAATAACAATAAATAATAATTTACAATTTTAGTCTGACATAAAAGCATAAATCTCAAAATATTAATAAACTTAAGTTATTACAAAAATTTTAAACAATTCCTCCGTTAAGTATAAACAAAATTCATTTTTTGTACAAAAACTTTCATGTTTCAAATTTTTTAATAAGATTAATAACTGTTTTTATATTGTATGCATTTATAGTCGAAAATATTGTTTGGACTTGTTGCTTTTTTGTTTTGTCTCTTCTTTTTTCTTTTTTTTTTCAATTTATTTCCGAAGGTCATTTTTTATCATCTTCTGTTTTCTGTAAGATTCTATTTTCATTTTAGACGTTTCTAACTACAGTTAGTAGTTTTTCTGAACGACCTTCGCACACTTCTGTTATATTTCTCAACAGAAAATTTATATTATTGATATCGTGTTTAAATGTGTTACGTGGTTCCGTCTATCAGTGGAAACGATATTCGCACTTAAAAAAAATGGTTTCAACACAAATTATTTGAAAGAAAGCTATAAGGATTTATTATTTAGCGTTTTATTAACCTAAAGAACCCTTTAATAAAATGTGTCAAAATTATTTATAATTCTTCTAAAATTGAAAAAGAGAAAGTATTTTTTAATTTATATTTAATAAACTTCTAAAATGAATTAATAATAATTTCAGAAGAATATTCAATGGTTAATTTTGAAATGAAGCAAATGATATATTTAATTGGTTTACATTTAAAAATTAAGTTTAAGAAATGTAATTAAAAAATGGTTACTTTATTTTTTGTTTCCATAAATATTTCAGGAGAATAATAAAAAGCATTTGATAACCTGTTTAATACAATTAAAAACTACTATTTAATTGTTTAAAAAACAGGTGAACAATTAATGTTTTAAATTTAAATATATTTTATCCATTTACCAAAAGCACGTGGATAAATAACACTTAATATATTCACATATAATTCGATCTTTATCATTAATATAGTTATCTTTGTTTCTCTTGTTACAGGTCCCAGCCTGCAGCACTATCCCCTCCATCAAACGTGCTGGCCAAGTTTCGTTGCTGAGGACACCAAACGAACGAACACTGGCTTGTGTTGGTTCGTTGACGAGGTGAGTCCACATTACACTGCTTAAATTTACATTTTAGTACCGTTTTCAGTATTTTATTTATTTTCCTATTTATTTCATATGTTGGGCTATTTATTTTATGTATGGTCTTTTTTTTTTTTTAGGTAATTTTGTAATAGTAATTCGTTGTTCTAATTAATTGATTATTTTATTTGTACTGTTGAAAACAATTAGAGGATATTGTGTAAAAGTTACGATATTCGTATAGTTAACACGATAGGACTTGTTAAAACACCGCAGTAGTATTGAGCTACATTTTTTGTAACACAAAAGATTGGAAATTTCATGTGTTCTACTTATTTCTTTTTTAGGTTTAAAATTGTTTTTATTATTATAACTCATATTAAATTTAGGTTAATTTAAAATTCTATTTAGGTTAACTATTTGCATTTTTTTAAATAATGTAACTAAGTTTCGCAAAATATTGTTTAAATATAAACAAATTTTGTAAAAAGCGTGAAAAATATTGAATTAACGAAAATAAACAATTAAGAATTAACACCAAATTAAGTATAAAAGATAAGCAACCCCCAATAAATATTAAATTTTAGTTTATAATATCAGAAATATTTTAATCTATGTATAAATTTGATAAGATTATTTTATTAATATTGATCGAATCAATGAAACACATATTTCAATTCAGATTTTATGTTTGGTTGCTAAAGTTTAAAATAAATACAATAAATACCTACATATACTTATATATACGTAATTTAATTCTTATTTTATGTTAGTAGGTATTATTTTTTGTAATTAAATCTTTGGTTTATTAACATTGATAAAATTGTAACTATACATGCATATTAAATGATAAGATAAATATTATTCGCGATCACAACTAAAATTATCTCCCTAGCGGATATAATAACTACTATACATAATTCTTAAGACAGCCATATTTGATTACATCTTTTCATTCATAACCTTAAATTTTAAATTAAAATATCAATAGAATATTTTTAATTATACTTATATAAATATTAATACAATATTTAAATAAAATAACTATTTACAACAGTCTTATATAAACATTAAAAAATAATAATCAGTTTATATATTATCATTAATAGACGAATTAAATTTCTTCTTTTCATCAATTTCAATTTGCTTCAATTGAGCTTCAATTATCGCATTTTGTATAGCATGTTCTAATTTCAATAACAATACATTATCAGTAATAATTTTCATTTGCGAAATAACAAATTTACCAAAAATATTAATTCTTTCATCATTTTCGTCTTTCTTTTCCACCGTAATTTCATCATTTTTAAATATCTTCTCTTCAAAATTATTCTCAGATATTTGTAATTCTTCGTATTTTCGTTTTGTTGCATCTTTTTTGGGTACCAACGAAATTTCTGAATTTACCCGCGATGATGATAATAATTTTTGAACTCTTTGTTGATCATCTGTAGAATCTTCTGTTCTAGAATATGATGAAGTTTGTTGTTGATCTTGATTTAAATTTAATGTTTCATCATCTAATGAACAATTGATACTAATATCATCATCTGATATTAAAATATCTTCAATTATTTCAACATCATTCATATTTACGAGTGATTCTGTTTTTATCATAAACGGATCTTCTTTTATTTCTTGTTTATATAATGACTGTTGTTGTTGTGGTTGTTGATCTAATTGAGTTACGGATGTAGATTGCGTTTGATTTTGAGTTTGAAGTTGAGAATGGATGTGTTGATTTGGTTTTATTAATGATGTCGGGCGGGAAGTTTTTGGCTGGAAATAAATAAATTCGTTAATTTTTTACGTATATAATTATATATTAGATATCGCTTATAACGAGGAGCAGTACAAATATCGTGTAGAAAAAGACCATAACACTACTGTTCAAATTTTACCGATAACATTTTCCCAAAGAAGCTGAAACTTTGACAACAAACTTTATTGGTTTAATAATGAAAATATTTTAAATTAGGTTATAGAAATTTAAAAAAAAAATCAATTTTATTACTTAAAAAAAAAAAAAAAAAGAAAAAAAGAAAATTTAAATAGTGGACCTACTCATTCAGATAACCTATAATTTTGTTTTTGTTTTTCTATGATCATTTTCGTTTAGTTTATCTATTTTTCATTTGTTTTTTAATATCACAACCATCGGCTATTACGACCACTTTTGCTGTATTCGTGTTTCGTCGTTATAAATGGTTTCTATTGTATATTATTTATATTTAATGTAACAATAAAATAAATTAACTATAACACTTTAATTACAACTATCAAAATATTTTGTTTATATTAAATAAAGGTAATTAAATGAAAACACATTAATTTTTATTTGTTTATCGGTATTATTTTAAACTTTTAATGCCGCAAACGGTAAAAAAAATATATTGTTTAAGCTTTTTACGGAATATTTATGTACCATTATAACAATTAATCATGAACAATATTGTTTATTAACAATTAATCTGTGTCTGACTGTTGTTACCATGTCAATTAAGATTATAAATCATACAATGTGCATTAAATTCACTTACTCCAGTTAATTGAATACTAAATTACAATATTCACCCTAACATAATTCGGAGCATATTTCAAATTAATCTTAATCATTGCACTTGGCACTATATCTACAATTTGGAATAAAAATAAAAATGTTATATTTATTTTTATATATGGGATGAATGACATTCAACATGTAATTAATCAAAATGAATATATGATATTTATAAACAAATGTTGGAATGAATATATTTTTGTTTATTTCTTCATTTGTTTTGAAATTTTATCAAAGATTCTAATGAATAATTATGTTTCAATCGATTTATAAATGTTTTTATAACTATTATAATAATTAACACAGTGATCTGTAAAATTTGCTCGATTTTCTGAATGATACCGTTGAGATGTTCAGCTTTAAACGAAGTTCTTCTTTAAGCACTATTTCGCTTTTCTCGGTGTTCGCTATTTTGCAATCCCATGTAAAATGTTCCTGCTTTTAATGATTTCTCTCAGTAAGGACGAACGAATAGTATACCGAGTGTACACCAAACGCAAGAAAGAAAGAGATAGCATGCTTTAGTTGTTGGTTTCGGTCTGCCAGTACATACATGTCCTTATTGCGAACAAATTCTATGAGGAAATCACGCACGGGAATTAATGAAAATTTTTGACGGCGAAAAGTAATAATATACTATATTTTATTGTTATTGTATTATTGGGGTTAATATTATTGTTGTTTAAGTGAGATCAACTTCAAATTATGTTTTACTTGTGAAATTTATTTTATTTCAATATCGTCTTGCAATTGTTTTTATTTTGAACAATAAATTTAAAGAAAAACCGTTTAAAAGGATATTTCTATAAAAGTTTAAATTAATATCTTCTTTGATAGATAGTCAATTGTTTTTAATATAGAAAATATTAATTATTTTACTGGAAATGGTTGTATTTAACGAAATGTTCCTAAAAATCATCTGGTAACTGAGTGCAATCAATACTTCTAGGAATAACACGGTATAGTCCGTGTCAAATTCTAACACTTTTAACTTTGTTGGATCTTTACCACAGCTTATAATCTAACATTTATAACTTTAGTAATAATATTAAAAATATTCACTAAATTAGAAATTTTTTAAAATTTCAACACAAAATATCTATATTTTAATATTTCTTTAGTCTATTTCTTTATTTATCTTTGTATAATTTGGAAATAGTTAACTTTAATTTTTATTAAGTACCTTATATTTAATAATTATTAAATTACATATTTATTTTTTCAAATATTATAACTATAATATTAATATAAAATTCTGCTTTGATATACAAGAAATTTCCTGCAGAAACAAGTATACAATAATACAAAATTAAATCATTAATAGATTTATAAAATAATATAAATAATTTAACAAAAACTAATATAAATTAATTAATAATAAATACAAATATTCCTGCAAGAACATCTAATGATTGATAAAACTTATCTTATTTCTACCCGCCATCTTTACAGGTAAATAAGTCATAAAACCCAAATAGCTATTAAACCCTTGCCATAAAATACGATGAGTATAAAAAAGTCATGTTATACTAGGTCAAGTTGCAACTTGTTGATATCCTTATAATTATTCTAATTTTATATCGATTATATAATTTCCTCTGCTATATAATTATTTTAAAAAATACTTACAATTCCATTTTTAATCCAATTAACAGGCGGTCGATGCTTAGGTTGGGTAAACGGTTTTAAAAATGCTAAACTTTCAAAACACCACAACGTGGGTTCATATAATTCACCTTGATTTTTTGCTACCATCAATTTATTGATTTCAGATACGTACTGGGTTCGAATACCGTTTATTTTATTTTTTATATCGTCAGGTGAAGTTTGTGGACGGTATTTACCAACTTCGACTGCAATTTTATTTAACGCTTCTAAAAATTAAAGAGAAAATTATTGCAATATACGATTGATTGCGCAGTTAAAGTATTTAATCATTTGTTGATCGTTATCTACTATCTTGGGTGTGATTATTATAATTATAAAATGGATAATTTTACAAGAAATAATTTGGATTATAAATTATATTACATAATAAAACAATTGAGCATATTCTTCCAATTTCTTTGATCAAATTTGGAACCAAGCATCTTACATGCATAAGTTTTACGAAGTTAAACCTGTTCGTCGAAATTACGTCATATGTTTGATCGATTAATCTGTTAGATTTATCTATATTTTTATTTTATTTTTGAAACACTTACACTTATTTTTAATTTAACATATTGTTAGATTGAAATTACTAAAATCGTCGTGTAATAATTTAAATTTAGAAGTATTTTTATTAAATAAGAATCTTACCTACTCTTTTGTTCTTATTTCTATATAAATGGGAAGTGGTCATCCACAAACATTCATTTTCATGATATTGTTGTATCAAAATACTTGTAGCTTCTCGGGTCCACATTTTATTAAAAAACGGTTGTATTGTCTCCATAATAACAATAATTATTAAACATAACACATTAAAATTAAATTCTACAAAATAATACTTTTATTTATTTATAAAAATCAAAAAATTATAAGTTAATTTTGATATGCAATTAAAACGCGTCAAAGTTGGGTAAAATGTTGAACCGGTATGATATCTCTGAATCAAATCCTTGCTAACTAGTATTTTAAAGAATTATAGCTATTGGTTAGTTTCAATAATATGCTGTTTTGGATTGGTTGAAGTATGATTGTAAAGTTAGGTTTCCTTGTTCAATGTGTTTGGTGGCAGAGTTGGATCAATGATGCGACGCATCATAGAAACAGGTTTGCAAAAGTGACTTGCGCAATAGAATTTAGGTTTTATCTGTTTGTTTAATGATAAATATATAATTATGAAATATTATTAATGATTGTAATGTTTATATTTTGTTTTCAATTAATAAATTCAGAAGAAACTGAATACTTTATTTCCAAAATTACTTTCCATTGTATTTGTATCCAACGATAATACAAACATATAAAATAAGACTACGAAACAGTAAATATTTGGGAAATACAATCGCGCAAATGTGTTTTGAAAACCAAAATATTTATTGCTGGGCATAAAAATCTCACAATACCACCTTTTGTAGATTTGTTAATTTTGAATTAACTTCGGTATATATTTCCAAAATTTTACTTTTAAATAAGATTTGAACTTAGAATAAGAAAATAGTCCAACAAATTGTCAAATATATACATCCCACTCGGGTGTAGAAAAACATAAAATAACTTTAAATTTGCATCCGCGATTATCTCAACTTCGCAACGGTTTTTAAGATTGCTATTTAGGCTTTTCGTTTTGGTTTGTGTTTTGATATCTTTGATAACAGGAATATAATTAAGTGTTAATAACTTTTTATTGCTTTTAAATTTATAAAAATTATTACTAATTATATTAAGGTCACTCATAAATTACAGATATAGATAGTTAAAAAGATATCTGATTGTTTTGCAGTTGATTCGTAATTATATATTTAATTAATAATTAATAAATAATAATCACACATATATGCATAGATTTACATTTATTTTCACTAGTATATTTTCTTAAATATAAATAGCAAAATATTAAAACATACAGAAATTTAAGAAAAAAATATACATGTTAGTAAATATAATTGGTTATTGTTGCTTATTCTTATTTTAACTCATATGTATGTATTAGAAATTGCAAGTATACGATAAGAAAAAATTTAATATCAATGTTATGATTTATTTCTAATATCTAACAATAATATTGAGGAAAATTGTTGGAACAGTTTTTTTTTTTTTAGTTTAGTAAAGTATTTTTAGGTATAAGTAATCTATAAAATATAAGGAGAACATAAAACATTTTTACTGAACATGGAATTTTGGATTTTAGCTCATCGATCTCCCAGTGGGACTAGTGGTAGAAACACAGTCACAGCGATGGTGAATAGTGGTTCATTCGACGCAACCGGGTCGGAAGGAGAATCAGCGAAAGCCGAGTTCACACAGCTGGAAGACGGGGACGCTGCCCCCCGATCAGCAGCAAGTCCACGCCATCTAGCGGACTTTGCCGCAGTTGTACCTGATTCCAGTGGCAGTGGCGGAATCCCTCCGGAGAGAGATGATGGACTGAACACCCCTCCTAAAGCCATGACCACCATAAACTCAAATTGTGATCCACCCGCAACACCAACTAAAACAACTATACAATGTAGTGTGCCATTAGATAAAGTTAAAAATGTTTTAGAACTATGCAAACAATCTCAATCACCTGAAAAATCAAAATTAACTAATTATTTAATCTTAGAAAATTTATTAAAACATAAACAAAATTTAAATCCCAACGAGCTTACCATATCCAGTGATTCTATTTCACCAACATCAACCGAAACAAGTAGTAGCGAGTCATCATCACTTAAACCGGCTCTTAAACGATTGTTGTGTCTATTTTGCGAACGAACGTTTACTAGCAACAATTTACGCCAGAAACACGTAGATCGGTGTCATTCGGCCGGACAAACAAGGCGATCTAGTTCTCGGACTTCTAATCATAATGCGTCGGCAACTGCTTGTTGTTTCTGCAGTAAATTAAATCAAACAGAACATACATTAAAAGAACTTTTAGAACATCTAATCAATGAACATTCTAATCGATATTATGCGTGTCTTCCTTGCCAAGAGCGATATAACACTGTTCAATTACTTCGCGATCATAATAAAATTGTGCATGGTATTGAAGATACTGTAACACCAGAAATTAAACCAATTTCTTCAGTTCTTACTACAGAAACATTAATTCGTGAAAAAGATATGTTGGAGAAAGATAATTCACCAAATATTGAAACTAAAAAAATAGACGATAAAATTGAAGTAAATTCACAAACAAATTCTAGTCCTACATCATCTTCTGTTAAGCCATTAAAAAGAAATTCATCATTAAAAAATATTACAAGTAGTGACGCGAAACAACTACAACAACAAGAAAATGCTGAAAAATCTGTCGGATTTCATGTAGATTTTGAAGATTCTATTATCGCAAGTGTTATATCACCGGAAGAAGTTAATAAAAATAAAAGTACAGAAAATGAAACGGTAGATTCAGTTACAACACGTAAATCTAGAAGTAGTTCGGTAAATTCAAAAAATAAATCTACTGTTAAAAAAACTAATAATCCTGTTATAACAACAACAACATCGACAACAACAAATAAAAAAATAAGTGTTAAAAGTACAAAAAATGGAGTGAGAAATAATTTACGAACAACTAGGGCATCTGTTAAACAAGTGAATAGTAATTTTAGCAAAAATCGTAAAACTAAAATAGTGAAAAGTGATAGTGAAACAAATAAACAACAAACTGAAACACAAAAGAAACCCTTGTGTAACCCAGCTAGTGTATTTTCTTTAGTGAATGCATATATTTATAAATACGAAAAAATCTACGACCATGCCAGTGACAGTATCAAAGATGCAAATTCTGTGCAATTTAACGCTGTTTTTGATAGAGAATTCTATACGCGTACAGTCTGTAACATCCGTGAGAATTTATTAAATCATTTAGATGGTAAACTTAACAGAAATATCGAATCCGAAACAAGAATTTCCCACTTTGAACATAATCCTGCATTAACCGAAATAAAATCCACAAGCGACGCTAGTGATAACTTTGGATGTGATTTATCGCTGAATGCGGTAACTCCTGTTGCGACATTACTAGCTTCATCGCAGTACGGCGAAGATTTTGACGCGCAAATTGAATACGGTGCAAAAGCATCTCAGAAAAAACCGAAAAAGGTTGCTGTTGTAAAATATAAATTTCCGAATAAAAAATATAATTCGTTATTTCGTGAAAGAGATACTCATAATGATCTCACTTGTTTGGATATGTGGACACAATTAACGGTAAAAACTCGGCAAAATAAATGCCATGATGATGGCAGCTTTGATAGTGATAGTCCATTCTTTGAACGTCCTTTTGGTTTTCAAGCGAAACATCAAGTTGACGAATTGAACAGTATTTTAGATAAACGTGGACCGTTTGAAGATTTAGTTATGGAAGCTAATGCAGTTCAGTTTTTAGAATTGAGGAAGAAATCTATTAAAGATGGTGATTACATATCCGAAGAAGCTTCAAAAGATGTATATTTTATTTTAGAAGAAATTCTAAATAGAGTTGTTAATGAAACATCTGTTAAATTAGAAAGTACAAATGAAGAAACACCTGAAAATATAAATGAAGAAGAAGAAATTCCCGAAGAAGAATTGGAAATTCCACATTATTTTCAACTTCAAAGAAGTCCAAATAAAAACGAAATTAAAATCGATAGAACTGATTCAATAGCTATGATTTGTTCATCGAAAGATATAAATGATAAAAGTGATAAACGTCTAGAATTAACAGGTGAATGGACAAGGCCTAGATTATATATTTGTGCAGCATGTGGCCTAAAATTGCCTAATTTAAAATCACTTGATGATCACAAGAACATTGATCATCCACATATCTGGTGTAGTCATTACGAGTTTGTGGGTAATCAATCGCAAATTTACCGGCACTTGAGTATTCCCGGATTAGGTAAAGTCGGTGTTATCGAGACTTTACCACAGAACCGCTTATGGCAAAGAAGTGATGCACGTGTTTGTAGCAAGTGCACGAAGCAATGCCACAATTTGGGAGAACTGCATAAACATATTTTAGAATGCGGTGGCGATTGGACGTGGATGCTTGCCAGAAAAAAGTGTAAATATCGTCCGTATGGAGCTCGGACCAGACGAAGAAGGCAGAGAGGTAATGTTCGAATATTTATTATCTATTTATTTGACAAACATTCAATTAAATTGGAATGTTTATTTAAATTAACAAGATCTTTATGTTAACTGTTAATTTATGTTGATTTTATTCTAATCACATTCATTTTTTATGTCTGTTTTAATTTTTTATTATTTATTAAGTATTTTACATAATTTAATTGATTTACTTTCATTTAATTTCATTCATATTGAAATTATTTAATTCAATATGCATTTATTTTTATACCTTTTATTGTATATATGTATGTTTATTTATAAACAATTATTTATTTTCAATTACAAATAATGAACAATGTAATATTTACAACTAAAATTCTGTTACAATTTTTAAAATTTATTTCCATTTATATTAAAATATTCGTTAATATTTATATTTAAATTAAATTATAAAAGATATATTATAATTTTGTACAGTAGTCTCCCGTATAACGCGAGTTTTTTACCACGCGCCAAAAATATTACTGCTATTGTTTTTATATAAGGCAATTCTTTTTATAACATGACAATACGGGAATTACCTACATTTAAGAATTAAATCTGGTTTAATTGAGAATTATATTATTTTCTTTATCGTTGAAATAATTTTAAAACAATTAATTTTTTGAATGCAAATTTAATTTGATAATATATAGAAAATTTAAGTTGGCTAACAATGATCATTTTAAATATGTGACTTGAGTTTATACGCGTTATACGAGAGAAATTCTCGTAAAGTCCCTATAACGCGAAACATATTAACCGTGTTATACGGAAGAAATCTGTATTTTAATAATCATATTATATGTAGTTAAATAAAATTATCCGACTTTAGGTTATAAACGAACCTGTAACCCAGATGTACCGCGTGCCCCAAGGGAACATAAGCCCAAACAAAATTTCATTGGACCTCGTCCTAAGCCTTCAAAACCTAGTGACGGTAATTTAGTATATAAAAAACACTTTGTAATAAATATAAACCTATTTTTAATGTTGAACAGCTGAAACAATTGAACGTATGTTAGCCAATCTTCCACCGAAACGTAATCGTAAAATGATCTCAATGCGAGACGGCATACAAAGACCAAGAAAACCATACAAACAAAGTCCAAATGCTTCCAATTCACACTTAAATATTTCATCAAAACCGCCAAATAAAAATATTCATTTCAAAAATAATGCACCACAGATTAAACAAAATTTACGAAGCGCTTTAAAACGTAAATTAGCGATAAACAATTTACGAAAACAAAAAAATAATGAAAATACGACTGAAAATGTGTCATTAAAACTTAGAAGTAGAATAAATAAAAATTCTAATGAATCTAATAACATTAAAACAAAAGAAAATGATTTAAATCAACAAATTATTAACAATAAAACAAAACTACGAAATAAAAGAATGATTAGCAGAATTTTAGGTAGTAAAATATTTGATACTAATTCCGCAATTGTTACCAGAAGACGTTTAGTTAAAGCAATTACACAAAATAATATAATTCGTAAAACAAGGCTTAGAAGTAAAATGTTAGAATCGAATGCTTTAAAATCTGAACAGTTAGAGAACAAAAAAGCGGAAGAAACAGTTGTTGAAACTGATAATTCAGAAAAATCTTCCGTTAAAAATAAAACCACTCAAGATTCGCTAAAAGATTGCAAACGGGCGCAAAAAAATCAAAATACTGTTGAAGAAAATAGTACAAAATTAACAAAAACCGATAAATCTAATGTTGAGACTATTAATTTACCTGATAAAACACTTAAAAAATCTAATAGCAAACGAATTCTTTCCGTTCTAACAAAATCAAATAAAAAGACAAGAACCTCCCCCGATGATAAAATTAAATCTTTAATAGAAAATAAGCCGGATACAATTAGTGCAATTATAGAAGAAGTTGTAAATATGTCAGTTAATAAAGATAATATTTCAGAAAAAACTGAAATTCAAGAAAAAAAATCTGATACTAAATTAAGACGAACTAGAAGCTTAACTAAAATTGATATACCAAAACCAATAAAAAATGAAGTAACAAATAAAACAAGTGAAGAGTCAAATGATAATAAAAGTGAAACTTTAACAGAAAATAAATCAGATATTAAAGAAATAAAGAAAACTGATAAATTAGGAAAAGTGTTAGGTAAAAAAACAAATAAATTAATGCAAAATGTAAAAGCATTTAGAAAGTCAATAAAACAAGCAAATACTAAAAAAACAGTTGAAAAAAACGAAGGTATTGCCTCGAAAATTATGCGTACATTTAGTATGCGAGGTTCTAAACGGAAAAAAATAAATAAATCGGATGACAAAGATACGTCAGCGGCTACAAGTTCGGAAAATATTACGGAAATAACATCTGAAATTGAATTTAAAAAAACTACGTCAGATCAAATAAATACGTTAGACGAAAATAAAACTGAAACTGAAATAATAAATCCTGAAATCATTCAACCGACGGAAATAGAAATGCCGACATTAGAAAAAATTGACCCTTTACCCACAAATGATTTAGTATCAGATACAGCTAATATTGTTTTACCAGTATTATGTCCGGTAACTCAAGAACCAACAAGTTTAGAAGTAAAATCTATTTCAGACGAAATTCAAACTTATGAACTTGAACTTCAAAAAGATGATAAAATTGATTCCGCGGCTGTTGAAAATAATTCCATTGAATTAAAACAATGTGATGATAAATTACATTCGGCTAATACTTTAAATAAATTTAAAAGTAAAATAAAAAGATCCGGACGAGGTTTGAATGATTGTATAGCTATGTTAAAATGTAAATTAGAACAAAAAATTCAAAGTAACGATCCACCTTTAGTTGATAAATCAAATTTATTTATTTTAAATTCTTTAGAAGTTAAAAAACATAGTCTTGTTGAAAGTAGCTTTTCTAATCCTGTAGAGAGTACAAAACTTATTACATTGACAACTGATGATACATTGAAAAAAGTTGAAATAATTAATGATAATTTAGACACTTCGTTAGATATAAGTATTGAACAAAATAATAAAGTAATAAATCCGATAGATTTATCAGTACATTCTAAAACAGAAAGTTCGCCGGTTAAAAGTGTGTTGGAAGTACCTACAATTAAAAATCGTAAATTAAAAACTGATTCTACACCGGAAGTAGCTACAGTAGAAATAGAAACGCAAACTGTAGATGAAGATATCACACCAACTGCACCAACTGAATATTTACCAAATATTCAAGCTAACATTCAATTAAGTTCATTATTGAATGCGACGTTAAAAAACTGTTTAATGGAATGTGTTAAAAATAAATGCGAAGAATTAAAAATTGAAAATAAAAATATTGAAATAAAAACAAAATCAGTTTCAAAAGACCGTAAAATTGGAAGTGTAAGAAAACGACGTACAACAAAATCTAAAGTTAGTGATGTAACTGTAGAGAAACATGTATCAAATATACCGACTATTTTAAACACAGCATTTATTGAAAAAAATACACCGAAATCTAAAACAGGTTTAGTAAAACCTGTTAGAACTACGACAGCGGAAGATACTTCAGAAGATGATCTTCCGTTGAGTAAGTTAGTTAGTAGTTCTTCTTCAGATCAAAAACTAAAAGTTAAACTTTCTGTAGCCAAGAAGAAAAGAAGCGTTAAGAAAAAGATTGCTTTCACTCCATTGATTTTGAATAGTCCAGATACTTGTATACCACAAATTAGTTTTCAAGAAAGATTGGAACAACGAATAGAAGCTATTCAAGGTAATGTTATTTCTTCAAAAAATAAACATGAAATTGCTTCTGCAATTATAAATGAAAGCAACAAATTTGAAGAAGAACTAATTAAAGACCCCTCTAAGCCTATAAAAGAGAACACCTCTAAGAACGATGAAAAAACTAATTTAATTAGTACTTCTTCAAATTTTGAAGAAAAAACATTACAAACTCAAGATACTGTGCAAGAAAAAACAAGTTCTGTAGAAGAAAAATTACAAATTAAAGATAATGTGCAAGAAAAAACTAATTCTGCAGAACAAATATTACAAATTCAAACTAGTGTGCAAGAAAAATCAAGTTCTACAGAAGAAACATTACAAATTAATGACCTTACAGAAGAAAAATCGATTGAATCTTCATTAGTGGAACTAAATTCAATTCTATTATCATCTAATCAAGACGATACTAAAATTGAACACAAAGACAAAAACAATGGAGATGTTCAAGAAACTGAAATTTCAGTTACTAAAGAAATAAATGATAATCTTCCATTATCACAGCAAATTATGACTTTGGAAGATGAACCCTGTGATAATTATTTAATAAATAAAACTTTGACTGAAGCTAATGTTGAATCTCCACCACAAATAAAAAACACGTTACAACATCTACCAACTGTAGAAAATATTGAACACAATAAAACAGAATGTGTTGATAGTGGAAAAGAAAACTCAGATTATCAAAGTGTTAGGAAACAAAAACGTACTATGAAGAAAACTAGGGGAAAAAGGAAATCTCGTACAAAAGCCAATCTTACAGATCCTCAAATAGATACAGCGGATTCTTCGGTTTTATTATCCAATGAAAATAATATCGAAAATTTGCCATCAGAAGTACAAAATGAACCGACAACAACAGCAGATGAAAATATTTTACAAAACTCTAGTATAAAGGACGATGAAAATAATTCCAAAAATGAAAAACAAAATTTGGAACTATCTAAAAATGATGATATACAAATTGAAAACGAAACTTCTGTATTAAATGACAAAAATATGGTAAAAAAGCGAAGATTTCGGGCCAAAAGTAAAATAACAACTGAAGAAGTATCAAATTTAAATGTTGACCAATCAATACAAGATGAATCTAATGCACAAACTCCGGTAACCACCGTTAAAAAGAAAAGAAGCCGTAAAAAAAATAACGATGATAAAACTGAGCAAATACCTTCAGATTTATCATCAAATATAAAAGAAATATCAGCAATACCACAAGAATCAATCGTTAACGAGAATGATTCGCAAAATCCACAAACTTCGCTATCAGAATTAAATATCACGAATAAAGAAATGATAGAATCAAACATTGAAAATGTGAATGAAGAATTAAACCTTCAAGATACAGAACGAAAGCGTACATCTCGTGTAAAAGCTAAACTAAATCACGAAGAAATAGAAAAAATATCAGTTTTGGAATCTTCAAATTCAGATACAAATATTATTAAAGAAAGTCCGAAAACAGCTCTCAATGAAACTCCGGTTCAAACACCAATTAAAAAGAAAAGAGGTCGTAAGAAAAAAGATCCTACTCTTACACCAACTGAAAAAATTTCCGAAATTGTTGAAACTGTACAACCAAAAAGAATAACAAGAACTAAACTAAAAATTAATTATCAAGAAATTGAACATGAATTTGATGATAAATCTGAAAGTGCCGATAGTCTGCAGGAAACTTTAACAACTTTTCAAGAAACAAAACAAACAGATTCATCTTTACTCCCAAATTTATCTGAAAGTGCAAATACAAATGTGGAAGTAAAAATAAATAATCAGGAAAACGAAATCCTTAACGAAAATTTATCATCAAATGCAAATTTTGACACAAAAATAATTGAGACTAGTATTTCAAATAATAAAAAAGTAGATGATATTATTGATAGAGAAAAATTATTAAATTCAGACGCTGAAACTAAATTAGATATAATTGATAATGAATTTTCATCTAATTCAAAAGATATTGTAGAAGTAATTTCTAAAAATAAACTTGTTGAAACTTTAGAAAATAACAAAAAAATTGAAGCAAACTTACTAACAGAATCTGAAGTAGAACAAGGACCAAAAGTCGATTCTACATTAATTGAAAATCCCATTATAAATTTAAACAATAAGAAAAAACGAAAATCTCGCTCCAAAACAATAAATACAAATAATGTAGAATCTGACTTTCTATCTGTTAATCAACTAAAAGAAACAGAAATAAATTCAGAAACACTTAACAACAGTTCGGACAATTCAGTTAGTGAAAAAGAAAAACGAAGTTGTACAAAAACTTCAATAAATTATCAAGAAACGGATAGCTTAGAATCTGGTTTATCATCTAATGTACAATCCGGTTTTACTGAAGAATTTGATAAAATGTCAATATTAAGTGAAGATATAATAACAGATAACAAAAATGAACAAAGATCTCTTATAAAAACTGCAGATAATAATTCTGAACCTGATAATTTAAGCTCAGAAATTTTATCTACTAACTCTGAGTCTAATATTATACTACAAGAATCGAAATCGAATTCTTTACTACCTGATAATATAAATTCAATTGACCAACGTGAAGATACATCTTCTTTAAAGTCCAATTTGGACTCATCCATGAATCCACTAGAATTAGTAGATTCGGTGTCTACCGAAGATGTTACAACAAATTCTTTGCCAAGTGAAGAATTTCCTAAGAAAAAACGAAAACCACGAAAGAAAACAATAAATTTGCAAGAAGATAATTTATCTTCGGAACCAATAGTAAATGTAGATACTAGCGTTACCACTGACGAATTTTTGGATATTTCTGTATCATTTGATAATAAAAAGAAACTAAAATCACATACGGAGCAATCAAAAATCAATTCCATTATAAATGACGAAAAAATTGAAAGTTTATCTGAAAATAAGAAGAAACGAAGATCTCGTGCAAAAACAGTGAATATTAAAGAAAATAATTTAGAATCATCTTGTTCTGATTTTCCACAAGACTCAGAAATGAGTTCAATTTCAACTGAAGAAATTGAATCAAGTTCTGTTACAACTGATACATTACAGATCAATTCTGTATTAACCGATCAACTTGAAACAAATCCAGTGTCGACAGATGAATTTGTTAAGAAAAAGCGAAGATCACGTAAAAAGAAACCAGCAAATTTGGATACCGAAATTTTATCTAGTAGTGCACAAGAATCAGATACAAACTCTGCTTCAAATGAAGAAATTTCGGATATTCTAACAGTTAACAAGAAAAAACAAAGATCGCGTTTAAAACCTTCAAACACAAATAAAAAATTAAATATTTCAAGCTCCAATTTAGAGTCTAACGACGATTTATTGGATAAAAATCCTATTTCCACGGAAGATTATGCTACATCATTAGTGAAAGAAAAGAAGCAACGAAGATCACGCATGAAGAAAATAAACTATCAAGAATTTGACAATTTCGAATCTGAAATATCCAGTCTTGAATCTGATTCTAGCAGCGCACAGGAGTTAAAAATAAATTCTTTATCGAAAAGTGAAAATATTGAACAAAGTAAAAATAGATTTTCATTCAGTTTGAACGAAACAACAGAGTCAGAATTAAATAAAATTAATCAAATAGAATCTGATTCAATTTCTTCTTCTTTAGTTTCTGATTCAGATAAAGAATTAAATAATTTTGAAAATGAAATATTACCTTTACCATCTGAAGAGAAAATACCAGAGAAACTTAAAGAAGCAAATAATATTGAAATTAATAAGCTAGATATATCTAGTACAGAAACAACAAATAGTGAACCACTTTCTAATAATTCTGTATCTGAATTAATATCAATTAGTTCCGAATCCGATGTTAATACAACACAAAATTCTAAAATCGATTTAGAAGTTAACAGTTTAATAACTGAATTAACTGATGTTATAAAAACAAGACGATCTCGTAAAAAATCAAATGTGATTTTTAAAGAATCTGATAATACGTCGGAAGCATTATCAGTTGATACGGAAAAACTTTCAAATAACGAACAAAATTTGGATATTAATCTAGATATAAATGAAATGTCTGAAACTGATAATAAAAAACGAAGAAAATCTCGTAAAAAAACACATAATATTGAATCATTAATTTCTGATTTGGAATCTGTTACTAATAAAAACGAAAATGTAGAAAACAATTTGAATAATATAACTTTTGAAAATGCAGATAATAAAATTGATCAAAAATCTTGTAAAAAACCAATTATAAATGATATACAACCAAAAAATACAATAATTACTGACACATTCAGTGAAAAACAATCATTAGAAAATAATTTAGCGATAAATAACATGTTAAATGAAATAACAGAAGAAAAGATAATACTGAATTCTTGTTCGAAAATTGCGGATAATTACGAAGTATCACTAGTTTCGGAATCAGAGTCATTACTTTCTAGTTTAGAACCAAATTCTGATAAAAACTATGAATCTGAAATATTTATAGATACCAAGAAAAAACAGAAACATCGATCCAAATCCATTTTTAATATTCAAGAACAAAATAACATCGATTATGAATTAATTTCAGATACAGAAATAAATACAGATAAAAAATTAGAAATCGACCAAAATCAAATAGCAAATAATTTAGAAACTGAAAAATTAAAAGTAATAAATGATGATTTTATGGTAACTAATTTAGAACAAACTTTTGATAAAGAAAAAGATTTAGTTACCAACAAGAAAAAGCGAAGATCTCACAAGAAAAATCAAATAATTAATATTGAATCTGAAATTCCATCAGGTTCTGAATCTAACACTGATAAAGAATTAGAAACTGAAATTGGTTTAAACAAAAAGCGAGGAGCATGTTCAGCAGTTGTAGTTGAAACAAAAATTAATTCAACTTTATGTGATGAAATAGTTAATAACACAGAAGGAGAAAATAAAAAAGTAACTCCAATGAAACTTAAAATTAATTACAGTGATGTAAATAAAATTAGTGTAGATTCTAATTTATTATCTTCAGGAATAGATGAAATTGATAATGGTAAGAAAAAGCGTAGATCTCGGCTAAAATTGAAAGAAAATGACAAACAAGATGAAATATCTGCAAATTTTGAAATGAAAGACCAGAATACTAAAAAAACTCCTGAAATATTAAATACATTTTCAAAAACAGATTTGCCTTTAACTTTTGATCAAGATACACCATTAATAACACGAATCCGAATTAAAGTTAATAATAAATTAAACGAAGGTAGATGTTATCCAGAATTGATATTTGATAAAACAGAAACACCGGTGACTACTAAAGAATTGAATAATGAACCTGAAGTTACGAAAAAAAGACGCAAGTCTAAATCTAAAACATTAGATACAGAAGCTGAACAAACTTCTAATACGGATTCTAACATGAATCAAGATCAAATTCTTGAAAAATTATCTCTTGAAATCGATAAAACATTATTGGAAATAGATAATGATAAGAAAAAACGACGACCTCGAACAAAACATAAAGCAGAAAATATTGAACAAGATATACAAAATTTAAATTTTGAACCAGAAAAAACTTTAGAAAACAACCAAAATATTGAAAGTGAAAATAAATCTTCTGATTTAGATAAAAATGTGCAAGATATTCAAAAATTAGAATTCACGCAAAATATAGATTTATTTTCAAATGTCGATGCTAATAAAAGCAACAATGTCCAAGAAACCGGAAATGAATTATTGATTGTAAACGAAAAACCGCAACCAAAAAAGAGAGGAAGAAAACCTCGTAAAAGTATATTGGACAATAAAGAAATATTATCTATAAATACTGCAGAAACTTCAAATAAAAAAATTAATGACTCTGGCATTCAAACTCAATCGGAGAATGAAAATGAGTTATCAGCAAATTTAGAAAATGATAGGAAAAGTAGGAGATCTCGTCCAAAAATAAATTATCAAGAATTTGATCATGATGATTCTATTGAACTTTCAAATACTGAATTAGATAATGAAATTAATTTGGAACCTATTTTAAATGAAAAAAATGAAATAAATTATAAAGAAACTGAAAATGAAGTGATTGACGAAATAGCCAACATGTTAAAAGAAAATAACAGCACAAGTAATAACATACCTGATTCTACAGAGGACATAAATACTTCGTCTTTGATATTAAATTCCGGTGAAGTGCCAATCATTTCAAAAGAAGAATCACCAATTATAGAAAAACAAAAGAAACGCCGTGGACGAAAAAAATCTTCAACTTTACGAACAGAAAATATTGATATTCCCTTAAATTCGGATGAATATCAAAAAACAGAAAAACAAGATAATATTTCTGAATATGCAGAAGTTGTACCAGATGCTGAACTTAATGAAACAACACCCAATATATTTGAAAATAATTTCACAGATGTACAAGAAACTAAAAATAAACGACGATCTCGAACTAAAATAAATTATCAAGAAATTGAATCTTTAAATTCTTTAGAATTTTCATCTAATTCCGAAGCCGAAAAAACTGAAGAAACAGTTTTTTCAATAACAAATAAAGAGTCAGTTACAGAACATAATGAAAATATACATATTAAACTTTCATTGAATTTGGAACAAAATATTGAAAATGAAGAAAAAGACATAATTACAAATGAAGAAATTTTGACAAATACAATAATTAAAATGCATAAAGAACCTAAAAAGAAAAGATCTCGTTCGAAAAGTAATCTTGAACATCCAAATTTAACTTCAATATCAGAAAACGAATTAGTACAAGAAGAATTAGTTGAAGAACAAAAGTTATCAGTTACAGAAAACGAAAAAAAGAAACGACGAGGCCGTAAAAAGAAAGAAACTAAACCAGAAAATTCAACTAATGAATTAGCATCGAATCCTGATATCAATTTAGAATTATTTGAACAACCTAATATATCAACTTCTGAAATAAATGAGGAATCAGTAATACCTACAGATAAAGAAAAGAAGAAAAGAAAATCGAGGTCAAAAAGTAATGATACAATTTCACAACAAAATATTGCTTCTGCTTTAGAATTATTAACTAATGTAGAAAATACAATAGAAAGTTTAAAAGAATTTACAAAGGAAAAACCATTAAATAATTTTAAAACTCATTTACAAAAAAATATTGAATATGAACCAGACAATATTGTAATGGAACATAAAAATATCCAAGAATTGGCCTCAATCGAAAATTTACCTGTTGATATTTTACCCCCTGCGATAGGTTCAGATTCAGAAGATGAAATTCCATTAATTTTATTAAAAAGTAAAACTGATTCTTCCGAAATCGACCCACTTGCTATAGACTCTAAAGAAGTTATTTCTAATGATTCATCAGTTATATCTGAAAATAATTTATTAAATGAAATTGACGTAGATGATTTAATAAAAGTAGAAAAGAAATTAATTTTATCAACTCATAATTCGTTTGATTTCGAAGATGATAACATAATTGATCAAGAAGAATTGTCACAACTTGTTGATATAACCAGTGAAAACTTATTAGAAAATATTGAAGATGATGAATATATTGGTACAATAAATTCTGCAGAATCTAAAAATATTCCTGATTCAGATATACCAAATGAAGAAAAAGTTCTAGATGAAATAATTGACTTAAAGATAGTAACAAAAGATATTAAAAATACAGAAAAACCTTTACATGATAATGAAATTCATCAAGAATCTGAAGTAATAGATAATATTAATAACGACGAAAAAATTAATGATATTCATATTAATTCAACAGAAAATCTTTTAACTTACGTGGAAACACCAAAAAAGCAACAACCCGAGAGTAATTCCGAATTTATTACTACACCAGACTTAAAAGATACATCATTAATAATTAAAATAAAGAAAAATTTAAATGTTAATATTCGAAAGCATAAAAAGACACGCCGACGTGTAATTCCAAAATCGTTAAATAAAAATTACCTTAAACGTAGAGAAGAAGATGGAACAGCTACCTTTATTTGTGATATTTGTAATAAATTTTTTAAACGTAAGGAAAATTTAGCTAGCCACAAAAGAACATTAACACATATAGCTAAATTATCAGAAATAGAAGCGCGAGAAAATCTAGCTAAAAGAATGTACGAAGCTGAACTCGAAAATGAAGAGAATTTAATAGAAACTAAGTCGAATATCACAGATATTATGGCACAAATGACATTCGAAGCTGAAGAAATTAAATTGGAATCGGAAGAAATTAAATTGGAATTGGAAGAAACTAAAAAAGAGATAATAAATGAAAATGAAGAAATTGAAGATATAAAAAATACTGAAGAAATGATTGAAATTTTCGATCAAGATGAATATTCAACTGAGTGTCCACAAATTGAAAATAAAACAAAAAATGTAGAATCAAACGATACTAAAATTCCAGTTGAAAAAATATTAGAAATTCCTCCTCATAAAACAGTCACTAATATACTGCCAGGTTTTGTAAATAGTAACAATAGCACCTTGAAACTTATAGATATAATAAATGAAGTTCTCGATAAACCAGTTACAAATTTAAATATGGCCGATTCATCTTATTCTCCACAAAGTATACGTAAATCTCCAAATAGTTGCTCCAGCGAAACCTTTTCAGAGCCAAAAAGATACAAAAGTTTAGGTGAAAGAAAAAGTTTTGATTCCGATACTTATAATATTCCATCAAAATCAAATGAAGAAATAAAGACAGAAAATTTTAATTCTTCTTTAAAACCTATAAGTAATGGAGAAATATTGTGTAAACAATTATCCATTTTAGAAAATATAATTGAAGAAACTAACCCCAGTTTAAATAATTATATTGACGATAGTGTTTCGATTTCTTCTAGTCATTTTGAAGAACCACTTCCGGAACAAAATATATCCCAGAAAGAGTTATTTAAAACTAACGATTTTACTAAATTTTCACATACTGCTGAAGTCTTATCAAATTTAATTAAACCGAATCATTTTAATAATTTTCATAATATATCTGAATCATTTGTAAAACCAACTAAAAAAGAAAATACAGAAGAAGAAATAGAAACTAGCAAGAAAACTGCTAAGGATAATTCTACTAGAAAAATATTAAATCGAGATGAAGAATTATTTTTGGAATGTTGCAGTTTATTAAAAAGTGGTTCTGAAATAACTGGGTCTAAAAAATCGACAAAACAAATTCAATTAAACAATTTTAGTCGATCCAACGATGCAAGTTGGATTATACAAAAACAACAAAATTCCGATCGTTTCATTCAAAGAGATTCTTATAGTTGGTTGGCACAAAGTTCCCGAGTTGAAACACCAATAGGTGAGCCATTTGTCAATAATGATTGGTCCAATTCAAATTCTGCTGTATCATCTGAATGGCTTGCTCAAAAAGCTCCATCCCCTGATAGACCCACAGAAAGTAATACAATAATGAAAAAATCCAATAACAATTCCGGAGAATCAAAATACACTGATATTCAATTTGAAGATATTTCAATTGAAAGTTCTTTAGAAACAAGTAAAACTTTAATGGCCACTGAACATTTAAATAATGAAAATATTCCAATAGATTTTCATCATGTTGATTTTTCAAGCAATAATTTACAGTGTCACAAAGAAGATAACATTATAGATGAAATTAGTGAAGTAGAAACCAAATCTAAAGAACTAAATGAAGAAAATGAAAATTTAATTATGAAACAATCAGAAAACGAAAAAAATGTTCCAAATGACGAATATGATGCAGAGTTAAAAAAGAAAGTTGTCTCGGCGTTTGGAGGACTTATGGCCAAAGCTTTAAGTAATCGACTCCATGCAGTAGTTCGAAAATCGAAGAAATCTAAGTAAGATAATTTTTCTTTTATAATTTGTTATAATAGTTATTGTTAAATATATTTTCAGGAATAAACGTGATATTACCAGTACTATTCAAGCATCAATCACAGACTACGCCGTTCCTGCTAAGAAAAATAAACCAAATCAGACTGATAGTGACTCCAGTGACTGCCCTAAAAAACTAATCACCAAAGGTGCCATGAAAATATTTGAGGGATTGAAAGTTTCGATTCCTACACAAGATCTAAATCTACAAGAAGTTTTAAATTGTAGTACGAAAATTAAGAAAATAGATAATGATCAAACAGCTATAGTATCAGAAGAAAAGGAACCGATTACGAACAAGAAACAAATTATCCTCGAAGACGAAATCGATAACAAAAACGGAAAAATTAAGAGTTTATTTGGACGATTTGGAAATAAATTAGGATTGCGAGAAAAGAAAAAGAAGACTAACAAACGTCGATCTCCAAAAATTAAGATTAATTCCGAAATTAAAAATGTTCCCGATGTTTATGATTTTGAAGAATCTTTAGATAGTAATTTAGTCAAAAATAATGCATTTACTGTATTTAAAACCGTTAAAGACAATTCAGATGAAAACAGTAAAATATCTATATCAAAAGATGCTCAAGATAATTCTAGTGTTCCTGGAAACGAAATAGAAACAGAAAAATGGAATGCAGATAGTGAAAGTGATACAGACAGATACTATGACTCAATGAGTTTTGAAGAACTATCATTATCAAGTGAATCAACTCCAGAATGTAACACACCAGTTAAAATTAAACCAGCAGTTAAAAGAAACACAGAAAAAACAAAAGAAAACCAGAAAAAATGCATGATAATGGGTAGAATTTTCAAAAATGCATCTAAACCAAAATTAGAAGATAAAATCCCAGAAATAAGAGACTTCTCTTCTGAAGAAAATTCCAAAATTGTTGAAAATTATCTTGATAGTTGTAGTAGTGTAGAAAATGTAGAAAATGAGATTGTTGAACATCCTCCAGAGTTACAACCTGTGCCAAATAATATTGCTGTTGTAAATAATGTGAATAAAATGTCTAAAAAAGAGATGGATATGTTGTTTGATAAATTACTGGAAGAAGAAATGAAAATGGCGAAGAAAGCTGAAACTCCATTTGAGAGCGAAACAAACGATAAAGAATCTATCAATGAAGATGTTTTTAGTAAACCATTATCAGTAGACAAATTACACTCTGAAAAAAAGAAATGTAAAGATAATAAATTAAAAGTACCACCAAAAACTAAAAAACGCCAACGTCATAATTCTGATTCTGAATCATCAGACGAGTTCAGACTTGGCGGAAGACAGTCAAAATCAACAAAAAAACATAATAAACCTCATAGAAAGCCAAACAAACCGAAAAAAGATTCTGGAATCAATTTAGAACAAGAAATGAAAGAATGTATAGGAGTAGCGGGAAGAAAAAGTCAAAGAAAATGTACCAGCGGCAAACAAAATGTTTTAGTTGAATTTTGGAGCTCGGATGAATCATCATTTGAAGAAGTTTTGAATTTAATAGAAAAACAAAAAGAAAATAAAATTATTCAGAAGGAAACTATTCCTAATATAGAAGAAATTTCAAATAATGAACAAATAGAAGAATTAAATAATAGTGATGTTAGCAATTCATTAAATATTTCAACAGAAAACGAAGAACTAAAGAAACCATCTATAGATATATATGATTTTGAGTCCGATGCCGAATCAAGAATTGAAGATTTTCATTCGAAAACTAAAGCAGAAGAAGCATTAGCAAAACCGCAAGAACTTTCCGAATTTTTATCAGTTAATAAAATCAAAATTCCAAGACGAATTCCAAAACCAAAACGAAATAGAAAACATAGTAGAAATCATGACGATGAAAGTGCTAGTGAATATGAAATTGAAAAGACTCGAAGAAGAAATGAACATAAAAGAAAGAAAATGTTGGAAAATAATGTGGACGTTGATGAAACTGGTGAAAGTGTTGATTGTTTAGCAGTATCTAGGAAAAAACGAAACGCTGGTGATCAACTTTACTATTGGTCAAGTTCCAGCGACGATGAAATGCAAGATTTAATCGAAGTGAAACCAATTCGAGAAGATACCGACGATGATAGACCAATGCATCACGGTTGGATAGTTGGTGATTCGCCGAAAAAATTGGTGACTATGTTAGCCCAAGCGAAGGGCAAAAAAATTGACGGTGAATCAGTGAAAGAACAGGGGAAAAAGAACCGTGTTACACTATGAATGTAGGGAATTTTGTTACGGGAAAGAATAGATTAATGATTGGGTATAGTGTATATTGTTAATTGTTATAAGACTAATTATGTATGTGTGTGTTTGTGTGAATGTATTTGGTGAGTAGCTTTTCATAATTTTGTAATTTATTTGTACACTGCCATCTGTATTTAGCGAAATTTTTACAAATAGGTACATACAGCATACATAGTTATGTCGCTAACCATTTATGACCGAACACCATCACAAAAAAGTTGTATAGAAAGTTCTTTTAATAGGATACAAAAATATTCGCTAAATAAAATATTTTATTGATACATATTTTTATCTTTTAAAACTAGCAAATTTTTTGTTTTAAATTTATTTACTTTTAATTTTGTTTAGATTGTAAATATAGAGTATGACTATACAATAGTAAACTTTATCTAATAGTAAAAAAATATAATGAATGTAGTTTTTTTTTATGAATCAAATTAAAGTTATTATTTGAACAATAGAATGCAAACATACATTACGTATATTTTTTATATATTTAAATGGAATAATTAGAAACTTAAAAGTAACAAAAAAAAGATTATTTTTATTAGTTGTAAAACGAATTTGTTTTTAAATAGTACATTTAGTATTTTTTTTTTCTTAAAGTTTGTTTACTATTATAAAGTTGAATCTAATGATTTAGAAATTTTAATTAGTAAATATTTTGTTTTTAATTGAAACTTTCTAAGCATCTTATGTAGATTTTACCAAGTTTTATTACTCAGGATTTTGTATAGGTATACATACTTCTTACATACCTTAAGTTTTATCTTGTCATCAAATAAATAAAGCTAATATAATAAATAATTATTATGTAATTATAAACTGTTCGTAAGTGTAACAGTGAAAGCGATGCTGTTTATTATTTGTAAATAGTGTAGTTAGATTGATTAGGAGATACGATTATATCCTTTGTGTTCATGGCCTTCACTGTACATTTGTAACTTTAGAGGCATGTGTCATCTATTGTCAATGTAATCTTTAGAAATATGCACATTTATAAACAAAATACTATATAATATACTAATTTTATTACATTGCTTTTCTATTGGAATTGTAGTTTTGTCTTTTTGTTCCCATATATATTTTCACTGCCGTATGTGCCTTCCATCTTTAATTGTTTCTATTTGTCATAGTAAAATTTAATTTTTTACACAATTTTTTGTGATATTTATTTTATTTCATAGAAGGTGGGATCAAAATGGTGTGTAAATGTAATTAGGTAACTTATTAATTAAGTTGAATTCCTTGATTATAATTAGTTAAGTCAGCTGAATTTAGTGTTTTCAAATTTGTGAAATAAATATAAATACTATATCAATGTATCACAAAATAGTGGTTTGTTTTGTATATAGTATAATAATTTATTAACCTATACAAAAATTATTATCGTTTCCGTAACCTTTTCAATTAATTTTAAATATTTCAAGATTTCGATTTGGAAGTTCAGACTAAATTTATTTGTCAATATTTACCTAGTGAGTAAGGTAAGAATTATAGAATATATTTTATTTTATTTAAACATCAACTGAAATAATTTTAAAATTAAGGTAAATAAAATAAAACAAAATTATGATTTTTCAGATCAACTTTTATTTATAAGAAAACAACTAACGATACAATTAAAAATTGATTTTACAATTTAATTTTACGACAGTAATATTCAATATGTAACCTAAGAAAAAATAGAAATTCTAACCGCCATAAAATATCAATTGAAAAATCAACTTTTAAATAAAATAGCCCTCAGTCTCTACATATTGTAAATAAAAATTCACATGTATTCCAATTTATGAATTTATCCTATATTTATAGGATAATTTTATATATTTATACTGTTTAACATGGAATCATAGAATCTGGTTTTAAATCAGTTTAAAAATCCATTCGAAGTCGCAATAATTACAGTTGACCTGAGACGTAATTTATACAGTTTGTAATAAAAATAAAGTACGGTTTATTTTAAAATTTATTATGATAATTTATATAAACTGATTTAAAAACAGATTTAAATGCAAAATAATTGATAAACTTACAGAAAAAAAAAAAAACAGAAAACATTTCTTAAACTCTTTAAATAAAACTGATTCTGTCAAGAGATAATGGAACGTTTGACAGAAACTGTTCTTCGAGACAGTTCTACAAACTAAATTATCTAAACGAAATGACGAATATAAAATATTTATATAAAAAAGTGCGACAGTTGCCACGATAGTGAAAATGGCCGCAGTCATGCTGCCAGTAAAGTTTACAAGTTTCAACTTGTAGAACTTCTCACAGTAACGCACACTATAACATGTACGATGTTATCTTAATCACGTGATGCACAATTGAGTCTTTGGCAAAATGTTTGTAGCTGTTATTTATGTGATTACATCATTCCTCCCATACCGCCCATACCTCCCATTCCACCCATACCACCACCAGCTGGCATTGGAGGTTCTTCCTTAGGGATTTCTGTAATTACTGCTTCAGCTGTTGTAAGGAGGGAAGCTACACCAGACGCATCGGTCATTGCTGTACGTACAACCTGAAATTAAAACGAAACATGTTATTTCTAAAATTATATAATTCAAAAAGTCTATCTAATGTGGATGAATTGCAAAAAAGTGTAAGTTAACCGAAAGAATTATGTCATTAATGAACAAAATTCATAGCTGATAAAAACCTGAAATATTATTGCACACTTTCGACACCCAACAAATCAATTATACAATTAACTGGGCTCTAATAAGGTGCTACATAAATTGTGATCAATTTATATTATTTTTAAAATAAATGTAAGTTTAACCTTAAGAATTTTGTCATAAATTAACAAAATTCATAACAGATAAAAACCTGAAATACTATCGCACACTTTCGACACCCAGCAAATCAAATTTACAATTAACTGAGCTCTAATAAGGTGCTGTATTAATTAAATAATAATGAAGATAAGTCTTACCTTTGTAGGATCGATGATACCCTTGTCAAACATTTGAACATATTCATTGTTAAGTGCATCGTATCCAAAATCTCCAGACTTTTCTTCTACTTTAGCAACAACAACTGATCCATCAACACCAGCATTCTTAGCGATTGTCATACATGGAACTCTAAGGGCTTTACGAACAATTTCAATACCAATTTTTTGATCGGAATTGATGGGTTGAAGTTTTTCTAATCCAGGAATGCAACGTAACAAAGCAGTACCACCTCCGGGAACAATACCTTCTTCAACAGCAGCACGAGTTGCGTTTAAGGCATCAGTGACGCGATCTTTCTTTTCATTAACTTCTACTTCGCTGGAGCCACCGACTTTAAGGACAGCTACTCCAGAGGCGAGACGAGCCAGACGTTCTTGAAGTTTTTCTTTTTCATATTCAGATGTTGTGGTTTCAATTTGATCACGTAATTGTTCAGCGCGTCTATCAATATCAGTTTTTTTGCCCTGAAATTTGAAAATTATAAATAGATATGGTAAGCTATATTAGATGAATAAAATTACTCACTTTGCCTTTTAACATAAGAGTATCATCTTTGGTGATAACAATTTCTCCAACTTGTCCTAAATCGGACATTTGAACATCTTCTAGTTTTACAACATTAGCTTCATCTCCGAAGACGATACCACCGGTAGCGATAGCCATATCCTGAAGAGTTGATTTACGATTGTCTCCGAAACCTGGGGCTTTTACAGCAGCTACTTGAAGTCCAATACGTAAACTGAAACAAATTAACTCATCATTATTTTAAATAATCCCATAAAAAATAAAATTCAAGTATTTACCGGTTGACAACTAAAGTGCTTAAAGCTTCACCATCGATATCTTCAGCAATAATAATAAGTGGTTTGCGCTGTGAATTAGCTAATTCCAAAGCAGGCACGATGGTTTGAACATTTGATATTTTCTTTTCACTAAATAGAACTAAAGCATCTTGATATTCGACTTTTGCACCTTTCGTTGTGTTAATGAAGTAAGGAGAAATGTAGCCACGATCGAATTTCATACCTTCAATAATTTCTAATTCATCGTGAAGTGTTTTACCGTCTTTGACTGTAATAACACCTTCTTTTCCTACTTTTTTCATTGCATCGGAGATTAAATTACCAATTTTTTCATCACCGTTGGCGGAAATTGTGGCTACTTGGCAGACTTCTTCAGGGGTTGTTACGGGTTTTGATAAATTTTTAAGATCTTCGATGATACCTTCTACTGCCATCATAATACCTATTAATAAAATCATAAGCTTTAAAGTATTTTTACAATTTATATAATAAGGGCGCAATTTTATTTTTTTTAAATGATTTTTACCTTTTCTGATTTCAACTGGATTGGCACCTTTTCCTAAAGTTTCGAAACCTTCTTTAGCGATGGAACGTGCTAGAACTGTGGCTGTAGTAGTACCATCACCAGCTTCTTCATTTGTGTTATTAGCAACATCTTGAACTAAACGAGCACCAATATTTTGGAATTTATCTTTTAATTCAATGCCCTTAGCTACTGTAACACCATCTTTTGTGATTTTAGGTGAGCCCCAGGATTGTTCAATAATTACGTTACGGCCCTAAATTTTTATAAATACCAATTATTGCAAAATGATTTATCACATTTAATAAATAATATTACCTTTGGTCCCATTGTAACTGCAACAGCGTCAGCTAATACATCGACGCCTTGTAACATAAGTGCTCTTACTTCTGGACCAAACCTGACATCTTTTGCATACCATCTTTGTACGGTAGCTACTTGATTTGCTTTGCGTAGAGCAACGTTACGAAGGGCAAGTGGTAAGCGATACATCTATAAAATTAGTCAGAAAATGAAGATGACACAAATTATGCACAACCAGTATGTGGTAACAAATGAACTTATATATCTCTAAATAATAAAATAACTAGCCTACTTCTTCAACACACTTTAAATAAATTCATTTTATTACATAATACAATGAAAAATTCATAAATTATACATTTAACAATTATATAATTACATGCAAATATATAAATTCTAGAATATTTAGTTATCAAATGATTATATTTTAGTTCAATTTTTTTAAGGTTATATGACCTTACACTTATAAAATATATAAAATACAACGTAAAAGTACAAAAACTTAGTTAATAAAACACTACTTTGTTTAATTAATTACAATTGTATCACAAAGTCTTAATACAATATAGTTTTTATCTTAATATTTCAATATATCATCGTTTCATGTGATACTTTTAATTTAGAATATATCGAATAATTACGTAAAAATTTAACATATAATTACGCTAATCTATTAATTAAATTAATAAGATTAATTTTTATATACAAATTTAATTCTTACCTCGTAATATTTCCTAAAAATTCACAAAATTGAGCCGGCTCTGAATACACCACGCGGTTCTGTAAGTTCTCGAAAGAGAAAGCTAGTTATTTCTTTTGCACTCAAATTTTATCGAGTATGTTCAAAGTCCGACCTTGATATTTATGCTAAAAATAAATAATATCTTACGAAATTAATTATTTTATAATTTAAATCGAATAAAATTTTTATTATTTATTGTTCGTAATTTAGTTTATTAAATTTTCTTTTTAATCAACATAGAAATATACAATTTAATATATTGAATTTTCCCGCCATTGAATTCATTCTAGAAAATTCAAAGATACACTTCTTTATTACGTAATACATAGATAAATGTACAAATTTTATATTTAAATAACATACTTGAGAAATTTACATATTGGAATAACAGTTACAATATAAAAATGATTTCGCTTTACATTACAAATATCAAAATTAATTCTTAACTTAATTTTTATATTTAATCTTAATTAAGTAATTATTAAAAATATAAAATTACAACAATTTTGAATGTTATATTACCAAATAAATATAAAGTATTTTTATTCCTAAACAAATATTTTTTTATATAATTGTTTATTCTATTTTTTATCTTAAAAACAAACAATTTTTAAAATTCATTGCATTTATTTATGGATAATTTGATTCTAAATTTCTTTAAATATTTTTAAGAGAAGATTCATACTTCTTAATCATTTTTAGTTTGAGTTACAATTCATAGATGTCCGGATAATATAAAAATGAAAACAGAAACAATTCATACTTTTATTCATTATCACACATTTTACAAATTGCATCATTAATTAAATATTATTTATTCAAACATTTATAACTAAATTATTAATAATAATACATTTAATGGACGGATATCTGATAGGCTATCCAAAGTTACTGAATAACTTTGCAATATCTTATATCTAAATTATTTATTTTATATAGTACAATTATTTAGCTGCTAAGGAAGAGCATTTAATTTATTCATAACACTAACTTACCTACAATTAACTTAAGTACTTAAATTTATACTATATTTAAGGGAATGTTTGTGTATGGACAATATTTGTTTTAAATAATACTATATTTATGGAAGTATTTGCGTATGGACTTATAAATAATACTTATAATTATTTAACATTACAATTTTTATTGCATTGTTTTGTTGTATCATTATACAACATTTAATTAATTTGCATTATAATATAATTATTTCCTTACCAAATATATAAAAAAAACAATATTAGTGATGTAAATTTTAATAAATCAACGAAACAATATTAAACTAAAAGTTTTACTTTTAGTATAATTATGCAAATATGTTCTAAATGTTAAGTGAAACACAAATTTGATTGTTAATTTTTGAGGTTAGTCTGGAAAATATTTTTGAATAATTACTTTGAAACTTTCTATATTTGTAAATATAAATTTAGAAAGTTGTGATAAATATATAATGCTTTCTTTATTACAAAAAAATATGTTAAACTCATTATCTTCAATTAGTGCACGGAATTTCAATAATTAATTTTATAGCACCTTGTAAAGCATAAGGTAAAGCTAATAGCAAATATAAATAAGAATTATTTTATATTATTTTTATAACTTGTAATAATTTTTTTGTTTAAAAAAATATTTGTTATAATCACATTTTAAATTAAAATAATAGTAATTTATAGAAAATATTTTTTTATGTTGCGTGATGTGTGCATATTAAAAATATATTTTAAATTTATTTTAAAATATTTACATGATGCAAATATTTAAATAAAATTAAAATATAAAATGATGTGCATTAATGTTTGCTGTAAATGAAAGATTAGATTTGTGATTCGATTCCTCGTATTACGTATCAGTGTAAATATTTATAAATTGCTTTCGTGAGGTTTAGCAACTGGACTAGGTGTGCTAACCATCACAGGGTTATCGTACGCGTAATCAAGAGTATTGTCTTCAGTTGGACGGCGACTTAAAGTCGTTGTGGCTGTTGATGGAGTATTGCCATTACTATTTACCGATGGTGTCTGCATTCCAATTGTTGGCATATTTAAACGAAGATCTGGTTTACCAGATGTTGCTGTTACTGATACTGAAGTTGCTGTTTGATCTTGCTTTTGTTTCTATAATGTCAAGTTTATTTTTATTGTATTAATTACGTTTATTTAAATTTTACAATATATGTGAATGCAATGCCAAAAGGGAGCAAATTGAAAATATTCAAAATCAACAAAAATTTACTTATTTTAAAATAGTACTTTTTATATTTATTTTGAAAATTTTATTGTATGCGCAATGCTGAGGAGCATATTTTAAAATCTAACTTAGTATCTGAGATAATCGCAAAAATTTAAAATTCTCAAAATCGGTAAAAATTGCAAGTTTATAGTCTAATTTTATTTATAAAAATTAGTAGTAGTTCTTTTATTCAAATTTTGTTAAGAAATGCCGAAGAGTACTTTTTAAAGTCTAGCTTAATTTTTGAGAAATCCGTGAAACACAAAAAACAAAAAATCCCAAAACCAGCAGAAATAGTAAGACTGTAGTTTTATTTGATTTCTTAAAAATCATATCATATCATTTTGATAGAGTGTTCATTTTTAACATTTTGAGTGCTTTTTATATTTAGTTTAGTTTCGAAAAAATAGCAAAAATCAAATTCTTGAAAACAGCAAAAATATTTAGATTAAAATCTTAATTTTTCTCTCAAAAATCGATTTATTTTAAGATAATACTTTTTATGCATTTAATATGTAGTTTATTTTTAAAATCGGTAAAAATTACTAAAGTATTATATTGTGTATGTATTTCAGAAAACAGCGGGTAAATATTTAATTACAATTTCGCGAAAATAGCAAAAAAAAAGGTAAAAAAACCAAAGTTTTTCTGTAAAATCAACTAATTTTTTTAAGTTTCCAAATTATACTTCAAATGATAAGGTTTTCAATAATTATAAACGCAGGTACGAAAAGTGCGGGTAAATATCTAACTTCTCTTTCGAAAAAATCTCAAATATCGAAAATGTTCAAATCACATAAAAAATAGACGATGTTTTAATAGATTTAATTATATTTCCCACTATAAAAACCAATTAATTATAATTATTAAGTATAAATTCGTTGAATTATTTCAAAATGTCATTGCACTTCCGAGATTCGCGTTATAAAACTCTACTTCCAAATTTATTAAAATTTTTATATATGAAATTTTAGCATTGTAATTTGTAAATATTTAATTAACTTACCTTTTCAAGTTTAAGTTTCTTTCTTATCCATGTAAGATTAAGTTTATTTTTTTTCCTCCATTGTACAATTTTTAAAACCCCCATAAGAATCATTATTAATAATAATATACATGTTAAATTAATAAAAACTGTTACCAATTTACGTAAATCTTTTACTTCCTCTAAAAATAAAATGTTTTTTTAATATTTATTAGAAATATTAAGTATCTATTAACATTTATTTATTTACCTCTTAAATTTCTGTTAGCAGCGTAGATTTTATAACCTGAAAATTAAATCAATTCGTTTTATTTTATTGATCAAACAATTACATTTTTTATTTTGTTATTTAAATCATAATAAATAATTTAGTGATGTATAAAATAACCTTCAATGTTTTAAAAATTGTTTGTTTATGTTAATTCAAATATATTATTACACTATAAAAATATTATATGATTTCATAGTGGTATTTTACAAATGCAAATATATTTCTTCATATTCGGAGTGGCCTAAATAGTTTTTAGGTGTAATTTAACCATTTAAATAGAGCTAAATATGTAATATGAATTTCTAAAAGTATTTTTATGTGTATTATCTAATGCAAATATAATAATTTAATAGTACTAGCCATGGAATTAA
This sequence comes from Pogonus chalceus, assembly GCA_002278615.1. Lineage (NCBI taxonomy): Eukaryota > Metazoa > Arthropoda > Insecta > Coleoptera > Carabidae > Pogonus > Pogonus chalceus. The sequence continues at coordinate 3,600,059 of CM008233.1, read as the reverse complement.
AAGAAAAAAATGTATTTTGTTTTATTTCTCATATATGTGGTATTTCTAACGTAGGTTATTTATTAAATTTACTTGTGAGTTTTCATATTTTTCGATGTTTAAAAAAAAATACGTGATGATAATTTTTTATTGATAGGCTTAAAATTTCGCGTAATTTTTGGTATTACTCACATTACAACGTCATTACGTGGAATTTTTAATTGTGAAGGTTAAAAACTATTATAGTCTAGAAAAATAAAACATTAATTTTAAAAGTAACGATAGGTAAAATTAAAAAATAAATATTTGTGTGAGTCACTTTTTAAAATAACTATGATTTTAAATAAATTGTTAATCTTACATACATGAATAAATTAAGTAATAAATAATATTTTGCGTATTGATTAAGTAAATATTATATTTAAACACGTATTGGTTTTTTATTATTAATAAAAGTGTAATTAAATATAAATTATTGTATTAGAACTACTGTTATTTGTTGTCGTTAAAAAAATAAATAGATAAGAGTAATATTAAACCATATTTTACATGATAAATAAATATATGTTTACATGTAGATATATAAATTGTAATTTTACATACATATTTACAATGAAACAATAATCTAATTATCTTTATAATGTGTACATTTAAATTGTTTTGTTACATAACTCTTGTTATAAAGCAATAAGTAAACATGTTCCAATTTGCAAATATAAATTCAAATGAAATATATTATAAATTTCCTGTATTTTATTGTTGGTAAACAATGAAATTATATTAAAAATACAGAAATTTGTAATAATACAATTTTATTTGTAATTTGAATAAAGGTATATGAACTCGTTTGTTAATTTTATAATTAATTAGTTGCTATCATATTAATTATACTTTGTTTTCCTAGTTTTATTTTATTATTCGAAATTTTTAATATTTTCGATCTTATGCAACTTATATTTATTACAAAAATTATTTGAATAATAGCTAATCTTTCGAATTATAAGGGATTTACGAAATTAATGTTTTTGTTTGTTCTATGATAATAAAAATGCGTTATATGATATAAAAATTATTTGGTCTTAATGTAAAATTAAAATTCTAGATTTCTTGTAATATATTCTAATTATAAATAATTAATTACTACTAATTAATAAAGATTGTTTAAATTCCACGTAGATATGTTAATAAACATGTTAATACGTAAAGTAATTTAGTAAATGTTTGTTCACATCATATGATTCTTTTATCTTGAAAATTATAGAATTTGTTATTTTGCAAAAATACTTACTTTGACAATCGCTATTACACTTATTTTCGTCTTTATTATGTGTATCTTCGCAAATATTAGAACATGGTGCACATAAATTATCGTAAGGTGAACAATATTCTAAATCAGAACATAATTTTTGGCCACATTGTTTATTCGCCACAGCCAACTGGGCATTTAAAATTAAAAAACAACAAATTAAAAATAATACTGTAATATACTCGCACGCAGACATTTTGAATTAATTTTGAAGAATCACATTTTCAAACAACAATTTAATAAATGTTGCGAAGAAAGATGGAGTTTAAAATTTCATTTTAAAATCCACGTTTTTAAATATTACACTTCTTTTTATTTAACAATATCTAGTTTCAATCACACTTTTACTTAATTACTAAGTTTTAAAGTAATATTTTTGCGGTTTTCTTGTTATTTTCACACTTTTTATCACAAAACTTATCAGGTATCGTTCAACAGGTGTTGCTTAGCCATAATGCAACTTGACTTTAAAGTAACTATAGCTTTACTACCTGCCTGACTCATTGTTGTGTGACATTGGCGTACTTATTTTTAAATAATCAACACATTTAATTGCTTTTTGATAATAATGCTATATTTATTTATGTACATTTTAATGTTTTATTTAAATTTTACAACATTTAATTTGTTAATTACCATCAAGGATTAATTAATCATATATAAATTATTATTATTGTTATTTTTTATACAAACAATCATATTTTTTACAATTTATTAAACATGGAAAAATAATTAAATTTATGCTATTATTATTTTATATTTGCACCAAATAAACATAAAATATAAATAAATCTATTATAATAAGAAAAATATTTACTATCTACGCTAATGGGATGCTTTGGAATTTTATTGAAGCAACTTTATGTAAATGGTTATAAAGGTGATAATAGCAAATTAGAAAGGTGGAACGCAAAAGAACAGGTATATCCCCTACTACCTGGGCTATACTAACTGTAGTATTGATACTCTACAAGAAGAGTTCATTCTAACAGTTTATGTTAAGTTAAATAAATTATTTCAAATAAAAATGTTGCTATATATATTGTTGATATTTTGATAATTGCAAATACTTTATTTTGTTGATATATTACTAATTTTAGAAGCATTCAAATGAATACTTTGACATATTATTAAACTCGAAGGTAATTTGAACGCTTGTATACAACACGATACTGTTTATAAGTGAAAAACAGATTATGGTAATTTTACAATAATTAAATAAAATTTATTGTTTATAATATATATTTTGTAAGAGTTCGCTCTCAAAAGTAAGTTACCTAACTAACAATCCTTTCTCATATTCATCATTATAAATTCCCTATCATTTATAGTATCAAAATGTAATTATCTCTCTTAAAATTAAAGCTAAATATTAAAAATCGCTCTTCAACATAGCAATCACCGTAAAATTCCCTGTTAAAACGCGCTTAAAAAGTTTTACTCAAAAATACATTTTTAATTAAAAAATAATTATATTGTCTTAAAATTCTAATAATAAAATAACTAAATTATAATAAGAAAACTATTTATTATTTAATACTTTACATTTTTTAAGAAACATTGTGCTTTTAAAATATTACCATGATTATATAGGAAATAGAAACAAAAATTTTGTAAATGGTGATATAGGGCAACAATATACCGAGATAATATATGTAAATAACAGATAATTGAAGATTCAAGTTAAAAATGTATTGGATTATTATTTTACTTTTATTGAAATCTTTAAATAACGTTAAAAAATACCCGGCAATTAAATAAGTCACCGGACTTTCATATGTCGCAGTTTATAAATATTTCGAAATTAAGATAAAGATATTAAATTAAATTTTTAAATAACAATAATATTTTTTATGCACTTTTTAGAAGCCATTATTAATAAATCAAGAGTCTATTAGTTATTATTCCTAAAAAAAATAATTGGAATAAATAAGCCCTGCTACCACGTCAAGGTTGACTCTTATCAGCAGGGAGCTGAACAGAAAACAAATAAAAAGTTATTAGTAACATATAAATTATGAATGATATGATGAATGATGGTTATGATGTTCGAACCTCAGTATGTCCGCATAACGGGATGTTCCTATTGGATTGGTATAGCTTAGCAGTTTTTCCCAGGATTATCTGAAATTTCTAAATCAGAACATACATACATAATAAATATATTAATAAATTATGGTAAATTAATGTTGACCACATAAAACAAATATTTAAAATATATAAAAACCATAAACGTAAAACCCAAAACATAAATCGTTTAGTAATATTATGCATATATTGCAAATCTTTAGCTTAATAGCCTAATTTTTCCGCAAGATATTTGCAAGAAATAAAATGTTGAAAATTACTGCTTTAAAGGTATAACTTTTCTGGCAGAAATAGATTTACTATTTGATAAAGCGTATAATTTCAAATTTTTTTCACAAAAGATATTTATAAAACACTAAAATGTTGAAAATCATTTAAAGTAGATGTATTATAGTTTTGTAGATAAGAGAATATAAAATAATTTAAATTAAAAAATATTATAATTTTTGATTTATTTATAAATTTAAGAAGAAATTAATTGTGAAGCTTCTAAGTATCGCAACTCCGTAAAAAATGTAGAATTGATTAAGCTTTGTCTCTTTGTCTCGTGATGCTTTTCATAGGCAGTGTAAGTACATAATTGGGTCATATAAATTATTATGTAATTTAAACAATTTGAGAAATTTCAATTTTCCGACATGAAGTGAAAAGTTTAAAACATAATTTTGAAAAATTCACGTTTTAAAAGCATTTCAATAGTTTTCGAATTATTCGTAAAACAATGAACTCTGAAAAATCAGCAAAAATTCTTGATATAAAACTAATTTATTTGTTTTTGAGACGTTTGAAGAAAAATACATATATAACCCTCAAAATAATTTTGATCATTTTGATTTCAGCTTAATAGCAAAATTCTTTCGTGAGATATGCGCAAAAAACTAAAATTTTGCAAATTCGTAAAAATTGCTGTATTATAGTCTAGCAATTTTTGCCAAACAAGGCCTATGTAAAGGAAATTTTTTGAAGGCAGGATTCTATTAGATATGTAATATAACGTATATTTCCAAAGTTTCATCTTAGTAGCACAATTATTTCGCGAGATATTCGCAAAATACTAAAATGTTGCAAGTCCGTAAAAATCGTTGTATTATGCGATTTTTGCCAAAAATAGCCTATTTTTGGGAAATTTTTTCGAAGG